>JAGFNQ010007141.1:0-145729 GCA_024364735.1 Boesenbergia rotunda | reverse complement strand
GTCCTTCGCTAGGTCTTGGATACTGCAGTCCTTCGCCAGTTGCCTAGCAGTCCTTCGCTAGGGCTTGGATACTGGCAGTCCTTGCCAGGTGCCTAGCAGTCCTTCGCTAGGTTCATTGGTGACTAGCAGCCCTTCGCTAGTTGCCTAGCAGTCCTTCGCTAGGACTTGGTGACTAGCAGCCCTTCGCTAGTTGCCTAGCAGCCCTTCGCTAGGACTTTGTATCATGGCATTCCTTCGCCAGGTGCCTAGCCGTCCTTCGCTAGGGCTTTGGATCCTGGCAATCCTTCGCCAGGTGCCTAGCAGCCCTTCGCTAGGACTTTTCCTGCACACTCGGTGAATATTGTTAGATCACAAACAAACTTAACTTTGAATCCTTTGCCAATATCAAACAAGGTTCGATATGGTGCTTCCTGCACCAATAGGTACAATGAATGTATTCTCCAAATTCAAATAAATATTAGTTCCTAAATAAAGCTTAAAAACACCAATAGCCTCTACTGCAGCCTTTTTTTCCATCCCCCGTATAGATGTATCTTTCACCATCAAGTGGAAGTCGGCTCCTGAGACAACCCTGTATAGTGACACTTATGTGAGTAGTAGCACCAGTATCTATCCACCAAGTGTCAATGGGTACAATAGCTAAATTGACTTCTGAACTAACAAAGTTGAGAAGTTTACTCTTCTTTACACGCCAGTTGGCGAGAAGGGCTTGCACGTCGTCTGAGGAACGAGAAGTCAGGGAGAAAGTCCATTCGAGGAAAAAGTCGATGTTGGGTTCGAGTGAGCTAAACTACGGACAACCTAATGATCACCGAAGCAAGCAGAGTCGAAATAGGTCAATTCGGAAGTTGTCCTTGAAAACCTGAGATGCCCTACTTGTGATTGAGGACGCCTAGGGCGTGAAGTTTGGAGCTATCGTGGAAAGGTATGAGGACACCTCAATTCAGATTGAGGGCACCTTAATTTGGAACTAAGGCGCCCTTGGTCTGATCTAGAGCGTCTTGAGTGAATAATAGTCGTTAGGTTACTATTGATGTGATGGATAAATTTTATCCATCGGAGGCGCCCCAACCCTTGATCATATCTGAGATGCCCTAAATGTCATTGATAGCACTTGGGTTTTCTCCTAACCGCATGAATTCTAAAAACAAAATAAGAATTCTAAGGAGTAAAGACAAGACATATAATAATAGATCTATTGTTTCTTCGAATTATGGCATGACAAGAATAAAATAATATAAACTGAATGACAAGGAACCTGATTGAAGAGCCATCGTCCTTGTCGTAGCGTCGTCGGCTTGATCCCTGTGGAAGAAGATGTAGCGGAAGGAAGAAGGAGGATCTTCCAACAGGCTTAGGTTTGACGGCGTCGTAAAGTTTCTTGTCAATGGGGAACAAGAAACTAGGTCATGAAGATCACCTAAACCCTTGGGGACCTCTCCTTTATATAGTAATCCAATCTGTTATCAACTCATAGATAATAGCAGATTGGTCTAAAGGGTTCTATACATTGAACCCGCATCCAATAATCCGAAACCTAATAAACATAAGTTAGATCACTTTAAGGGCTCAGATTGTATTTACTTGTGCAACTTACAAATAAACCCACCTAATAGAGATAATAATAATATCCAACAGTCATATCATCAAATAATCACTTTGACAGTTAGATCGCCCTTGGTCTGATCTAGAGCGTCTTGAGTGAATAATAGTCGTTAGGTTACTATTGATGTGATGGATAAATTTTATCCATCGGAGGCGCCCCAACCCTTGATCATATCTGAGATGCCCTAAATGTCATTGATAGCACTTGGGTTTTCTCCTAACCGCATGAATTCTAAAAACAAAATAAGAATTCTAAGGAGTAAAGACAAGACATATAATAATAGATCTATTGTTTCTTCAAATTATGGCATGACAAGAATAAAATAATATAAACTGAATGACAAGGAACCTGATTGAAGAGCCATCGTCCTTGTCGTAGCGTCGTCGGCTTGATCCCTGTGGAAGAAGATGTAGCGGAAGGAAGAAGGAGGATCTTCCAACAGGCTTAGGTTTGACGGCGTCGTAAAGTTTCTTGTCAATGGGGAACAAGAAACTAGGTCATGAAGATCACCTAAACCCTTGGGGACCTCTCCTTTATATAGTAATCCAATCTGTTATCAACTCATAGATAATAGCAGATTGGTCTAAAGGGTTCTATACATTGAACCCGCATCCAATAATCCGAAACCTAATAAACATAAGTTAGATCACTTTAAGGGCTCAGATTGTATTTACTTGTGCAACTTACAAATAAACCCACCTAATAGAGATAATAATAATATCCAACAGTCATATCATCAAATAATCACTTTGACAGTTAGATTATAAATATCCCCTAGATCTAGGAGTTCAATATAATAATTTGTACTCATTTTTTCTAATCTTTTTCTGAGCTAATTCTACAAGAGGGTTTTTCATTTTCAACCAACGAAAATTTTTTAACGTCTTGGATTAGCAAGCTTTCCCGTTGTAATTAAGTAAAATTTAAAAAAAAATCTTTTTAAAGTTGTTTATGATTAATTTAATTGCTTTATTAATTATGCATCCATGCTTAGCAAAAATAAATTTTTTTTTTCTAATTTTATTGGTAGAACTATTCATCCTATCTAGTTGGTCTAGCAGGGCCTACCGTCATAACTCGAAGAAGAACGTAGTCGTATCGACATAAATGCTTCTATATCACGATGGTCTTTATGAACCAGGCAGCAGACAAATTGAACCTGGGATGATCGGCCCGGCCCCACGGAAGTTTTCCACCGATCACCAGGGTAAATCGGGAAGCGCTCGCGGTGGCCAATCTAGAAGCCTAGCGGCCCAGGGTTCGCGCCCCATTTGAAGGAAAAATTCCTGCAAAATACGCCGTAGCTGGGAATCGAACCGCGGATGCATAAATTAATAACTAGTGACCTTACCGCTGCACCATAGTCCCGGGGCAACTATATCACGATGGTGAATAATTAGTTCCTAAAAAAGTATGTAATATTCAAATCGATCGAAATATACCCAACGTTTAATAATTTTTTAAAAATGCTCTAAGGTTTTAATAATTACCAAACCTTAAAGATGTTTTAATAATTAGCCTAATAAATATTAATTAAATGCTTTCTTGTCTTACTTTTATCAAACACTATCAATGTAAGATTGATCATTTTGAGATTTAAATTACAAAACAATAAACTACTTCAGATCGTGCACTTACTTCAAATTGTTTTTTCCCCTAGATAACTCTTGTTAAATACAGATAAATTCCAAACTCGGTCTTAATATCTCTTGTTTGGTTGGTAAATACACAAAAGAAATGGAGATACTAAGCTGGAAGCCAAAGTTAAGAGCCTCTGTAACTCTGCTACTGAAAATCTAATCTTGTATAAAGGCCAAATAGGCAGCCTTGAGGATGTTGGTTTGGGTTGGGATGTTGATGGGCTCCTTCGAATCATACAGCCCAATTCTCTCTCTTGCTTGCCAAACATAAATCAATCTCTTTTATACAATGTGAAATTTTTAAAAAAAATTGTTTCAGTTTAATTTCTAGTCTACTGATTAATAGATCACGGATCTCATCATATCCATTTGCTCGATCGCTCATAAACCAATTAAGGAAGGCTGCAAAAGTCTCAGCTCATTTGCCATTTTGCCTCCCTCCCAATAATTCCAAGGTTGTTTTCCTGGCTCAAACAACCAGCCAACCCCACACTTAATGATGCAACGTCCACGCTATCCACTGTAGTAACTAGAACAGATTCTCTTTCAATTCACAGCTGAGACAATCTCGGTCCCGACCCTTTAAAGCCATAAAGTTCAATCTCTGCCACCATCCGCCCAATCATATTTGCAACTTGCACTGCACCCTCATCCTTTTACGATCACCGGATTGGCCGCAGCAGCCGTCGATTTGACAGTCAGTCGAATTGCTGTCAGAGAGCTAGCTAGCTAGCTCGTATCCCGACCGTGGCCGACGTCGCTGTCCTCCTCGCCGCCGTGGGGTCGTCGCCGGCCGGACCACCCCGGTGGGATCCACCAACTGATCATATACGCACGTAGCCATCGCCATCACCTGAGCATTCATTTGGTCCCTGCCTTTATCTTTCATCTACCGCATTAAACCACTGCCCACTCTCGATATATCAGTGGTGAAAAGAAGAAAACTACGTGACGGCGACAGGTGAATGACAGCTAGCTATACGTGTTCATCAGTTCATGGCCATGGCTGATCGATGATCATGTATATCCTTCCCTTCCCCTGTTTACAGGTATCCGTAGCTGTCGCTCGTGCCATTCAAATTACGGTCGGCGAGCGTATGAGTTCGACATTATATATATTCCAATGCGCCCAGTTGCGGGGAGGACAAGTGAAAAAGGGACAGCACAGGAAGAAGATAACACGCCGGAATCGGACAACACCAAGAGCATCTCAGCGGAGTTAAAAGGGGCCAAAGTTAACTACTGGAACGGAACGCGACAGCGCGGCGGGCCCGATCGATGTCCTAATGACGCCGGAGCAGCACAGCTGCCAAAAAAAGAGTCAAGCCGGTGGCGGCCACCGGCGAGCCAAGCACCAAGTGTGGTGCTGGTGGCGCCGGGTGGGTGGACCACGACCGGACCACATCGGGCACATGGACGCGGGGTCGGGGCTGTCGGCGGAGGCCAGTGAGTGGTCCACGTCGGCCGCACATCGATATCGGCATTGCCATCAGCTTTAATAATTGCACCTCCATCTTTTATTTACGCTATTCAATTTTTCTTTTTTTAAAAAATAAATAAATAATCAAAAAAACAAAAAAAGTCCTCCCATTCGCTTGGCTTTATATATTATTCCTCGACACGTTGAAAAAGCAATGATTTTTAAGAACTGGACCGATATCTACTGAGGCAATTGTTTTTCGGAGTTTTGTTTCGGTTATTTCTGTTGATTTTGACAAGCCATGGAACTGGAGGTAGATTGGGGCCGATCCGAGCAGGCAAATCTGGGCGAGCGAATTGAAGGACTCTGGGAAGAAAGTGACTAACTAAACAGGATGTTGGGCGATCCCAATTGTCACTAGCTAGCAACAGTAAGGAACGAAAATAAAATAAAGGGCGCGAAAAGATGCGAATATCCTTGTGAATTTTCATGTTTATAGAATTAGTTTTTTGTTTATTTTATTTTTGGTAAGAATTGTTCATTAAAAATTTGGATGGGTTAAGTTGCAGATGACATGTGGTTATAAATCGCCCAATGATTGTATGAGGTGTGCTGATCACTGTGCAGTACCTGTCGTGCCAAAAGAAGAGAAAATTTGTAGGATTCAACAACGCCAACAATCAACAGTTACTTGTCTATACATTGCCAATATATTTTAAAATTTGCATCTGAAGCTTTAGATCCTTGCAAATTAATGGAGATATTATCGTACTGAGTGTGTAATGGTGATGTGATCCTAAATTCTATCGACTTAAAATGCGTATTGAGTGTGGGCATCGTGTCCATTTCAAATGGATCGTCGCGAGGATTTGTCGCCCGTAATCGACAATTTGCATTAAAATTTGGCACCATCGACATTTATGGATAAGTGTAACATCTCAATTATGGAGGCGTCAATTTACAAACATGAGGATCTTATAGAGCATACCACACTGCTTACTTGAATGGAAGATTAAATAACGTTTTTTTTTTGGGGGAAAAGACAATAATAAATTACGAGTGAACGTAAGATTAATTATCCGAATTATTATTTTAACCTCTTTAAATGATTGAAAAGTCTAGAATGATCATTTGACCCACCCCACCCGATAAGGAATTATATGAAAATTGATATAGTTCATGAATAACAAATTGTAGCCTCCACTATTGGTATAGAAGATATTTACATGTATGATTGCTTCAATAATTTTTTATTAATTTTTATAAAATTTAAAATACTTCATTGAATGAAAGATCATCATATTAGAATAAAATATTCTCTATGATTTATCTGTCTATATCTAGTTAGGAGTCGATGAAGCTGAGCATACCGAGTTATTGGGGATGAATATTATCACTTTTGCTCCAATGAATAACAAATTGTAGCCCCACGAGTAGGTACAGTTGATATCTACATGGATGGTTACTTCAATAGATCTTTAGGTCAATTTTCAATGAATATAAAATATCTCGTTGGGAGCTTGATCTTCCTTTCTTTTGTTATTAGCACTTTTAAAAAAAGAGAAAATGAATAAATTTCATAATAATTACTTCTTCCTTGCTTCAGTGTGACGATGGCATGATTGGTTGATTAATACATCCGAATTCCAATTGTAATTCACTCACTAAAATATGATTTATATATATGTCATGAATGATGAATGTGACACATTATATATGTATATAAAGGAGGAAGGTCAATTTGAACTTTCTCCTTCGAATGGTAGAGAAGGATGAATCATAGGGCCAAAGGGTTTGGTGAGGAGATTAGTCATATATCATGCATCTTGGAAACCAAGTAAAATAATATCCATAAGCATTTATCTAAATTAAGAAATCAAATGCGTTTTAGGATGTTAATAAGGTAAGAAAGAAGATTACGTTACAAACACTTGTTGAGTTCATAGAGCATAATTAGGTGCGCGTGAAAGCTTAATTAATGGCAGCAAATTAATTAATGGCATGATGCATGACGTGGGCTAAGACTAATTGGACATTAAGGTTCTAGATGAGTAATGTCGAAGTTAAGAGAGCTTAAGTGGTCCTTAATGCCCTTAATTACCCTCTCTGTTTAAGATTTTTTTTTCCTTCTTTGTTTATTTCACCTAAAATTAAAGAACTGAATAATGATTTATCCACTAATAATCAAAAAAAAATTTCATTTTCTCTCTAGCCAATCAATGACGGAGCTAACCTGGGTAATCTACCAGGGCGGATCTCAAACTATGGGCCATGAGCACCGACTCTGATGTTGTCACCCAAGCTAGCCGCCAACACCGATGTCATCACCTAGGCTAACCGCCAACACTGACGTTATGACCCTAGGCCAGCCTTCTCTTTCCCTCATATTTTCATTTTTTCTACTGTAAGATCATCTCCAACCCAAAACATCATATTTGGTGTCAATTCATACTAAATGGTGCAATTTCAGCACCAAACATTATTTACTCTAACCCACTAACACCATATCACATCAAAAAGAATATTCCTTAGAATATTCTATTTCGTCTTATTCAAAATTTAATTATCCATGTTACATGATACTTTTATATTTAAAATTAATATTTGATTTATTTTAATAAGTTAATTTTTAAAAATTTTACATCCAACTAATCTATATAAAAATATTTTAAAATCACACACAATTAACATAATTACTAATTTTTATTTAAAACAAACACTAACACTTAATTTTAATTATTTTATTATATTTTTTTGAAATTAGTGATATAATTTTAAATATAATTATAATTAAAATATGCTTAATAAATAAATTTTTTATTAAATTAAATCTTTGTAATTATGTTTAATAAAATTAAAATATGCTATTATATTTTTTAATTTATATTTATAATAAATAATTAATATTTTTAAATAATTATGAAAAAAATAATAATTATAAATTAATTTTTATTAATGATTTTAATAATATAATATTTAATAATATATATTATATTTGATTTTATTGATTATATAAAATAATAAGAATTTTAAATATTAAAAAAAATAAAAAATTCCAACAACAAATATGGTGTCACGAATAGTGCATCACAAATATGGTGATGCACTATTCATCACACTAAATTTGGGATGGTTTTGGTGTATTGATTGGAGTGGTTTGGTATGAGTTTGACACTAAATTTGATGTTTTGGTGTATAGTTGGAAATGGTCTAAGTCTCTTTCTCGTCGCCATTGGACCCATGGTCTACAGTCGGGGGCAGCCATCATGTGGCTCCGCATTCAACCAAATTCGACAATATCCTTCTCTTTGCACCCACATAACCTATACCGATCAGCCAATTGCAATATATGCAAACTCTTCAAGAGGTCACAACATCTTCTTTAGGTTGCAAGGCCTCCGATCCCCGAGCTCATGATGACCTCATGACTACCAACCCATCGAAGTGGCAAACTCATCAGTTGCAAGGCCTCTGACGCCGGACAGGATAGCGATTATCCGAATTATGGAGAAGGAAAGAAGCAAAACCACCACAAATAAAAAGTTTTATTATCAATAACGGATTAATTCTCATACAACTAAGTAAATATATAGATTTTAAATCCTGAGACATATAGAAATTAAAATTATGAACATGGAAGTCATATAAATAAATTATGATCCATAAATATCAAAAATATCAAAATATCCTAAATACTATAAAAATAAAAATTATTAAAAATAGTAATAAAATATTCGGAGGCTCGGATGAAGGTCTAAACAGTGGAATTTGACCTTGAAAGTTGACGGTTATGGTTACCCCGATATAATTGTAAGTATCTGAATTCCACACGCTGACAAAGCCTGATTCCCAAGTTAAAAATGATGACCCTTTAAAATTCAAGAGATCATGTTGAATCAGTCTTGCATCAATCTCTTTGAGGTCGAAGTGGCTTTACTTGGTAGCGAGGCCTCTGTGATCTTGAGGAGAGTTCGTGAATCCTTAATTCTAGTCAGATATTTATCTTCATTTTTTTGTTAGTTCACTGTGCACATGTCCTAGCTAGCTACTCCCAAGAGGTCCCCAAATACGCAAAAGGATTAGTTACGTTTTATATACATCCAAAGCCTAATTCAATACTCTAATTTGTGGGGATGCGTTTTGTTAGAGGCCTCTCGTGTACTTGGACGACGACACTCTACCTGCATTAGGTACTACGTATTGAATCCTTTACCAAGACAATTCATTTTTCGAATGCAGTATAAATTAAAAATAGATTCACAAGGAATTAATGGGAAAAAAAAAGCCGGAACGAAGAATGATTGGCCTTGTAATTTGCGCCGAAAAATTTCATGGTTGCGTTGCTTTTAATGCGTACAAGGACCCACGGGATCCGTCGCCCAGGTTCGTGCCCTGCTTAGCTCGCTTTATTTAAAGTGGTCGGACGAACACACTAACTTTGTTAAATTTTGATTCCTAAAATTACTTCTAATTCGATCAATCACAAGCTCCTACAGAATTTTTTTTCAGATGGTTAATTTGCTTCTAATTATCCGTGCGCACGCACGAACGAGAAGATTAATTGTTAATTTAGTCCCTAATCTGCCTTTCAAATGATTGTTAATTTTATTTATATATTCTCACTGATTCCATTAATGGGAGATAAGTTTCCTGATCGTGACGCTTCACCTGACGGCCCTCCTGTTAATATTAAACCGCCAATTTGTCTTGCCGCGCGCCAAGCTAATTAAAACATAATCCTGGTCCCACGAGTTGGGATGCAAAACAGGAGCTGGCAGTTCATCCTCATTCACTGACCAGGCTCAGCTGCAGGTTCAGAACGGGCTCAGAATTATATTCTCTCTGCCGATGGTATCGGAATTTGTGCTGCGCTCGATCGTACGTTAAAATCCAAGGTTTTGCGATGCCTATAGATTGATAGTGGGGTAAAAAAATGATTCACTCGTCCTCAGCGTTAAACAGGTATCAGTGGATCATATTCAATATGCTCAGGGTTTAAATAAAGATCGAATCAGTCCTTCCGCTTGGTGAGACGAACACGCATGCCAAATTCATGGATTGCGTCCGGAGATGGATGAAAAAGACGTCTCGTTTTACTTAAAATTTAGTAAAACAAAATAAGTATTTAGTAGAAAAGTACACCGACTGTTGATTATTACCGGTGAGAATTTCTCAAAGGGAGAGGATAATTGATGTTATTACGATATCGGGAAAATATTAAGATGGGAGAGGAAATTAGATTGTTGCTGTTTGGTAGAGTAAGAGTGGAGCTGTAAGGAGTTGTTAACACAAAGAACTGATCTGAACAGTGATAGGCCGGGTGGTGCAGAGATCGATCATGCATGTTGCACGTGATTTGGGAGATGGATCGATCGTATGAAATTGTGTGACGATGACGATGTCGTCGATGGCAGTGGGTGGGTTGCTGGTGTTATTATTTATGCTCCACCCTTTGTTGGTTGCAATTTAATTAATTAATTAATCTATTTATTTACAAGGGAGGGTGAAGTTTTAATAGTGGACTTTGGTGAGGTTCCTGTGACAAAAATCTAAAAAGTGCGATGCACGAGACGGATCCGCTAATTGTTCAATGTTTGATCCAATAAGCTAATTGGGCAAATCATTCGTTTATTTCGGATCCAAATGGACGCCGGATCCTCGCCCCGTTACGAGCGACCGACAAACGATCAACACGCACGCCTACCAAATTGCGACGGGGACCACGACGGAGAACCGTCGGATCAAGATCCAAGGGCGGTGGAACGCATTGTGGCTCAATTTGGAGGCCCTTTAATGGTGGTGGTTTGAGCCTCAGCACAACCTTATCTTCTGCTTTAAGCTGGGCCTCGGTTGCAGGTGGCGGAATGACGAGAGTGCCCCTGGCTCCTACCTTCCATTCTCCGATTGGTGGCTTCGGCCATGACTGATGGAACCTCAGGTCAACAGGCACAACAAAGCGACCAGGGTTCATCTTCCTCCTTGTGACGGAGGTGGGGGATCAAATGGTCATTTGATGACAATGGGAGTGGTAGTCAATTTAGCGAAAAGGAAACAGAGAAATGTTGAGGATGTGATCAACAAAATTGTGGAGGAGAGAGAGGGAGGGGGAGAGGAATAGCGACGGTTCTCTTTTCTGTCTGCTATCGTCCCTCGTTCTTTAAATTTCTCCCTTTCCTAAATTTTATATTAATTCTTGCTCGCTCTTCCCTTTCGGAGGGCGATTGTAGGCGGAGGAGAGCAGCAGGGGAAGCAAAAAGGAGACAGGGGCAGACAGAGATGGAAGCGCCATGCCTGATGAGGAAGACAACGATGTGGATGCTCATCATCTAATCTAAATTAATCAAGAAATCTTTTTCCCTCTTCTTCCCGGAAATAGAATTCATCCATAGTAAGCACTAAGCAGTTGCGACCTCAAGCTTCGTGTCGGAATTAATTAAAGATGGAGGCTTTGTCTTTTCTGATTGAATATTTTCTGAATTATATGGATTTCTTCATGTTTTGATCGTTTTTTTTGTTCTTTGGCTTTGTAATTGGTTGGTGCGATGGGTGCAGTTTGCTTGGGAGCCAGCCAGCGAGAGGTGAGTTGGAAAGGTTGCTCTTCGCGATGGTGATGAAAGAGAGAGCAGTAATATGGGATCAGTAGCCACGCCGATCACCTTCGCCAGCCGCCTCCTCACCAGCTCGCTTCCATCGCCGCCGGAGCCTCCCATGTCCCAAGGCTTCCAGCAAAGCCTCTTCAGCTTCCCCGGCGCCTCAGCCAACCGCGACCACGGCCAGCAGCAGCACATCAGGCGGAACAAGCTTCGGGTGCAGCAGGGCTTCGATGCTGCCGGACACCCCGCGCTCGTCCCCATCGATGACCAGACCGACGACGAGACCGCCATGTATGAGTCCGCCGCAGCCGTCGGAGATGCCGGCGGTAACATGCTCTCCGAGATGTTCAATTTTCCGCCGCCTGGGATGGTGGCGACGATGGACCACCTGCACGCCAACCAGATCCCGGCGGGAGGATACCATGTTCCTTCGAGATCCGTGGCCATGGGCGCCGGGTTCTCTGCCGCCGCCGACTGGTACGGCCCAAATCGGCAACAACATGAACAGCAGCATTCGGTGGCGGCGGGTTTAAACTCCGACTCCGCCACCGCGATGCAGCTGTTCCTGATCAACCCGCCGGGGATGCAACCGCTGCCGCAACAGCATCGATCGCCGTCTCCAACATCGGCCGCTTCTCTGCACACGCACCAACCTTTTCATCAGTCTTTCGCCGAGAATCACTTTGGCGCCGCCGGCCGGGTAATCGAAGGCCAAGGCCTCTCTCTCTCGCTCTCTTCGTCCCTTCAACAGCTGGAGATGGCCAAGGGCGCCGACGACCTACGCGTGAGAGAAGGTGCCATCTTATACTTCAACAACCAACAACAAAGCCAGCAGCCGCATCAGCCCTCTCCCTTACACCTGCAAGGCCAGCAGTTACACGTTGGCTTCGGCGGCGTCGCCGGAGGCATGGGCGTGGCCAACGTGTTAAGAAACTCTAAGTACGCGAAGGTGGCTCAAGAACTATTGGAGGAATTCTGCAGCGTGGGCAGGGCACAATTGAAACCGAATAAGCTCAGCAAGCGCGGCAGTAGCTCTATATTCAACTCTAACCGTAACCCTAGCGGCGGCGGCGGCAGCGGCAGCGCTTCGACTTCGGCCGCAGCATCAACGTCTTCCTCCAAGGACGTGCCTGCCTTGTCCCCTGCCGACAGATTCGAACACCAAAGGAAGAAGGCCAAGCTCATGTCCATGCTCGACGAGGCATGTATATATTCATATCATATAATTTCCTTACTATTGACTTCCTTGCTCCACACATCTTAATGCCGCAGCCACACATATATAAGACTTGCTTTTTGAGTCCATAGTTTCCTTAGAAGTGGTTAAGGCGAGATTCTAGCTAGCTAATTGGGTTATTTTCTACGATATTTTAACATACAGTGATCGTTGTACGTACTTAAACCATATTCCTGTTCACTAGCTAGGTGGGGAGGTGGATTTCCATCAGAGGTATATATTTTCAACAAGAAACCTTATTACTTGGTCATTCCTTCATCAAATCTTATGCCAGTACTGCATTTAACTGTTCAAATTGTCTAGTATTTCATTAGTTTATGAGTCGAACAGTAGTGTTCGTTCATCAAATCTTAGTACTAGGCCATCTAGTACTACACTGAATTAACAACATGCATGTGCAACATGCATTCGAGTAGAAGAAGCAAAATTAATTTTGGTGAACCGTGTGGCTTCTAAAATGATGATCACAATACTAATACGGTAGCTAGCGTTTGTCTTTCTTACTCGCTTTTTGCGATTACATCATGATTGTACGCAGCAGAGGCACGCACAGGCGGCAATTAATTATTGTACTTGGTTTGTGTTGCTCGCACAGCTCACATCCTCTCGACTTTTGGCATGGGGCAGTTGATTCCCTGTCCTTGATTTGCATCCCTGGTCCTCAATGAGAATTCACAGTAGCAGTAAAAACAATAATAATGTAACCACCTTCACGTACGAACGAACTAATAATTAACGGGAAATTACTGCAACTGGTTAGTTAGTTAGTTGGTTAGTTAGTTAATCGGATCCTTGTTTGGCAGGTGGAGAGGCGATACAACCACTACTGCGAGCAGATGCAGATAGTGGTGAACTCGTTCGACTCGGTGATGGGGTTCGGGGCGGCGACGCCGTACACGGCGCTGGCGCAGAAGGCGATGTCGCGGCATTTCCGGTGCCTGAAGGACGCGATCGCGGCGCAGCTGAAGCAGACATACGAGGTGCTGGGGGAGAAGGAGGGTGCGGGTGGCTCGGGCATCACCAAGGGGGAGACGCCGCGGCTGAAGATGCTGGACCAGAGCCTCCGGCAGCAGAGGGCGTTCAACCAGATGGGGATGATGGAGCAGGAGGCGTGGCGGCCGCAGCGCGGACTGCCGGAGCGATCCGTCAACATCCTCAGAGGCTGGCTCTTCGAGCACTTCCTCCACCCGTACGTCTCTTGCTCATTCATCTTTCTATCCTTTATATAATTTATCAGATTATGCAAATGTGAAGAAATTAAATTAAGAAACATGCATCAGATATATAATTTAGAGGATCGATGCATGCACTGCACGTAATAAGTTGATGCACTCATGATCTAAGAAATGAAATTTCTATCGTATAATTAACGTGAGTACATTTTGACGTTCCGTTGTTGCACTCTGATATTTCCTTTTTTTTTTGTTGCTCTCTCTATTTTGGTTCTTCTTTTGGAGCTTCAATACGAATATTACTGATTATACTCCTTATCTTGCTTAGAAGAGTTTGACAAGAAGACTACTCGTTGATTATATTAGCTCTTGACCCAGTTGATTATATAAATTCCTCTCCATATTGACCTTTTTGGTCAACTGATTATAGTTATCAAATATCTTGCACGCCCCTTTTCAAATTGCACATGTACCCATGCCTACTGTATAGTTGCCCTAGCTACATACTGCAAAATTTGCACAAAATTAGCTAGGTAAATTCAACTATATATGGCTCCATTGCCCGTCCTGATTTTGTACGAAGCACTTCTATCCATTTTTTGAAATATATGCTCATTTTCAAATATATAATCTACTATCACCATCTAATTGCCACACATGCATTAATTAAACATTTAATCTTCTTCATTTGTCAAAAAAAAGTTTGATTATTTCTATATCTTCAAATAGTTGCTGGATGTTCAAATTACATACACATATCTTTCATTAGTGTTTCCCTTCCCATCACCACTCATTAGTACATATCGCATATGGTTTTTGATTAGGGGGAACTCATGCTGTGATTCTTACTTCCTTCACTATAACTGTAGTATCATAATACAATTTAGATCTATATCCGCAAGGCAGAGGAGGTCGACTGTCAGCATTTATTCATAGTTAAACACAAAACATATTAATGCCAAAAGTATATTGAAGGAACTTTGTATCTATCTATTCATTGAAAACGTAACAGTAAAAGGATTTCCCTGACAATTTGAGGTCCAAGGTCAGCCATGCAGGCCCAGCGTCCTATATGCCGGATTTATTGCTTTCAATGATTTAGACCTTGTTGTCGACGGGCAGAGACCTTGTTGCCTGGTGGATTTATGACTTCATGTTTATATTTGTGTTCTGCAAGATTAAGGGATCATGAGTTGAGATTTGCTGTCATTTAATTAATTAATTAATTTCGTTGGCTTGGTTTTGTTCTCAGATATCCGAGCGATGCAGATAAGCATTTACTGGCGAGGCAAACTGGTTTGTCCCGGAACCAGGTCTGTCCTCGATCTTCCTCCCTTAATCTTGCAAAATTTAATCAATCAATTAAGTGAAGAAATTATTGCCAGTGGTTAATCATGTTGCTTTTAGGTGGCCAACTGGTTCATCAATGCAAGAGTGCGGCTGTGGAAGCCAATGGTGGAGGAGATGTACCTAAAAGAATCCAAAGAGGGGGAGGAAGAGGAGGAGAAAGAGCCGAAGGAGCACGAGACCGAAGCGACCCGACCAAAGCAACCGCACCCATCGGCACAGCCAACGCAACTGAGACCCGAACCGGTTATTCACGCGCCGCCGGCGGCAGACCCCGACGCCTCCCAGAACGCACCTTCGATGGCACGGCACCACCACCACTTCCCGCCCACCTCCGACTTCAACCACCACCCTTCGAGCCTCGCGGGAGGCGACGCCCTCCTCCCCGGCGCCGACGCGTTTGCCGCACAGGGCCATAACCTCGGCGACATGTACCAGCTAGCCGGCGGAGCCGCCGCAAGGTTCGGCGCCGGAGACGTGTCGCTCACCCTCGGACTGCGGCACGCCGGCGGCGGCGGAAGCTCGTCGGAGAAGGGCAGGTTCTCTGTTAGGGACTTTACCCACTGTTAATTAATTCGAAATTATAAAATGAAGCGGGATGTTAATAAACTAATTAATCAACCATTAAATCTGCATATGTATTAATGCTACTTTGGTAGCTGCCTGCAACAAGTTAATTAAGATAGATATATATATAGGAAGAACATAGAAATTAGTGTATGATACAGAATCCTTGTGCAGGCTTTCTTCATTAATTTTGTTGTCCATTTGTGTATCTGAGAAAATTTAACACAATATGGTATTGGGGAGATATATAGTGCAATCTACAGGAATTTGTATTGTTAATTAATTTATTAGAAAGAAAATGAATTTATAAGTTGGCTTTGTTTTCTTTAATTAATCCTCAAAATGGTTCAGGTCAGAGCAATCCTTGATGGTTCAGGTGATCCATAGTTGGTGCAGTAGATCTCTCTGTTCTATAAATCCTTCATTAGGAAAAGCTGGAGGCATGCAAAATTTATAATGTTGGCCAGGATCATCTTCTTCGTAGCAGTCGCGGCGGCCATACTAGTCGTGATCCTGCTGCCTCTGCTCTCGCCTCTTCCCGAGAAAGCAGAGGAAAGACGATTGGGGCCGTGGTTGGCCCTATCGCTCTTCGTTCACATTCCCGCCGGCGGCGCAGCCTTGGGAAATCCACGTGGGGATAAGGCAAGCCTAGATGTGGAAGACGCGTTCGTGTTCCGTCACAAGCTCAAGGAAGGGCCGTCGAACACGTCCCGCGTCGTCGGCGAGGCGCAGGGCGTCGTAGTCCCGTTGCGGCAGAGGCAGCACGCCGAGCTATCGGCCTTTAACATCGTGCACCTCGCGCTGGACGCGCCGGCGTACCGTGGGAGCGTCGAAGTGGAGGCGAGGAGGGGCGGGAGGAGGGAGGAGCTGGTGGTGGTCGGAGGGACCGGGGCGTTTGCCTTCGCGAGAGGCTACGCGGATTTTAAGGCGGTGAGTTCTACCGAGGCCGTTTACCATTTGGATGTGCGGCTGAGATTGCCGAGAAAGCCACCCACAATTCCTGGTCCGGGATGATCTCGACTGACCTCGCCATAATTTTGCTTTGCTTCTTCGTCAGTTTTGTAGGCGTTAACTATGTCATCTGGATTAATTCATCGCAGCGTAACATAAGGAAAATTATATGCTTAACTTCATGTCCTTCAAACTAAGGATGAAAATAGGACAGACAGCTATCATGGACTTATGACTGGACCTGTGTTTAGCCTAGTCTGACCTGAGCTATTTAAAAATAAAATAATATTCAAACTTATTTTAAAATGTATTTTTATTATTAAATCAGATCCAGACTCAATATAAAGACTATACAGATTAGCCTGGGTCTGTTAAACACATTGCTATTAGAAGATAGGCGACCTTGGCTCCCCTCCACATTCTAACATGTGCAGGATGTTTGAAAGTTGATGGCATTCTTGCCTGGAAACCAAAATATAGCAATTTCTATAAGGCAGTAATTAAAGAGGGTAAAGAATCTGATGAACCTTTCAATCCCACCTCACTTCAACAGAAATGCTAGAAGCTATTTGATTGAAGCATCAAGAGCTCCGTCTGATCAAATGATTACTTGAGATCAGGAACTAAATACCTGGATTTCTAAAGCAAGATTGTGTCCCCTGAATGCAAATGCTATTATTCCAAAAGCATTCAAGATCAAAAAAGCAGTTGAACCAAAGGAAGCTGAGGGCAGTGGCTGATAGGAGATGGACGGGGGTCTCTCTTGGCTAACAGACAGTACCCAAGCCGTCGTAGTGTATGTAATTGCTGTTACAGCTCCAACAAGCGAGAGACCAGCAATGGAGTTGAGGTCTGGGAGCTGAGATAGGACAATACACAAGATTGTGAATGCAAGATACCACTCAACATTAGAAAGTGGATTTGATGAGCAAAGAGTCCCGCAGATTATCTGGAAACATGGTTTCGCCTCCAATTAAAATCAGAGCTGTTGCAGTTCCTGCTGATAAGTAAATGATGCAGGAGGGGATCCAAAATAATATTTAGATTTATATATTTAGGATTTTTTTAATTAGTTATATATTTTTATTTAGTTTGTTCCTAAATCTTAGGAAACCAAATCTTGTTGGGTTTTTTTTAATTGGTTATATATTTTTGTTTAGTTTGTTCCTAAATCTTAGGAAACTAAGTTTTGTTGGTTAAATTTGTTCCTAAATTTTAGGAGACTAAGTCTAGTTGGTTTAGAGTTTTTTTAGGGATATAAGTGCTATATAAACTCATGCTTAGATGATGTTTAGGACAAGTTTTTTAGATATTGAACCAATTTGCTTCGTTTAAGCCACGTTACGGCTATATCTCTATTTTTCTCTTCTCGCTCTTATTTTTCTCAATAAGGTTTAAGCCCAGTTTTGGCTACTCCTTATCTCGTTATTACTTTCTTATTTTTTCTCGTAAATCCCTCTGAAACTTTTCGCCCCAGAATAATCTATATTCTGCTCGGCGTCAGTTGGTATCAGAGCTCATTAAGATCCAATGGAGGGTCATCGTGGACGTGGTCGTGGTCGTAACAGGCAGGTTCCGATTGAGGAAGCCCAGCACCGTGATCGTAATATCCAAGATATAATGATGATTGAGGATTTACAGAAGCAAGTTGCAGAATTAACCCAGCGTTTGACAGCGCGGTATCTCGAAGATCGTGAGATCTCTGATGGTAACTTTGAGTCTCCTTTCGAGAACCCATATCATTGTCGTGCTACATATCGGGAACACCATGGTCGAGAGGAACGATTTGGGGACTTTGGTTTCCGAGTGGATCTTCCTGATTTTTTTGGCACATTACAAGCGGAAGGCTTCATTGATTGGATCAACGAAGTAGAGAGGATTTTTGAATATAAAGAAGTACCTGATCACATCAAAGTAAAGTTGGTCGTTATCAAGTTAAAAGGTTGAGCTTCAGCATAGTGGGAGCAACTTCGACGATCCTGGGAGAGACAAGGTAAATCCAAAATCACTGATTGGGAAAAAATGAAGAAACTAATGAGAACACAATTTCTTCCCTTCGGCTACACCCAAACATTATATCAACGACTCCATACCTTGAGGCAAGGAGCTAGCACCGTTGACGACTATATAGAGGAATTCTATCTGTTGGATCGAGAAATGCGAGAGAGGGGGGGGGGGGTGAATGTCGCAATTCGTTCGGATTTAAAAAGAGTAAGTGCGCAGCGGAATAAAACAGAGCAAAAACAACGCTAACACGGTCGTTTTACTTGGTTCGGAGCCTGGGTCGACTCCTACTCCAAGGCCCACGGTCGTTGACCGTTTTCTGCGGGCAATTCTATAAGTTCGTAAAAGTTTACAGGAAAGATAATAACAAGAACAGTTTAGTAAACTTTAAATACAGCTCTTCGTTACCGACGTCCGGTGTAGATCGAAGTTTCGGAGCAGCGGGACGTCGTCAGCTCAAGTTGGAAGATTTCTGGAGCGTGTCGCGGAAGCAGAAGAGCGCAGAAGTGTCGCAGTGATTGATGCTGTGAAGAAGGAGGTCGAGGGCCCTTTATATAGGGCCTGGGGGCGCCCTGGTCGACGGGGGCGCCCCCCCACGTGGCAGCAGATCCGGTTGTTGCTCGGTCGCCGTCTGATCCCCTTATCCTCGGGATCCGGTTTGACCGGGGCGCCCGGATGACTCGGGGCGCCCGTATTGACCGGTCAAAGCCTTATCTGCAGCGCTGAGCTCTCCTCGGTAAGTCTGGCTGGGGGCGCCCGGGACAGCGGGGGCGCCTTGGGCGTGTAGCGCAGACGCGGCTGAGTTGGTTCGCTATGGGGGCGCCCGGGACAGCGGGGGCGCCCTGGGTATGTACTGTCGAAGTCTTTCTTGTCTTGTTGTGTTTTGTGTTCACCATGGGGGCGCCCGGGACACTCCGGGCGCCCTGGTCAGCGGTGCCTCATTCCTTTGAGGCATTCTGAGCTGCAGACACTCGTTCCTTAGGTCCTGCATCCAGGGTTAGTCCAAAACACAATAAAACAATAAAATAATAGGTTATACAGCCTTAGCTATCTTGGTTCTGACTTTGGTCTCCAAAATGGAGCCCTAGGTCGAACCGACGCCTAATGTTCCCTCAAGGGGAACGCGTCCTCACCTACTCCTCTCGGGAGAATTTACCTGGTGCCAACCGGCTCCTCCAGTTGGACTTTTGCCCAGCAGTCCTTCGCCAGGTCTTGAGGTACCAAGCTGCCCTTCGCTTGGTGCCTAGCAGCCCTTCGCTAGGTCTTTTTTTCTGGCAGTCCTTCGCCAGTGCCTAGCATTCCTTCGCTAGGGCTTTTCCTGTACACTCAAGAACCTTGTTAGACACCAATTAACCCTTAACTTTTGAACCCTTTTGCCAATATCAAAACACAGGTTTGACTTGGGTGCATTCTGCACCAACAATCTCCCCCTTTTTGATATATGGCAACCTAGTTCAAAAAGTTAAGGAAAAAAATGCTAAAATGAAATCCTAAGTTAGATTCCTCCCCTTGGAAGAAATCTCCCCCTAGGTTTTTTCAAAAATAGGTGGTTTTAGTTTAAATACTTTTTATTATAGAAAGACTTTAAGTATTGGCTGAGTTTTTCAGAAAAATGTTCTAAGTTTGAAGAAGTTTTCATATTTTAGCAAATTTTGAGTTTAGGAAAACTTTTTTTAAACTTAGACTTTTTAGTTTTTGAAAACTCTTGTTTTTAAGCACAAAAAAATTCAGGCTTTAAAAATTCATACTTAGAAAGATTCGAGACTTGGAAAACTTTTTCAGATTTAGAAAACTTTTCAGGGAATAATTTTGAGCAAAAATTAATAACACTTCAGAGTTAGAAATTTTAAGCAAAAAATTAAGCTTTAAGCTTAGAAATATTTACAGGATAAATTTGAGCTTTGAATTTCTAACTTTGATGTTAAACTTTTTGAATAAAGGAAAACATTTGAAAAAAAAACTTTTTGGGTTCCCTCTTTCCTTTCCACCTCTCCCCCTTTGACATATATCAAAAAAAATGCAGAAGAAATATTTGCAATAATTAAATAAAGCATTTGCTGTACTGAAACAAACTAGGACCTAAGTCTGGTTAAATCTTTTAGGGACCTGTCTAACCCATTTAGCTACTTACTAACTGTTATAAACAGTAGTTTTCGCTAGGGTTAGTCAAGTTAAGTGCATTGTTCAAGTTAGATTGTCTAAACTTGACACTTAACCTGATTGCTGTTCATTTAGTGCCCCAATTACTGCCGATGCACTGACTTAAAGCATCTTGAATTGAGACAAAGACCTAAGCATCTCAACTCTTTCTAGGTTATCACTCAAGGTACCCTAAGGTGCTTGTGAGATGCTGGCTTCTAGGTCTATAGGTGCATGCAGTTCTAGGGTTAGAGCCTAGGCTAATTCCATTTCGAAGAAAACCCTAGTTTTGAAGGGGGTAGTTTTTGAAATAAAACTAAGTAAAAAAATTTAAAATCAAAGTAAAACATTTTTAACAAAGAAGACATTTTAAAATCAATTAAGACATTTTAAGATCAATTTAAGGCATTTTAAAATAAAAAAAACAAATGATTCTATTCTACTAAGCATAATCCTAACTTAATCAAATTCAGAAATAAACAAGCCAAGCTAGGATAAGCATAAGTCAAACAGAAGTCTAGTACAAGTCCACAGAAGTCAACCCTACTCAGTAGGGATAGTCAAATAGGTACACGTCCAAGTCATCTAGGAAGAGGGACCAGGCTGATCAGGGGAGCCTGGATACCAGGATCTAAGCATGGTCATCATTTCCTCATACTGGGCGTTTCTTTCGTCCCTTTCTGCTGCAAACACGCTCATATACTCGGTATAGTAGCCCTGATTAGTTTCCAACTGCTCAAGGTGGTAGGCCTCTGATTCCTCCCGGAGTGACTGAACCTGTGTCTCGAGAAGGGATACTCGCTCGTAGAGTGTTGGAGGATCGGGCTGAGCTAACTCTGCTTCTAAGTCGGCAATGTCGACCTCCTCGTCTGCAATGTCCTGTGCGGCTGGTCGGCGTCTCCAAGTCAGAACCCCGGTGCCCGAGACATCTATACCGGCTAAGGAAAAGTTCCTATATCCTATCTCGTCGAAGTCGGTCATCGTGGTAATCTCGCCGTCAGTGATGTTTCGGCCGTGATGGTGGAGGATCCAGGTGATGACATGGCAGAAGGGGGTGCGGACTCGTCCCTGAGTGGACACACTAGAGGCATGCAGGATACAGTGAAAGATGTGAAGGCCTATATCTATGTCCAGATGGTGGATAAGGGCATAGAGGAGAAAGGTGTGAAAGGGTCTCATGGTGGCTATGTCCCTGGTGGACAGAGGAAGGATGCAACGGACAATCACTCTATAGAGAGCGTAGTCCTGAATCGGGAGTCGAGTGGAGTGGAACTGCCCTCCTGCAGGGTCCATGGCTTCCCCAAAGAAATAGTTGTATAAGGTGTTCAGGTCAATATGAGAATAGGGGGCATCGAAAGGCAGGTTCCTTGGAGGGTAGCAACAGAAGATGGACTGAGATGGTCGGAGTCCCAGAAATCGGTTCAGTAGGGTAGGAGTGATGTTCAAGGGCATTCCTTGAACGGTAGTGACGAAGCTCAAGTGGTCTTGCCTAACTATGTTGTTATAGAATTCTGCACATAGGGTGTTGTTGATTGAATGTGTGCAGAATATAAGGTTATCCAGTTTATAGAAGTTAATTGCGGACATTGCGACTGGACAGGATTGGGAAAAGAAATGACGGTTAAGGTAACTTGTCTTAATCGGAACGTAGGTGGTTCGGGCGAATTTGTTACAAAGTTCTAGGGTTGGAAACCTAGGGTCGGGACTGGGCTCGTTACCGGGGTTCGACTGAACTGCTCGGCGTTTTCTAGTTGAGAAGAAAGTAAGCAAATTGAGAATAAGAACATAGATTATAGGAAGAGGCATGATTGACATAGAATTTGCAATTAAGAAAAAAAAATACAAAAATTAAGTACCCAAAGTAAATTTCATACCTTGGAGGCATGGTTGAGGCAAGGGAAGCTTTAGGGTTCACTTGATCCACAAGAATGAGGTAAGGGGAAGAAGAAGTGTGAGATGTGGTGTGGGAGGAGAAGGAGACTCGGGTCCCTTTTATAGGGGTTTTATGGGGGGCGCCCGGGAGGTTCCGGGCGCCCTCAACAGGTCACGGACTGCCTAGGGCAGTGAAAAAGTTCTGTGGGCGCCCGAGAGGTCATGGGCGCCCTGATCAAAGCAGTTGAATGCAGCCTTTTGGCTGCTTTAATCAGCGTGAGGGACAGAAGTGCATAGGGGCGCCCGACAGGTCACGGGCGCCCTTGTCAAGTCGGTCAAATGCAGCTTTTGCTGCTTTGACTGGAGTTGGTATGTTGCAGTGTTGTCATGGGCGCCTGACAGGTTACGGGCGCCCTCATGGACTGCTTTCAGCAGCCTTTGACTTTGTGCAGTTGGGGGCGCCCGGGACGGTCAGGGCGCCCTAGGTAGCAGCCTTTTGAACGTTTTGAACAGGTTTGACTGTTTGACTTCGTTTGACTGTGTTTGACCATGTTTGACTATGTTAACCACAGTTTGACCATGATTATGAAGGCGTAAGCAAGATGGTTTAATTTGAGCTTAATTTTCCTGTCTCACTGAATCTAGGGTTTTCAAACACGTTAACCTTAAGGTTTTTGTGAGACAGGTTTGAGGGTAAAAATTAATTTTGAAAAGGAATTTTAATTTATTTTGAAAATGTTATTTTAGTTTTGAAAACAGATTTGAAAACAAATAAGTTTAGAAATTTTGAAAAATAGATTAAGTGATTTTTGAAACAGAAATAAGTTTTGAAAACAGATTAGAATCTATAATTATTTGAAATTTGAGTTAGATTCGAATTTGACAAAAGATAATTTGAATTTGAATTTCAGAAATTGGCTTCCAGGTCTTGGCGAGGCACAAGGCCTTCTTTGGCCGTAGCCTTATGGGATCATCCACCCTTTCCTTGACAAAGCCTTTTAATGAAATTTCATTTTCAAATTAAATTAGGTCATTTTCTGGTCTAACTAGCTTGGGTCTTGGATCGGTAGCTTCGGCTGGTTTCACCAGTCTAAAGAGACCAAGTAGACTTGATCTTATTAGAGTTGGTTTCCCCAACGTACTATCATCTCACCTCCTCCCAATACTATGTTTTCAAGTTTCAAGTAATCTAGTCCTTAAATCTAAGTATTCCTTAAATCTAAGCATGGCAATTTGCAAAAATTAAATAAACAAACAATCAATCAATTAAAAAATTATCTAATTATAAAAATTGTTTTGATTTTGGCTCCCCCTGGACTAAAGCCTCTGTATGGGTTAGGCAAGATGTGAATCTTGTCCTTGGGGATCCAAAATTGATTTGAACCAGTTGGTTTAGTCAGGCACAGTTTTGGCACCCATGCCTGAACCTTAGGTCTTGACTGGTTCAGTACAGCAAAGTAAGATCTTTGCCGAGATTTGGTTCTATAGCCAAGTCCGGATCGGTTTAGAACAGACTTCTGTTTTCCCAGAATCAGATCAAGATTCTTGGAACCAGAAGTGAATCGTTCTAAAGCTGTTCTTAAGTCCTTAACTTGAGTTTTCAGGGAGGAATTCTCTGATTCAAGTTTTTCAACTTGATCAGGGGTTCCTTCCTGAAGTTTCTCAGTTAAGGATTTAGAATCAGCTCCCTCTTTCAGGAGTTTTACTTCCTGTCTGAGGGACTCGATTCGGAGTTTGGCTTTCGCCAAATCTCGGGATAGATAGGAAATAAGCGAATTCAATTGTAATTTCGAAAAACCCGTTACCCTTATTTCACCGTCGTCGGAAAATGTCAGCTTGCCGTCGTCCCGGTCTGAGTCTGAGTCAGTCTCGATTTGATCCGAAGCGGTCAGGGCTAGAAGATTGGACTGGGGTGCTTCTTCTTCTTCTTCTTCGGAAGACTCGTCCCAGGTTGCTTGGAGTGTCTTCTTCTTTCTGGTCATTTTGGACTCCTTTAGACTTGGACACTCAGTCTTGTAGTGGCCCTTCTTCTTGCATTCGTAGCAAGTTACGTTGGGCTTGTGTTTGTCAGTTGCTGGTTCAGCTGGTTCATCCTTTCTTCGGCTTGCTCTCAGTGTGTTGGTTTGGTTCTTCAACTTTTTGTAGTAGCTTCGAGCTAGCCGGACCAGTTCAGATTGATCTTCTTCTTGATCTTCTGTTTCTGAATCTGAGGTAGACTCGGGTTCAACTTGAGTTTTCTTCTTAGTCATTCTTCCTGGATTCCCTGCAAAGAAAGCTATACTTTTCTCGGCCAAATTGCAGTTAGTTTATTCATGCAGTTCAAGTTCAGAGAATAACTCATCTAACTTAATTTTTGAAAGATCTCTAGAGACCTTGTATGCATCTACCATAGATGCCCACAAGGTGGTCCTAGGGAACGCGTTTAGGGCATACCTTATAAGATCACGGTTTTGAACATGGTGACCTATTGCGTGAAGACCGTTCATCAATTCCTGGATTCTGGCATGGAGCTGGGCTGCTGTCTCGTTATCTGCCATTTTGATCGTGAAGAGCTTGTTCAGTAGCAGGTCCCGTTTGCTGATCCTTGTATCTGAAGTCCCTTCGTGGAGCTCGATCAGTTTAGCCCATAGCTCCTTGGCACTGTTGAATGGGCCTACGCGGTTCAGCTCCTCTTTTGTCAGTCCGCATTGAAGAGTCTGAGTTGCCTTGGCGTCAGCTTCAATTTTGCGTTTGAGGGCAGTGTCCCACTCTGAGTAGTTTTGTGGTACGCCATCAGCATTTGTGGGAATCATCAGTCCAGACTGGATGATTATCCACATATCCACCTGGGTTTTCAGGTGGACCTCCATTCGACTTTTCCAGTAAGGAAAGTCTTCTCCACTGAAAAGTGGAGGTCTGGCGGTGCTAAAGCCTTCTTGGATGGCCATTTGTTCTGAAATTAAAAAAAACAAGAATATTCCAAGACTTGGTCTTGGATTAGTAGTGCGGGAAGAAAAGAAATAAAAATAATTTCAAGGGGTGTTGCACCAACCTTGAAAGAAAAATTCGAACGAAAATTTAAAAAAAATTGAGAGAGAAAAACGAAAGAAATCCAAAAAATTTTCAAACTGGTGGTTGCACCAAGTTTGAATTCCCCGCTCTGATACCACTTGTTGGATCGAGAAATGCGAGAGAGGGGGGGGGTGAATGTCGCAATTCGTTCGGATTTAAAAAGAGTAAGTGCGCAGCGGAATAAAACAGAGCAAAAACAACGCTAACACGGTCGTTTTACTTGGTTCGGAGCCTGGGTCAACTCCTACTCCAAGGCCCACGGTCGTTGACCGTTTTCTGCGGGCAATTCTATAAGTTCGTAAAAGTTTACAGGAAAGACAATAACAAGAACAGTTTAGTAAACTTTAAATACAGCTCTTCGTTACCGACGTCCGGTGTAGATCGAAGTTTCGGAGCAGCGGGACGTCGTCAGCTCGAGTTGGAAGATTTCTGGAGCGTGTCGCGGAAGCAGAAGAGCGCAGAAGTGTCGCAGTGATTGATGCTGTGAAGAAGGAGGTCGAGGGCCCTTTATATAGGGCCTGGGGGCGCCCTGGTCGACGGGGGCGCCCCCCCCACGTGGCAGCAGATCCGGTTGTTGCTCGGTCGCCGTCTGATCCCCTTATCCTCGGGATCCGGTTTGACCGGGGCGCCCGGATGACTCGGGGCGCCCGCATTGACCGGTCAAAGCCTTATCTGCAGCGCTGAGCTCTCCTCGGTAAGTCTGGCTGGGGGCGCCCGGGACAGCGGGGGCGCCCTGGGCGTGTAGCGCAGACGCGGCTGAGTTGGTTCGCTATGGGGGCGCCCGGGACAGCGGGGGCGCCCTGGGTATGTACTGTCGAAGTCTTTCTTGTCTTGTTGTGTTTTGTGTTCACCATGGGGGCGCCCGGGACACTCCGGGCGCCCTGGTCAGCGGTGCCTCATTCCTTTGAGGCATTCTGAGCTGCAGACACTCGTTCCTTAGGTCCTGCATCCAGGGTTAGTCCAAAACACAATAAAACAATAAAATAATAGGTTATACAACCTTAGCTGTCTTGGTTCTGACTTTGGTCTCCAAAATGGAGCCCTAGGTCGAACCGACGCCTAATGTTCCCTCAAGGGGAACGCGTCCTCACCTACTCCTCTCGGGAGAATTTACCTGGTGCCAACCGGCTCCTCCAGTTGGACTTTTGCCCAGCAGTCCTTCGCCAGGTCTTGAGGTACCAAGCTGCCCTTCGCTTGGTGCCTAGCAGCCCTTCGCTAGGTCTTTTCTTCTGGCAGTCCTTCGCCAGTGCCTAGCATTCCTTCGCTAGGGCTTTGTCCATTCTGGCAGTCCTTCGCCAGTGCCTAGCATTCCTTCGCTAGGACTTTGTCCATTCTGGCAGTCCTTCGCCAGTGCCTAGCATTCCTTCGCTAGGGCTTTTCCTGTACACTCAAGAACCTTGTTAGACACCAATTAACCCTTAACTTTTGAACCCTTTTGCCAATATCAAAACACAGGTTTGACTTGGGTGCATTCTGCACCAACACTATCATCTTATTGCTCGGAATGATTTGTCCGAGACCGAGGAGCAGATGGTAGTGCGATATTTAGGGGATTATGTCAACCCTTACAAGACACCCTGAGCCTTCACTCACTCTGGACCATTTCAGAGGCATATCAGCGAGCCTTGACAGTTGAAAAACAACTAAACCGAAGACTGACGACTCGAAGCGATCAAAACACTCAAGTTGTTCACCCTTAAGAGCCGCGCCCTTCTCAGCAGCCACCACAAGGTAACCCTAAGACCACTATCAAGTGTTTTCGATGTGGTGAACAGGGGCATCGAGCTTCGGAGTGTAAAAGATCCCCAGATCAAAAAAACAAGATTCTGCTAGTTGAGGAAGACTTAGAGGATGAACTCGAACAAATTGCTGAGCCGATTTATGATGACGATATTGATGACGAGGTTCTTTATGGCGATGGTCATGAGACTCTCGTCGTACGCAAGAGCCTACTGGTCCCTAAGAAAGAATCTGAAGATGATTGGCTGAGAACCAACATCTTTCACACGACGTGCACGGTTGCAGACAAAGTTTGCAAGATGATCATTGATAGTGGAAGCTGTGAAAATATTGTATCTGAAGAAGCTGTTCAAAAGCTACATTTGAAGACAGATTGTCATCCAAAACCCTACAAGTTATCATGGCTAAGTAAAGGAAGTGAGGTAACCGTAGATAGGAGGTGTCTTTTATCTTTTTCTATTGGCAACAAGTATTATGATCGAACATGGTGTGATGTTGTGTCAATGGACGCATGTCACTTATTGTTGGGACGACCGTGGCAATATGATCGCAGCGTCATTCATGATGGGCGGGAGAACACATACACCCTCAACATCAAAGGGAGGAACATCATATTGGCTCCCCGACGAGAAGAAACCCCTTCAAATTTGGTAACCAATAATTCTACACTACTTTCTATGTCCAGATTTTTGAATGAGATGAAGCACAGAGATGTAGTCTATGCTTTGCTTCCTTTCAAAAACAATGTAATATACCCGGACTCGGATCTACCAGCTGAAGTGCAACAACTCTTATCAGACTTCGCTGAGTTGATGGTCGAAGACCTTCCTCCAGGACTTCCCCCTATGAGAGATATTCAGCACCAGATTGATCTTGTCTCGGGGTCAAGCTTGCCTAACCGACCGACATACCGTCTTAACCCTAAGGATGCCGAAGAGCTACAACGACAAGTTATGGAGCTATTGAGACAAGGCTATATTCGCGAGAGTATGCGCCCCTGTGCAGTCCCTGCCCTACTTGTACCAAAGAAAGACGGTTCATGGCGTATGTGTGTTGATAGCCGAGCTATCAACAAAATCACAGTGAAGAGTGCATACCACCAGATTCGAATCAAGCCAGGAGATGAATGGAAGACGACCTTCAAGACACAACATGGGTTGTACGAGTGGATGGTCATGCCTTTTGGATTGTCCAATGCCCCCAGCACGTTCATGAGATTCATGCATCAGGTCTTGCAGCCTTTCCTGGGAAGATTCGTAGTTGTATACTTTGACGACATCCTTATTTATAGTCCGACGAGGGCTTTACACCTTGATCACCTCTGAACTATTTTTGAGAAGCTAAAGGCGGAATCCTTGTTCGTCAACAAAAGGAAGTGTTCTTTTTTCTCGAATACAGTTTCTTTTCTTGGATTTATAGTGTTTACTGAGGGTGTCCGTGCAGATCCATCAAAGATAGAGGCAATCTTAGAGTGGTCACAGCCAAAAACCATTCATGACGTCCGAAGCTTCCATGGATTGACCTCTTTCTATCGCCGGTTCATTCAGAACTTTAGTACCTTAATTGCTCCTATAACTGAGTGCCTCAAAGAGTGCGAGTTCAAGTGGAGTGAAGCAGCTATGACTAGTTTTCAGCTGGTGACATAAAAGATGACCGATGCACCTGTTCTAGCACTTCCAGATTTCGACAAACTGTTCGAAGTAAATTGTGACGCATCTAGCATTGGCATTGGTAGTGTTCTAAGTCAATCAGGACACCCTATTGCCTTCTTTAGTGAGAAACTATCTGGTGTCAAGAAAAATTATTCTACCTATGACCTAGAATTCTATGCTATTGTGCAATCCTTAAAGCATTGACGTCATTATCTCGTGCAGAAGGAATTTATCTTATTCACAGATCATGAGGCTTTGAAGTACATCAACGGTCAACATAGGTTGAGTAGTCGACACGCTAAGTGGGTAAATTACTTGCAGGAGTTCACCTTTATACTGAAGCATCAATCAGGGAGATGCCGAACTCGAGGACGAGTTCTTTTCAACTCCGGGAGACTAATGCAGGAGGGAATCCAAAATAATATTTAAATTTATATATTTAGGATTTTTTTAATTAGTTATATATTTTTATTTAGTTTGTTCCTAAATCTTAGGAAACCAAGTCTTGTTGGGGTTTTTTTTAATTGGTTATATATTTTTGTTTAGTTTGTTCCTAAATCTTAGGAAACTAAGTTTTGTTGGTTGAATTTGTTCCTAAATTTTAGGAGACTAAGTCTGGTTGATTTAGAGTTTTTTTAGGGATATGGGTGCTATATAAACTCATGCTTAGATGATGTTTAGTACAAGTTTTTTAGATATTGAATCAATTTGCTTCGCTTAAGTCACGTTACGACTATATCTCTATTTTTCTCTTCTCGCTCTTATTTTTCTCAATAAGGTTTAAGCTCAGTTTTGACTACTCTTTATCTCGTTATTACTTTCTTTTTTTTTCTCGTAAATCCCTCTGAAACTTCTCGCCTCAGAATAATCTATATTCTGCTCGGCGTCAGTAAACCATTGGAAATAACGCAAGCTAAACACCTAATGTTTCTCCTGAATACAACACAATTTACTGATTAGCAGTGTAGGGAGCAGGGACAACCAATTTTGGTACATAATTAATGCATCATTAGCATCTGTAGAGCTAGCAGACATTTGTAATGATCAAAGATAAAGAAGAACAAGAAGCTTACATTACAAACATGCAAATTGTTCACGGGTCTATTTTTAGCTTATTCAACATTAACGAATCAACCTGATGATCGATCTTGTGTTAATTGGAGAAAACTCCCCAATCCCAAACTGACCTTTGCATGCACTCCCCATTTGATAAATTTTTTGCATTCACTCCCTGATGGATTGAGTATAAAAGAGTGAAAACTCAGTATACATTGTAAAGATTTGAGTATAAATTGTTTGAGATTGAGTACTAATTTAAGAAATTTGAGTACAAAGTTCCGATGACCCCTCATATGAAAATCTTGATGTGGTGAGTATAAAAGAGTGAAAACTCAGTATACATTATAAAGATTTGAGTATAAATTGTTTGAGATTGAGTACTAATTTAAGAAATTTGAGTATAAAATTTCGGTGACCCCTCATGTGAAAATCTTGATGTGGTGAATGCAACCTCACATACTCAAATTTCTAAATTTTATACTCAAATTTTTTCAAATAATACTCAATCTAAATCAATTCATACTTAAATTTTGATAATGTATACTGAAATTTTTACTATATACTGAAATAATGTATACTCAAATTTTGTCAAATAATACTCAAATTTCTTAAATTAGTACTCAATCTCAAATAATTTATACTCAAATCTTTACGATTTATACTAAATTTTTACTCTTTTATACTGATAAAAAAAATAATACACAAAACTGTCTTTTCAATCCCATCAGGGAGTACATGCAAAGAAATTTTTGGTTGGAGAGTGCATGCAAAACCCAGTTTGATGTTGGAGAGTTTTCTCAAATTTTCCCCTAGTTTAATTGCAATACAAGAATTTTTTAGTGCAGGAAATGCTGTCATGTCATCCCTCAATTTGTTTGAATATTTCATAGAAAAATGATAATATAAAACAGTTTAAGGCAATTGGAGGGTACCATGTACCAACTATCCTAATAGTAAGAATCTTTAAAATTGTTGCTAAGGTTTTGGGTTCAAGCTAGACCTGCCGTCATCCCAATGTGAGCGTTTGAGGGATCCTCATAGCACAAGATGGGGAAAACATTTAATTGCTTATATTTGTTAACATCTGTATATGCAAAATAAGTTAATTAGTTCAATGGAATTGCTAAAATTATAATGAAGGTAAATTTTGACTATTGTCCTTAAAGGAAGTTAATGCATGTATTTTTTAATAGCTATTAAAACAAGAAAAAAATAGGCTAAGATGAAAGAAACCAACAACCTGAATCAATTAGAGTTGAAGATGTGGGATAGAAAGAAACAGCAGTAGTTAACTTATATAAAAGAGATTAAAGTTACCAGATTGTCTACTGGTTGCAGTTCAAATTAAATAAATGAAAGAGAAACAGCCTCACCAAAAGCAGCTTGTGCAAGTTCCACATATCTATTATATCTTCTGCCAGGCACTTCTTCATGTAGCTTAACGAGAATCCAAAGAGTGTAAAGTTGCCAAAAGTAAGCTATAGTAAGAGCTATAATGCCCAAGTCCTGCAGCACACGAAATAGACTTTTAGACAGTGAATCAGTCATGTGACATCTTGCTTAATCTCTTCGAGCATGAAATATAGACAACAGATCGAGGTTACAGGTTCAGAAAGATTATGGTCTCTAATATCTAATTGTTTATGACTTGATTAAGTGACCACCTATTCCATGAATGTAACTTGGGTTACCAAAGCGAATTACAATTTGGTATCATAGAGACCATGAATCTGAAACTTCTCAGATTGTTATTGAATATTCTGATTAATTGTTGACTATTTCCTTGACAACTGATTGGTTATGCTCTCATGGTTCACAGTCCACCTTTGCTGACTCGGCGTTTGGATCAGTCTTGCTTGTGGGATCACAAATATCTAATTGGGCCTATTTAAGTTGATGCCATTCTAAGGTTTAAATGAATAATCACTTATCTAGAAGATAGAAAAGAGACAACATTCTATAGATATGATTTCGTAAATAAAGATTATGAACAGTGTGTTAGTAGTTGCGATTCATAATATCGGTAGTTGTTATACTATCACCAAAGAACAAAAAAATCTAGAAAGACATCAAGCTTAAGCTTACTCAGTAAAATTTAAAAGCTATAGAAGGCTGTCAAGGGATAAAAGGTTGCCAAGGGATAAATTTAAATTTCATACACCGTGCAATCACATAGTTTGGCTCAATAGATTTAGGGCCATACAAATTATACATTTGTTGTCGTATATGTTTCTAGTAAGAACAGACTCTGTCTCCTACAGTGCTTTGGTAAAACACTATTGATCCCGACCTCATTCATGTGTAATCCGGTCGATCAGTATGACGCTTCATAAAGATGAGTCATTTTCAAAGGGACGTTGGACAGCCCGGTGTGACAGGACATGAAATAGAGCGGATTGTCATTGACTCGAATTCCACCCGGATCGGATGTCCCGATTGGATAGCTGGTCGGGGGATAAATCGGTCGGCCGATGTCCGAGTACCCCCCCCCCCCCCCCCCCCCCCCCGCGACTCGATACGTTGCATATGTTCTGACCGGCATGCTGTTTGCTCCATAGCTTGGTGTTCCTTGAGATAACCAATCGGTGCACTCCTTAATTGCGCTCTGGCTCAGAAGCTGATGTTATCCCCAGCAGTACCTACCCTTTGACACCACGCAGATAAAGGTAGTATCAGAGTCAGTGCAGGCCGACTCGGGCCTGACACCACTTGTGTCCGAATTATGGATATCTCGCCGACACAGTACATTCCTGACAAGCTTTGGCAACCTGTACCACAGCGTCCCCTACGCATGTCAGGATGAGGTGGCGCCGGTCGGCGAGCTGACAGTGGTACCTGATTCTGTCCTCGCATGAAACAAAAGGGGGCAGAAGAGGGATAGAGGTTGTCGGCTCCCCCGGCTATAAGGTCTTCCTTCCATCACCCGCAGGTATGCGTAATACATTTTTTAACTACAGTCTTTTCTTCCATGGTTCCATCTTCTCCACCGTATTTTGACCTGATTGTCGGAGGGCCTTGCCGGGAAACTCTCCCGATGGGTTGCTGACGGACTTCTTTGTTGGTGCAAGTTGCATCAGTGATGTTCTCCTCTAAGTGTTTTAATGTTTGACAATATACTTAAGTCAGTGATACATTGAACAAGGGAAGGGGAGTTAAGAGAGGAGTAACAAAATGAACCAAAGTCCTAGTAAACCTAGGCAATAAGTCCTGGTTCGAAGAATTGGGCACTAAGTCCTGATCATGGATTGAGCACTAAGTCCTGACAAAGGGCTGGGCACCGAAGACCTGACCGGAAGTTGGGCACTAAGTCCTGGTCGAGGACTGGGCAAGAAGACCTGGTCGAGGGTTGGGCACCGAAGACCTGGTTCAAGGAATTGGGCACGAAGACCTGGCCGAGGGCTGGGCACCAAAGTCCTGGACTTAGGGTTTGGGCACGAAGTCTTGGTCCGAGGGACTGAGCAACTTAGCTGAGCGATGACTAAGGACAGAAGTAGAGACGGGTCAGGGTTCAGACGTCTCGAGATCCGAGAGTATCGGAGGCTAAGCAAAAGTCCACCCGAAGGACTGGGTGGCAACCGTCTCCTGAATGGAGTAGGTGAAAGGCGCGTTCTCGGGGGTGGGAACTTGCGTCGGTTTGACCTAGGGTTTTGTGGAAATCTGAAGTCAGAACCAAGTCCTTAAGCTTAAGATTGTATGTATATTTGCTTTGTATTTGTGTATCTTGCAGGTACCAAAATTGGAAGACAAAGCAGACAAACGCGGCTGGAAGCTTAAGTCCAGGCGCACCCATCAATGGGGGCGCCTCCAAGCATCCAAGCGCCCCCATTCATTCTAAGCCACTCCGTACGAAGCAAAAGCGATCAGACGAAGCTCTGCGACCAAGAAAGCTCCAGGAGGAAGTGCACGTCGCTTCGGAGTTCCGAATTGGCCGGATCGTCTGTTTCTGTGTGGTTTGTTTTAATTCAAGTTGCATTTCAACTCTTATCTTTTTGCTTGTATATTAACTGTAAGACGGGTTTTCTCCGTCTCTGGAAATTCCGGAAAGGAGACCAATAGTGGACTCACGCCGAGTATATAGGCCTTGGACGTACTGACCCTGGGGGGTCGGGAACCAAGTAAATAAATCTCGCGTGTCTGCTGTGCTATGTTCTTTTATTTTTCTATTTTACTTTTCCGCTGTGCTACTAACGCTTTGATTAGAACGATCGAAAGTTTATGATTTACCGCAAGATTTTCACGGTCGATATTCACCCCCCTCTATCGACGACATCGGTCCTACAAGTGGTATCAGAGCCATACCGCTCTTCACCGGACTAACCGCCGACGGAGCAACGATGCCAGGAGTTGAGGGGGAGCCCAGGGGTGAATCAGGTATAATTTTTTCAATGTCTGTTTTTAAATTTCATATTATATGCTTCACGTGCAGGGTGAGAGGACATTATAAAAATCAGTGCCTTGCTCGTAAGAATCGTTCATCACCGGCAGCAAAGGAGGCACCAGCGCCAGGAGTCCGGAGAGACAAAAGTTACGTACTATGCTTCAAATGCGAAAAGTACGGACACTACAAAAACAAGTGTCCGGCAAAGGTACGTAAAATTTACGTTTCGAAAATTTTTAAATTTCTTGCACTATCCCATATAAATAATTTAGATAATTTTTCTGATAAATTAGAATTTTTGCATAATCAAATAAATATCCTGCATAACCAGTTACAAAATATAAATAATGCTAAAATATCAGAAATTAACTATTTAATCCGTAATGTAAATTCAAAAATTACTGAAATTAATTCTGATAATTTTAATGATAATTCTGAACATAAATCTGAAATTGTTAAGGATAATTTTAAAATTCTTAATGATAATACTGAAACTAATTCTGAAAATTCTGACAACTTTAATCCTGAAATTGTTAAGGATAATATTAAAATTATCTCTAATAATCTTAAGGAGAATCCATAATTTAATTTTGAAAATCTTAAGGATAATCCAGAACTTAATGTTGATAATCTTAAGGATAATCCAGAACTCAATTTTGAAATTCTTGAGATTAATCTTGAAAATATTGAAAATATTTCTGAGGATAAAGCTGATTTTTTAAAAATATTTATGAGGATAATGAAAATATTTCTGAGGACAGTGGAGATAATGTCTCTTTAGATTATAATTTAATTATTCACTTGGATAACCCTGAAATATTAACTAGTGTCCTAAATTACTCCCCCTATATTGAGGATATTGAAGGTTGTAATTTTGAGGATGAGGAGGAGATGGAATTTTTTGAGATAAAGGTCATAGTCAATAAAAATTACAAAGATTCAAATAAATCAGAATTATCACAAAAACTTAAAAATTTAAATAAAGAAGAAATAGTAAGGGAATCAGATATTTTCGAAACAATGAGTATGATAAAATTAAACCCACAACTTTTGACCAACCCAGAAATCTTGAAAATTAAATTAAGATAAACCTTAAAAACTTTGATTAAATTTTAATTAATTTTTAAGCCTTAACTTAATCTTTAGTTTTAAAATCAATTAATTCTTAACTTTAATTAAACCTTAATTTATTAATTTAAATGTTATTTAATTCGAAATTAATCCTCAAATTAAATTAATCATTAATTAACTCAAATTAATCCTTAATTAATTTAACCTTAATTAATTTAAATTCAAATTAATTAATTTAACCTTAATTAATTCAAATTCAATTAAATCTTAATTAATTCAAATACAAATTAATTAAATTAAATATTAATTAATTCAAATTCCAATTAATTCAATTAAATCTTAATTAATTCAAATTCAATTAAATCTTAATTAATTCAAATTCAAATTAATTAAATTAAATCTTAATTAATTCAAATTCAAATTAATCCAAATTAATTCAATTAAACATTAATTAATTCAAATTCGAATTATTTCTTAATTAATTTAATTAACCCCAAATTAATTCAATTAAATCTTAATTAATTCAAATTCAAATTAATTAAATTAAATCTTAATTAATTCAAATTCAAATTAATTCAATTAAATCCTAATTAATTCAAATTCAATTAAATTCAAATTAATTCAATTAAATCTTAATTAATTCAAATTCAAATTAATTTATTTAAATATAATTAATTCAAATTCAAATTAATTCTTAATTAATTAATTTCTAATTAATTCAACTTCAATTAATTCTTAATTAACTTGAATCCAATTAATTCTTAAATAATCTAAACTCGAACTAAATAAAATCTTACCCAAATCGCAACAATTAATTTAATAAAATTAAATATGTCAAAGTGGGATGACATATTCGCGGGTTCACACGACATGTATCAAATCGGGAATTTGATACATCATTAGAAACCTAAGTAAAATATTTTGACTTGTTTGAATTATGCATTACTGCCATGTCATGCATCTGCTATTTTTTTTCAATATATGTCATGTCATTCACGTTTAATTTTATGCATAAATTAGAAGGGTTATAGGAAAATGAATAATCGAAACTTGAACAACTTAGTATTAGGTGGAGGTGAGATGATAGTACGTTAGGGAAGCCGTTTGGTGGAACTAGCCGAAGCTACCGATCCAAAACCTAAGCTAGTTAGACCAAAATCTTTCAAGAAGTAACTTGAAGATGAATTTTCTATAAAAGGCTTTGTCAAGGAAAGAGTTGATGATCCAATATGGCTACGACCAAAGAAGGCCTTGTGCCTCGCCAAGACTTGGAAGCCAATTACTGAAAATCAAATTCACTTTACTATTATCAGATTTGAATCTAACACAAGTTTCAATTAAATCTTAGATTTAATAATAATTAAGAAAAATGATTAAAGCATCTCACAATGCACCCATAAGGCAACCATGTTTGCTATATTGAGATATCTAGAATGGGTGAGATGCTAAGGACTAATAAATTGAATTTTTTTTTCAAAATGGTTAGAATATTTTTCTAAAAATATATTTTCAAAATAGTGCTTCAACATAATAATATTTTTATGGAATTCATGCTTGTCTGATTGATTATATATTATCTGTTTTCAAAAAGTATAGCTTTTTAAAAATTGTTTGACTCACACAATTAGACACAAGCCTCGCAGGACAACACTAAAATTTCTTAAGGCACTTAGATAGAGTCAAACGGTGTCGAGTGCAGGGGGAGTGTTTTCACTCTTTTAAAATTTTTTCTATTATTTGAAAAGACTTTTCGAAAACTGTGCTTTAAATTACTATCACTTTTGTTTCCGAAAAAGCGTATACTTTAAAAATTATGTTCTTTCCAAATTGTGGTTTCGAAATTGATCTTCCTGAAAATTATTGGTTATTTGATTTATGATAAACCCTAAAAGGCACAGAGGAAGGTCTACTTCATGATCTACAAAGACTCCTAGGATGTGTCAAATTTAGGGCACTACAAAAAAACAGTTTTTTAGGGACGAAAATTTGCAACGAAAATTTTTTGTTGCAGATTTGCGACGAAATTTGCAACGAAACAAATATTCGTCCCAAATTAGCAACAAATTTTGCAACAAAATTTCTTTGTCGCAATTTAGCATCAAAAACTTTTCGTCGCCAACTTTGTTGCCAAATTGCAACAAATTTCGCAACGAATATTATATTCGTTGCAGATTTGCAACGAACATATTATCGTCGCAAAAATGCAACGAATTTTGCAACAAATATTTGACGTTGGACATTTGCAATCTACGAATTTTTAAGAACCTATAATTTTTTTAAAAAAATTCAGATTTTTGCAACGAATATCATTTTTCGTTGCAGATTTTTGCAACGAATATCATTTTTCGTTGCAGATTCGCAACGAAATCTGCAACGAAAAATTTTGTTGCAGATTTGCAACGAATAATTTTCGTTGCAGATTTAGATTTTTTTAAAAAATTAAAACAGACTTACTAAATATCGTAGAAGGTCCTACGGAGGTCGGATCGAAACGAAACGAGTTCCTATGGGTCCGCATCGACGTCTCGATCGCACTAGCGGCCTCAAATATAAATTTTACTGAATAAATTAATTTTCATGTTTAAAAAAAAATAGATAAGTTAATAAGTTAGAAAAAATGTTTAAGTTTAGAAGTAAAATTTTATTTCATATTAGGAAATTTGATATTCACCAAATCTCTGTCAAAAATCACATTCGAGGACGTCATCGTGATCATGAGATCGTCACGGTCCCATAGGAACTTATTTTTTTAAAATCCGAGGTTCGTAGGGCGATCTACGATTTTTTAAAATTCTGTATTTAAAAAAAAATCAAAATTTTGCAACGAATTTAGTTTTCGTTGCAGATTGGCAACGAAATCTGCAACAAAAAGTTACGTTGCAGATTTGCAACGAAAAATATTCGTTGCAGATTATGAATTTTTTTAAAAAATAAAAAAGACTTATTAAATATCGTAATAGGTCTTACAGATGTCGGATCGAGACGAAACGAGTTCCTATGGGTCCGTATCGACGTCTCGATCGCACTAGCGGTCGCAAACATGAATTTTACTTAATAAATTAATATTCATATTTAAAAAATAGATAGGTCAATAAGTTTGAAAAAATGTTTAACTTTAGAAGTATAATTTTGTTTCATAATAGGAAATTTGATATTCACCAAATCTCTGTCAAAAATCGCATTCGAGGTCGTCATCGTGATCATGAGATCGTCACGGTCCCATAGGAACTTGTTTTTTTAAAATCCGAGGTTCGTAGGGCAATCTACGAATTTTTAAAATTCTGTATTTTAAAAAAAAAATCAAAATTTTGCAACGAATTATTGTTTCGTTGCAGATTTGCAACGAATTATGATTTTGTTGCAGATTTGCAACGAAATCTGCAACAAAAAGTTACGTTGCAGATTTGCAACGAAAAATATTCGTTGCAGATTATGAATTTTTTTAAAAAATAAAAAAGACTTATTAAATATCGTAATAGGTCTTACAGATGTCGGATCGAGACGAAACGAGTTCCTATGGGTCCGTATCGACGTCCCGATCGCACTAGCGGTCGCAAACATGAATTTTACTTAATAAATTAATTTTCATATTTAAAAAATAGATAGGTCAATAAGTTTGAAAAAATGTTTAACTTTAGAAGTATAATTTTATTTCATAATAGGAAATTTGATATTCACCAAATCTCTGTCAAAAATCGCATTCGAGGCCGTCATCGTGATCATGAGATCGTCACGGTCCCATAGGAACTTGTTTTTTTAAAATCCGAGGTTCGTAGGGCGATCTACGAATTTTTAAAATTCTGTATTTAAAAAAAAAATCAAATTTTTGCAACGAATTATGATTTCGTTGCAGATTTGCAACGAAATCTGCAACAAAAAGTTACGTTGCAAATTTGCAACGAAAAATATTCGTTGCAAATTATGATTTTTTTAAAAAATAAAAAAGACTTATTAAATATCGTAATAGGTCTTACAGATATCGGATCGAGACGAAACGAGTTCCTATGGGTTCGTATCGACGTCCCGGTCGCACTAGCGGTCGTAAACATGAATTTTACTTAATAAATTAATTTCTATATTTAAAAAATAGATAGGTCAATAAGTTTGAAAAATTGTTTAACTTTAGAAGTATAATTTTGTTTCATATTAGGAAATTTGATATTCACCAAGTCTTTGTAAAAAATCACATTAGAGGCCATTATCGTGATCATGAGATCGTCACGGTCCCATAGGAACTTGTTTTTAAAAAAAAAACAGAATTTTGCAACAAAAATGATTCGTTGCAGATTTGCAACGAAATCTGCAACGAATAAAAATTCGTTGCAAATTTGCAACGAAAAAACTGATTCGTTGCAGAATTTTTTGATTTGCAACGAATAAAAATTCGTTGCAAATTTGCAACGTAAAACCTGATTCGTTGCAGAATTAAAAAAAAAAAAAGAAAGGCTTATTTAATAGAAGGCCCTACGGAGGTTGGATCGAGATGAAACGAGTTTCTATGAGTCCATACCGATGTACCGATTGAACTAGCGGGCTCAAACAAAAATTTTATAGAGTAAATTAATTTTCATATTTATAATAATAGGTATGTTAAGAAGTTAGAAAAAATTATTAAGGTTAGAATTATAAGATTGTTTCCTATTAAAAAATTTTATATTTATTGAATCTCTATCAAAAATCGCATTCGAGGCCGTCAACGTAATCATGAGATCGTTATGGTCTCATAGGAACTTGTTTTTTTGAAATCCGAGGTTCGTAGGGCGATCTACGAATTTTTTAAGGTCCTCTATTTAAAAAATAGAATTTTGCAACGAAAATCTTTTGTTGCAGATTTGCAACGAATATGTGTATTCGTTGCAGATTTGCAACAAAATCTGCAACGAATATAAATTCGTTGTAAATCTGCAACGAAAAATAATATTCGTTGCAGAATTTTTTTTAAAAAAAATAAGAAAGACTTATTAAATATCGTAGAAGGCCATATGGAGGTCGGATCGAGACGAAACGAGTTTCTATGAGTCCGTAGCGGCGTCCCGATCGAACTAGCAGGCTCAAACAAAAATTTTACCGAGTAAATTAATTTTTATATTGAAAATAATAGGTAGGTCAAGAAGTTAGAAAAAATTATTAAGGTTAGAAGTATAAGATTGTTTCCTATTAGGAAATTTTATATTCAGTGAATCTCTATCAAAAATCACATTCGAGGCCGTCAACGTGATCATGAGATCGTCACGGTCCCATAGGAACTTGGTTTTTTGAAATCCGAGATTCGTAGGACGATCTATGAATTTTTTAAGGTCCTCTATTTAAAAAAAATAGAATTTTGCAACGAAAATCTTTTGTTGCAGATTTGCAACGAATACGGTATTCGTTGCAGATTTGCAACAAAATCTGCAACAAATATAATTTCGTTGCAAATCTGTAACGAAAAATAATATTGGTTGCAGAATTTTAATTGTCCCTGTTCTTAAATATAAAAAAAATACTTTCTTTGCAAAATACCAATTTTTACCGCCATCTTTGCCCTGGATCGGGAATTCCATTTCACCTCCTCACGCGCAGTCTCCTCTCTCTCACCGGGCGAAAAATTTCGGTCGAAAAATTGCTTCTTCGCGCGCATCTCACATCCGGCGATTTCCTTCCTCACGCGTACCTCACTCCGGCGATTTTCTCATCGTTCCGGCAACTCGGTAGGTTTTCTTCCTCTCTTTTTCTTCCCTTTCCCTTTCTTCTCCTTCTTCTCGCCGGTGGCTGTTCTTCTCGCCGGTGGCTGTCCTTCTCGCCGGAGCTGTTCTTGAAGACTCTTTTGCTTACCGGTGGTTTGGCCGTAGGCAGCCACGGTCGGATCGGCCTGGCCGCAGGCAGCCACGGTCGGATTGGCCTGGCCGCAGGCGACCACGGCCGGATCTGCTTCTCCTTCTTCTCGCCGGTGGCTGTACTCGCCGGATCTTCTTTGCCACGGCCGGATTGGCCTGAACTGGGGCTGCCGGATCTCAGCCATCTGCTTCTCCTTCTTACTTACTGATCAGATTTTTTTTAATATTCTGTTTCAAAATTTTTGTTTGAGATCTGATCAGATTTTTTGAATAATGATAAACTTGGTGAGATCAAACTGATCAGATTTTTTTTTTTAATTTTCTGTTTCTTAAATTCTGTCACAGATAATCCTGATACCACAGATACAAAAAACACCCTGGTAGCTTGCTGGAAGGATTTTCACAGACACAAGTTAGTACTCTAGCTGTGAAAGATAACTTGCTTGTGGCAGTAGGATTCCAAGGTGAACTTATCTGTAAGGTAATCTTCTTAATGTTCGGTTGCTTTCTTCACATGGCTTCTTATTGATGTTGTTTGTTGACTATGTTTGAATGAATCCCTAAGTTGTAATTTGGAGATGGGTTGATCATTGAACTACTGATGTGTTGTGTTATCTTTAATTAATCAACCAGTTAGTCCTGTTTGTTAAAATATTTATTTACCATCGATATTGACTCCTACATAAATATTATCAACTTGTTCCCTGGAGATCTTTCTACGAGTGCTAAGACATTTGTTTTATAATTGATGGCTTATCTCATGTTGATGTTGGTGGATCTGATGGAAAAGCCAGTATTGAAAAATTGTGCTTTAAAGTTCTTGAAAGAAAATTTGAGCACAAATGTGGTCTGTATAGGAACAATTGAAGAATCTTTTAGAGATTTAGGGGGTGTTTGGTTCATGAAATCAGAGATCACCATGGGAACATGTCTCTCAAGAATGAATTTTATGATTCATTGGGAATGTGAGATTACATAGGTCTCATAGTAAATTGATAAAAATGCTAGACTACATGTTTGGTTCACATTGTAAATTGACAATAATGCTAGTTTGAACAAATCCTTCTTAAAAAAAATCCTGATACCACAGATAATCTGCTTTTTTAATATTATGTTTCTCTGGCACATATTTTTTTAATATTCTGTTTCTTAAATTCTGTCACTGATCAAATTTTTAATATTCTTAAATTCTGTTTCTTAGATCAAACTGCTGTCACAGATAATCCTGATACACTCTAAAACCAAGAAGTTCTGTTGCCTGAACATTGGTTGTGCCATTTATCTTAAGGTATTCTGATTATGCATTCGTGATTTAATACTTGATTAATGAGTATTTAGACAGTTAACAAAGTAACTCTTGTTTTATAATTTCAGTATTTATCTTGTAGATCAAAGTGTCATTTATCTTGTTTTATGCATTCGTGTTTGTTGCTGTGTAATATTCTCTTTTGGTCACCAAACATGATTTGGTTTGCTTCTGTCATGATTTTCACCTTCTGTTAGACAATCCATGACCCTTTATCTGTTAGACAATGATTTTGATTTAGATCTGATTTATTCTCAACTTACAATATCTAGACGTTTTAAGGTTAGACTTCTACATTTGAAATAATTTATTAAGAGATAATTTTTTCACCAAGTTGATCATTATTTTTAAATCTTGCAGGTTAGACTTGCATCTGATTTCATGTACAATCACATATCACGAGATGTTACTTCAACGTTCGGTTATGATTACATTCTTCGCCAGGTAATTTCGTAATATATTTAAACTTTTTTCATGTCCTTTATTTTTAGATTTTTGATCATCTGTGCAAATTTGAAGTGTTCCTTGTATGATGCCTTTACTATATGTTGGAGATCCATTGACATTGCTTCTTTTTCTTGTTTTGGTACAGGGAAGCATCCATGGAGAGATCTAGAAGGGGTGTGTATGCTTTTGATTTTATTATATTGGCATCTGTGGCATTGTTGTAGCCTATACTTGTATATTATAATTTGGATGGCAGATTTTATGTTTTGAATAACTATTTTTATTTGTATTTGCTGATATTGTTTATGGTGTGTATTAATATATTTGTTATTAGTATGTTTGAATGTTTTATTTGGTGTTTGTTGGTATTACTTTTGTATTTGTATTTGAATGCTTATGTTGTGTTGGAAGTTATTTGATGTATAAAAAATATTTGAAAAAAAAATTATTTTTTTAAAAATATTTTTAAAAATTGCGACGAATTTTGTAACAAAAAATTTTCGTTGCAAACCTATCATAAATCTATGCTGAAAACATATTCGTTGCAGAATTCGTTGGAAATTTGCAACGAATTCTATTCGTTGCAGATTTGCAACAAAAAATGTTCGTTGCAAAATTCGTTGGAAATCTGTAACGAAATTTATTCATTGCAGATTTGCGACAAAAATATCTTCGTTGCAGAATTTGTTGCAAATCTGCAACGAATTTCTTTCGTTGCAGATTTGCGACAAAAAATGTTCGTTGCAGATTTGCAACGAATAATTTTGTTGCAGAATTCGTTGCAGATTTATATTAAATATGTAGATTTGTGATAAAAAAAATTTAACTATGTTTGTTACAAATTTGCAACAAAAAAAAAATTCGTCCCAAATTTCGTTGCAGATTAGCAACGAATTTAATTTGTCGCAAATTTGCAACGAAAGTTTTTCGTTGCAAATTGGCGACGAAGAAAATTTGTTGCAGATTTCGTTGCAGATTGGCAACGAATTTTATTTGTCGCTGATCTGCAACGAATTCTTTTTGTCGCAAAATTTGTTGCAGATTTGCAACAAATTTTTTACAGTTCGACCCAAAATTTGGCGACGAGATTTTAGCAACGAAAATATTTTCGTTGCAAAATTCGTCGCCAAATTATTTTGCAACGAATTTTTTTCCAAAATTCGTTGCAAATTTTGTTGCAAATTCATTATTTTTTTGTAGTGGGGAGTCTAAATCAAATGAAGATTTTCTGACAAGTCTTTTTGGCAATTATTTGTTGAGAATTATTAAATAATTCTTGTGGTCTGAACCAAAACCTGAGGACTTAGAAGAAGAGTACTTGTGGTCAACAAGTTTCTTAGGACTGGGTCAAGTGAAGGGGGAGGTCAAATTACAAAGAATTATTTAATATATTTTCATTTGCTGCATTATTAAGTCATGTTTGAAAATATAATTTTTCTTCAAAGTACTGTTTTTAATCATGTTAAATCTCTATCACTTTCAAAATAGTTTTTTTTGAAAATAGTATTTACTTGGGCTTGAGAATTTCCAGGACGCTTAGGAAAATGACCTTGTAGTTAACAAGGTTTCCTAGGATTGTGTCAGACTGGAAAAGAAACCAAGTCAAGTAAAATATTATGTTAAAAAAAAAGATTTTACTAAGTATTTTCAAAATATGAGTTAAATTATACTTCTCAAAAGGTCATAATATTTTTCAAAAATACTTATATTTTCCAAAATTACAAATATTTTCCAAAAATGCATAATATCTTTCAAAGTTACTTATATTTTATCTCAAAAGTACTTGCATTTTTGAAAATGATCAAAATATTTTTCAAAGGTACAAATATTTCTTCAAATACTAGCATGTTTCAAAGAACTTTTTTTGCGAAAATGTCTTTAGCAAAAAAAGGGGGGGGGGGGTCTTTCAAGAGTATTTTCACAACATTTCTTTTAATTTAAGTATTTGCTTGTAATCTCTTAAAAAACCTTTTGTAAAATTTTTTCTAAGGAAAATTTTTTTTCAGACCAAACATTTTCCTACAAATACAAAATATTTTTCAGAATTGCACAATATTTTTCAAAAAAAATAGCTTTTTTCAAGATATTTAAGTACCTAGTTTTTCAGAACATCTTTTATTGTTGGTGCAAGTATTCTTGTTTTTTTTGATGTATGACAAAGGGGGAGAGATGCGCCCTAAGTTAGAAATAAATTTTACTCTCTTACCAAAGGATCACAAATAATCAAAATGTTTTTCAAAAAGGGGGTAGAGTGAGTGGAAGTTTTTCCCAGAGGATCAAAATAGATTTTCAAAACTTAGATCATTTTTTTTCATTTGATCCCAAGAGTTAAAATTTAGCCCTTTCAACCAATCTAACTTAAGATATTGTCAAACATCAAAAAGGGAGAGATTGTTGGTGCAAGTTGCATCAATGATGTCCTCCTCTAAGTGTTTTAATGTTTGATAATATACTTAAGTCAGTGATATATTGAACAAGGGAAGGGGAGTTAAGAGAGGAGTAACAAAATGAACCAAAGTCCTAGTAAACCTAGGCAATAAGTCCTAGTTCGAAGAATTGGGCACTAAGTCCTGATCATGGATTGGGCACTAAGTCCTGGCAAAGGGCTAGGCAACGAAGACCTGACCGGATGTTGGGCACTAAGTCCTGGTCGAGGACTGAGCAAGAAAACCTGGTCGAGGGTTGGGCACCGAAGACCTGGTTCAAGGAATTGGGCATGAAGACCTGGCCGAGGGTTGGACACCGAAGTCCTGGACTTAGGGTTTGGGCACGAAGTCTTGGTCCGAGGGACTGAGCAACTTAGCTAAGCGATGACTAAGGACAGAAGTAGAGATGGGTCAAGGTTCGGACGTCTCGAGATCCAAGAGTATCGGAGGCTAAGCAAAAGTCCACCCGAAGGACTGGGTGGCAACCGTCTCCTGAATGGAGTAGGTGAAAGGCACGTTCTCGGGGGTGGGAACTTGCGTCGGTTCGACCTAGGGTTTTGTGGAAATCTGAAGTCAGAACCAAGTCCTTAAGCTTAAGATTGTATGTATATTTGCTTTGTATTTGTGTATCTTGCAGGTACCAAGATTGGAAGATAAAGCAAGCAAACGCGGCTGGAAGCTTAAGTCCAGGCGCCCCCAAGCATCCAGGCGCCCCCATCAATAGGGGCACCTGGCTCAAAGAACAAAAAAGTAGTTTGGTCGAAGAAGGCAGAACATGCTTCCATTCAGGCGCCCGGGATGATACAGGCACCCGGGTTCATGTAGGTGCCTAGGTCAAAGGTTTTATCAGCTGCGACGAGTTCGACGCAGGGATAAGGTTTGACCAAGCCTATAGGGGCGCCCCCATCAACACAGGCGCCCGAATGAAGCCTATAAAAGGGGCTTCGACCCCTCAGCTTGAAGATACATTCATTCTAAGCCACTCCGTACGAAGCAAAAACGATCAGACGAAGCTCTGCGACCAAGGAAGCTCCAGGAGGAAGTGCGCGTCGCTTCGGAGTTCCAGATTGGCCGGATCGTCTGTTTCTGTGTGGTTTGTTTTAATTCAAGTTGCATTTCAACTCTTATCTTTTTGCTTGTATATCAACTATAAGACGGGTTTTCTCCGTCTCCGAAAATTTCGGAAAGGAGACCAATAGTGGACTCACGCCGAGTACATAGGCTTTGGACGTACTGACCCTTGGGGGGTCGGGAACCAAGTAAATAAATCCCGCGTGTCTGCTGTGCTGTGTTCTTTTATTTTTCTATTTTACTTTTCCACTGTGCTACTAACGCTTTGATTAGAACGATCGAAAGTTTACAATTTACTACAAGATTTTGACGGTCGATATTCACCCCCCCTCTATCGACGACACCGGTCCTACATTGTTTTCCGCAAGGTAGTTGCTCCTTGGCCGAAATAGTTCTCAACGTCACCCATCCTTCTCCATCGACAAGATAGCCTCGTCATCAAGTTGGGAGTCCACCTCGCTCTTCGACATGATCATATTTGGCGCTAGAAGGAGGACACTTCGCCTGATCGGGAGCAGAAGTGGAAGAACCCAACGGTTACCATCACGCTAAAGGAGTACGAGTTCCTAATGGTTGCTCGAGCCCAGAAGGCCCCCCCTAGTTGTCCCTGCATGCGATTAGCCCCACGACTCGATTTCTTGAGCCATTGGTCGTGGGCAACTCGGCGGGTTGCGGAAATGCAGTCAGGCCAGAAGGCATCTCAATCCCCTTTCCCCTTGCTTTCTACCGAGCTAAAGGAGATGAGGCTCACTCTAAGCCCGCGGAGGCGTCCATGTCCAGCTAGACCCCAAGCCGATTCTCCCAACGCGCTATCCGTTTTCCTTGTAGATTCTCGAGGACTCGATCCCCAAGCATCTCTGATTCTTCACCATCCCAGAGTACACGGGAGCTAGCGATCCTGAAGAACACCTCATGAAGTTTGAGAGCACCGCATTGCTTCATCAATATCTAGAGGGCATCAAATGCTAGGCGTTCTTGACAACCTTATCTGGACCGGCTTAGCGATGGTTCGATCGGCTCCCGAGCGGGTCTATGTCATGTTTCGGGGAGCTCAAGAGGTTGTTCATGCAATGCTTCGCAAGCAGTCGGAGGCATTATAAGACCAACCTCAACTTGTTTGCGTTAAAACAGGGACTAAAGGAATCACTCCCAGCCTACATCAAGAGGTTCAACGAGGTGGCTATGGACGTACCGACCGCTACCCCTGAGGTTCTCATCAGTGCTTTCTCCCAAGGGTTACAGAAAGGAGATTTCTTCCGTTCGCTGATTAGGAAGCCCCCAAAGGACTTTGACAGTCTCTTGGGGAAAGCTGTTAAATACATCAATGTAGAAGAAGCCCAAGCCGCTCGAAAAAAGGAAACCAGTGCCGTCCCAGTACCCAGTCTCCCACAGAACAACCGTTCGCCAGGTGGACCCATTCGCAGCCATAGAAGGGCGATCGACTGAGCAGAGATGGAGCGAAGGCACGTGAAACAAATAACGCAGAGATGTCTGCCGACTCGGTGGAAGCCTTATTGCGCTTTCCACCAAAGTAACTCACATAGCATCGAAGAATGCCGACAGGCCGGTAGAGGTCGGGCCCCAATCGCTCGGGGATGGGGACGTCAGGTTTCCCTGAGAAGTGGTCTAGGTCAGGGGGGTCCCACGACTATCCTGGCAACAGGAGAACCCAGGCGGAACACACCTGCTGCTCGAAACTTATTTCCCTTGGATGGATAGGCTGAGCCTGAGGAGGTGGATGAAGACAAGGCCAATCAACAAAATGTCGTCCGAGGAGGGGTTCACGTGATCTCGGGTGGACCAACCGAGCCCGAAAGGCCCAAGTATGCTGGCTGGAAATTCACCAGGTGGGGACGAGCGCCTCCTATGCGCAAGGCCCTTAGATCAGTTTTGGGCTGCAAGATCTGCAAGGATTGGAGGTCCCCCACGACGATGCCTTGGTCATCACTGTCATGATCGCTAACTATCAGATCCATCGCACAATCGTAGACACCGTCAGCTCGGTAAACATACTGTACAAGAGAGCCTTCGACCAATTGCAGATCGAACCATCCCAGTTGGAATTAGTGGCTACGCCATTGTTCGGGTTTACTAGGAACCAGGTGCAACCGATCAGACAGATACGTTTGGCCATGTCCCTCGGTGAAGAACCCCTAAAAAGAACTAGGTGGTCCACCTTCCTAATAGTGGACGCCCCCTCCGACTATAATGCCATCTTGGGACGGCCAACCCTCAATGAATTTCGAGCAATAGTATCAACTTTTTACCACAAGATAAAGTTCCCGGTCGACGACAAGGTCGGAGAGATTAAGGGGGATCAGCAAATGGCGTGCCGATGCTATGTGGACGATGTTCGGATAGAAAGTCAGAAGTCGAGACGAACCCCTACCAGCTATAATATGGTGCAGGCTTCCCCTTGGGTGGAATTGCATGAAGACAAAGAGGAGGCTTAGCTACTCCCTGACCGGGTTGAAACGAAAGTCAGGATAATAGCGGGCTTTCCCGACAAATTGAGGTAGCCGCTATTGGATTGCTTGACACAGAACCAGGACGTGTTCACTTGGTCAGTAAAGGATCTTCTCGGGGTCCGTCCGGAAGTGGTCGAGCACCATTTGCACGTGTATCCAAATGCCAGACTCGTCAAATAGCGCAAGAGGGATTTCAGTGCAGCACAAAACAAAGTCATCCGAGCGGAAATCGAGAAATTGTTGGAGGCCAAACACATTAGGGAGGTCTAATTTTCGGCTAGCTAGCTAATGTGGTCTTGGTGGCCAAATCTGATAACAAGTGGCGCGTTTGCATCGACTTCCTCGATCTTAACTGAGCCTGCCCGAAGGACTGTTATTCCTTACCGAGGATCAATCAGATGGTCGAATCGACGGCTGATAGCGAACTCATATCCATGTTGGACGCGTATCAGGGCTACCATCAAGTACCTTTGGCTATCGATAATCACGAGAAGGTCAATTTCATCATAGCGGATGGTACGTATTGCTATACTGTCAAGCCGTTCGGGCTCAAAAATGCAGGTGGTACTTATCAACGCATGATGAACAAAGTCTTCCGCGCATAAATAGGACGGAATATTGAGGTTTATGTGGACGACATCTTGATCAAGACCTCCCGAGCAGCAGAGTTGGTGCGGGACGTGGAAGAAACCTGCCGCACATTACGCAGATATGGGCTAAAGTTGAACTCGGCCAAGTGCCTTTTCGGAGCACGAAGCGGAAATTCCTTGGATACATTGTGACCGAGACAGGTATTGAGGCCAACTCGAGCAAGGTCCAGGCACTGCTCGACATGCCACCACTGCCAAATCTGAGGGAGGCACAGAGACTTACTAGGAGGATTACGACTTTATCTCGATTCATCTCCCGGGTCGCCAAGCGAGGCTTACCTTTCTTCAAAATTCTACGCTGAGCCACCAAGTTCCAGTGGGATGCCGATTGTGACAAAGCCTTTAAAGAGTTGAAAACCTATCTGGCAGATTTACCTATCTTGACCAAGCCGGAACTGGGGGAGCCTCTATACGTCTACTTGGCGACCTCCGTTGAGGCGGTTAGTATGGTACTGGTGAGGCAAGGAGAGGTTGAACAATAGCCAGTGTACTTTTTTACTCATTTATTGAAAGACACCGAGTACCGTTAGCGAGTGTCGTTACACGACGCTCGAGAAGTTGGCATACGTCTTGCTATTAGCCGTTCGGCGGGTCCGACCTTATTTCTTAGCGCATCCAATCGTGGTCTTCACCAACAGTAGTTTGAGTCGGGTGGTGTCAAATCCGGAGGCTTTAGGGCGGCTGATCAAATGGACAACGGAGCTGAGTGAATACAACATACAGTATCAGACCCGCCCGATCATTAAAGCCCAGGCCTTAGCCGATTTTCTCAGCGAATTGCGTTCGAAGGATACTGAGGGTGCTTGGCAAATTTATGTAGATGGGTCGTCGACTTGGTTGCAGAATGGTATTGGTATTTTGATGATCTCCCCCAATAAAGAGCAACTACATTTATCCGTGTGGCTGGAATACCGAGCCACTAATAATGAAGCAGAGTATGAAGCTCTCATCTTTGGACTGCAAGCCGCTAGGCACGTGGGCGCCACTCAGGTAAGGTTGCACTCAGACTCATAATTGGCCACTCAACAGCTCGCAGGTCATTTCGAAGTCAATTGTGACCGATTACAAGCATATATCGAGGCTTACGAGAAGTTGAAGGCCGGATTTTAGGAGGTCTAGTTGCAAAAGATCCCCATAGAAAACAACTTTCAAGCAGACGAACTGGCAAAATTGGCAAGTGCAGTAGGCTCCTGGGTGCTTCCTCAACTGATGAGTCAAACAATGTTGGTGATGCACATAAAGCAACAGGCGGAGTTGGAACTCGGGATGGACTGGAGGGCACCTCTAATCGCCTACCTTATGAATGGGACGCTCCCATCCCTCTGAGAGTAGGTCAGGCTCTTAAGAAAGCGAGCGGTTCAATATTCCTTAGTCGTGGATGTGCTGTATAAAAGAGCCTTCGCCCATACCGTTGCTCAAATGTCTGGGTGATGAGGACGCTGACTATGTGCTCAGAGAGATACATATGAGAATCTGTGGTAGTCATGTCGGAGGAAGGGCTATGGCATGAAAAGCACTACTCTCGGATTATTATTGGCCAACCTTACAGAAAGATGTTGATCGACTGGTCTCTACATGCCTGTCATGCCTGAAGCATCAAAACCTTCCCCATCGACCGGTCGAAATGATGAAAGCATCGGTGGTCTCTTGCCCCATTGATCAGTGGGGGATGGACGTAGTGGGACCTTTTCCTATAGCTCTTGCCCAGAAAAGATTTTTATTGGTAGCGGTGGACTACTTTTCCAAGTGGATAGAAGCAGAAGCATTAGCACGTATCACTGAGTAGGCGGTGACAAAGTTCCTATGGCAGAACATACTTTGCCAATATGGGATCCCTCACAAGTTGGTCTCCGATAATGGACAACAGTTCCAAGGCAGGAGACTTAGGGAGTGGTGCTCGGCTCATAACATTTAACAATTTTTCACCTCCGTTGCGTACCCTCAGAGTAATAGGTAGGCAGAGGTCTCCCTCGGGAAATTCTGAGGGGGTTGAAGATGATGCTAGATCTCGCGGGTGGCGCATGGGTGGACGAGTTATCCATCGTCTTGTGGGCCCAGCGGACTACGCCAAGGGAGGGAATAGGTCACATGCCTTTTCAGCTGGTCTATGGAAGCGAGGCAGTGGTGCCAGTTGAAGTAGGGTGTGAATCTGATTGGAGGAAGGCGTATAACGAAGAAAACGCGAAGAGGAGACGCTTGGAGCTGGATCTGGTCGAGGAAATCCGGGAGAGAGTTGCCACGAGGATGTTAGCTTATCACCAAAGAATGAAGCAAAGGTACAACCGAAAGGTGCTGGCTAGGACGTTCCAGATCGGGGATCTGGTGTGAAAAAGAATAAAGTCGTTCGGCAATGTTAGCAAGCTGGAGCCCCAATGGGGAGAGCCTTTCAAGGTAATCCAGAAGTTGACCTCCGGGGCATACTATTTGGAAAACTATTTCAAGGAAAGAAACTGGACCGACCCTGGAGCGTCATTCATCTCCATCCCTATAGAGAGCCACAGTGAGGTTGTGTAAGTCTGGTGTATTATCCAACTTTATGTTGTTAATGAATTGCTAGGGTCCTCCATGTCATGTGCAAGCATTCCAGACTTTCGCTTCACCAACGACTTATAAGTGGGCATACCCCCACGCCACCACTTTGCTCGGTGCCCCCGATTGGATGCGTGGTGGCTCACACTCCCAAGAATCGGACCGATCGAGTGTCCAGACTCTCGCTTTGCTAGCGAGTTATAAGTGGGCATGCCCCCACACCACCACTTGGCTCGGTGTCCCCGATTGGATGTGTGGCGGCCCACGCTCCCTAGAATGGGACCGATCGAGTGTCTAGACTCTCGCTTTGCTAGCGAGTTATAAGTGGGCATGCCCCCACACCACCACTTGGCTCGGTGTCCCCGATTGGATGTGTGGCGGCCCACGCTCCCTAGAATCGGACCGACCGAGTGTCCAGACTCTCGTTTGCAAGCGAGTTATAAGTGAGCATGCCCCCACGCCACAACTTGATTCGGTGTCCCTGATTGGATGCGTGGCGGCCCACACTCCCTAGAATTGGACCGACCGAGTGTCCAGACTCTCGCTTCGCCAGCGAGTTATAAGTGGGCATGCCCCCACGCCACTACATGGCTTGGTGTATCCGATTGGATACGTGGCATCCCATGCTCCCTAGAATCGGACCGACCGAGTGTCCAGACTCTCGCTTCACCAGCGAGTTATAAGTGGGCATGCCCCCACGCCACCACTTGGCTCGGTGTCCCCGATCAGACGCGTGGCGATCCATGCTCCTTGGAATCGAACTGACCAAGTGTCCAGACACTCGCTTCGTCAGCGAGTTATAAGTGGGCATGCCCCCGCGCCACCACTAGGCTCGGTGTCCCCGATCGGACGCGTGGCGACCCATGCTCCTTGGAATCGAACCGACCAAGTGTCCAGACTCTCGCTTCGCCAGCGAGTTATAAGTGAGCGTGCCTCCGTGCTATTCTCTAGCTCGGTGCTCATAATCGAGTGGAAACGACTCGCGCTCCCAGGTGTCGGCCCCAAGGGGGTGTTCAGGTTCCCGCTCAGCTAGCAAGTTATAGGCGGGTGGTCTCCATGCCTTTACCCAACTCATGACATTCTACAAGACCCTGTGCTCTTTACCGTGGGTGAGGGCAGGGTTCCCCGAGCAGACCTCGCCGTGGTCAAACAAGTAGAAAGTGACTTGAGTGTAACCAAGGCATACAGTGATTCTCCAAGACAGGGGAAAAATGCAAAATACTCATATAATGGGTAAAAGTGTGAAATATATTAATCTGATATATAATTACAAGAGTGAGGAAGCATCCTCTATAAAAAAAAATAAACAAATCAAAAATATCCCCGGACCCTCAGTCGAATGGGTGACGAGCCGCCTCCGGTAGCTGCTGGGTCAGGTCGAGAGCTTCACCGTGCTAATCGGGAGTTCAGGAGGAAGGCGCCCTCCCTGCTTAAGCTGATCAAAAGTGTTGGTCAGCTGCAACTTAAGCAGGCCGGGGTTCACCCGAGCCTCGAGCTACGTGCTAAATGCCGCCGAATTGATATACTCCACTCGGTGGCATTCATTCGCGCCGCCTCGTTTGCCTTGTCGGCCTAGAAATCCTCGAGCTCCGACTGGGTAGCTCCCACTCGGACCTTTGAGCACAGAGCTGAGTGAACTCCTCGGCTTGGGAGTTCAGCTCTTGGTCCCGGCTCGCAGGCTGAGCAGCTAAAGATTCAGCCATCTCAGATTGGGTGGCCAAGTCCTTCTCCATGGTCGACTGCTCAGCCTACAGGGACTCGTGGGACTGAGATAGCTGGAGAAGCTAGCCTTTCTTCTTGTTAGCCTCCTCCTGAGCCCGAGCATGGAAGAGCCAGGTCTTTCGCTCGGCATACTCTAGGGTGGAGATCCGACTTTGGGCATGGGCCAAGGCCGAGTCGGAGGAGTCTACTTGGGTCTTAGCCACCTTCAGCTAGTCCTCCGCAATCGCCAGACGTAAAGACTGTATTCCTCAATAGAGACATAGAGGAATCTATATATATGGTGCAATCGAAAAACTTGGAGTCCTTAGACTCAAAGCACCTAATATATAGATTAAAGATGTTAATTTAATTTAAAATAGGCATCCTATCAATGGTATCGAAAATTTGAACAAGTGATTACCTCATTTGGATTTAAGGAAAAATTCGTTGTTCAGTGCATATATGTCAAGTTCAGCGGGTGCAAGTTTGTTATATTTGTTTTGTACATAGACGATATATTGCTTATGACCAATAATAAGAGGTTGCTGCATGAAACCAAGATATTTCTATCTGGTAAATTTGAAATGAAAGATCTTGGTAAAACATCATTTGTTTAGGCTTACTGATCTGTCGTGATCATTCAAGAGATATTCTTGGACGCTCACAATAGACCTATATTGAAAAAGTGCCTATAAGGTATGACATGAAAAATTATATACCTAGTGACACACCAGTGCTAAGATAAGTTCAGCTTACAGTAGTGTCCACGACTTGAACTTAAAATAAATGAGATGAAACAATTTCCATATGCGTCAGCGCTTGGAAGTTTCATATATGCACAAGTTTGTACTCGACCGAATATAGCATTTATAGTTGCGATGTTAGGCAGATATGTTAGTAAACCAGGACCGTCACATTGAAAAGTGGTAAAGAGAGTGATGCGGTATTTGTAAGAATTAAAGAACACATGCTCATGAATCGGAGGTGAGTTCACCTGGAGGTGATTGGTTATTCAAACTCAGATTTTACTGGATGCTTGGATAGCAGAAGGTCCACTTCGGGCTATATTTTTATGCCTACTAGAGGAGCTATATCTTGGAAGAGTGTCAAGCAGACACTAGCAGTCACTTCTACTATGGAAGCAGAGTTGGTAGCATGCCATGAAGCATCCAATCACATGATTTGGCTGCGGAACTTCATCACAGTATTGTAGATCGTTGATAGCATTGATAGGCCACTGAGGATCTATTATGATAATAAAGTCACAGAACTTTATGCTAAGAACAACCACAGTTCGTTGAAGTCTAAGCACATCGACATCAAGTTTCTAGCGATTAAAATAAGAGTTCAGAGTAGTCAGATCATGGTAGAGCATATCAGCATAGATTTCATGTTGGTTGATCCACTCACCAAAGACTTGATGCTGAAGGTGTTTCATGCACATGTTGTGGATATGAAAGTTCTTCTTATGGAAGAAAAACTCATCTAGTGGAGTCTGTATTTATTTTATTCCTCTATATTTGATAATAAAGACAAATATTTTTATTTTGATTATTGTACGTACTTAAAGTTCAAAAATATTAATGAAAATTTATATGTTTATTTAACACTCTAAATATATTATGATTTACTGCTGTTATTTGGTATTTGGAGTTTGTAAATATGATACAAATTCCTTTTTAGAATCATAAGGTTTTGATCATGATTTGTCATTGCAGTTTAGTATAAGGTATTTACAAATATGATCAAACTCTTTTTGGGTCACTTTGGACCAGTTGAAAATTGATATGTACTGATTATATTTCATGTAATTTCTACTCTATACATCCGTATCTTGATCTATGTCGTTAATGACATTGGTATGGTGATTGCCATTGGGGTTTGTTACGATCCTATACGGTAGCTATGACTTCTTTAGTTCTATACTAATGAAGTTAATGAACCAGATTGTTTATAGGGGTATCTTATACCTATAAAGTTTGTTATTGACTAAAGTTTTACTTATATTTCCTATACAACTCACATATAGCCCAAGCTGGAGATTATTGAATATAATTATCCTTATTAGGTGGGCTAGTTTGTAAGTTGCACATGTAAATACAATCTGAACCCTTTAATGTGATCAAATTTATGTTTATTGGGTTTCAAGTTATTGGATATTGATTTAATGCATAGAACCCTTTAGTCCAATCTGTTATCATTAATGGGCTGATAACATATTGGATTTCTATATAAAGGGGAGGCCCCCAAAGGTTTCGGTTATCATCTTGACCTAGTTTCTTGTTCCCCATCGATTAGAACCTTTACGACGTCGTCACCCCTAAGTTCCTTAAAAGACCTTTCACTTCTTTCTGCTACATCTTCTTCCACAAGGATTAAGCTGATGACACTAGGACAAAGACAATGACTCTTCAGTTAGGTTCCTTATCATATTTGGTTCATGCTTTATGTTATTATATCATATCTTCGATGAAACTGGATCTCCTTGTTTTCGTATTTCCTATATATGAGTTCTTCATGTTTTAAAATTCATGCGGCTTAGGTTTTTACAAGAACTAATAGGGCAAAAGTAAAAGAGATTAATAATTTGCTACTTTCTTCCTCTTCCTAAAGCAAGCAACCCTTTAGTTATTCCAAGAAGATTACATTGAAATACTAATTCTGAAGGGTGACGTATCTGCTAAATTGATGTATTCGAAATGTACAAGCTAATTTGTCATTGATTTTAACCTCCATGAGAGTTCAAGCAAATCAACCTCATGTGCCATAAAGGAATTTATACATAGACCTTTCTTGAGAACATTGAGTCTGGGCATTTCTCTAGAGAATCTGAGAGTATGAGCATTTGCATATTCAGAGATGCACTTATCCATATTTATAAGTATGCACACTGTCATTTGAATTTCTAGTAAGCTGTTGAGAAATTTAGGTTCACCGTATTATAAGTAATTTCAATATTGAATCATTATTTTTTTATAACTAATAAATATATCTATTCCTACTTGAGACCATCGACGGGTGAGCCATCGTACAACTGTCTTCTATGTTGATGAAGTCATTGAGCATTGGAGGAAGGCCTGATTGTTCAAATGTTTGAAAAGTTCAAGAGAGAGTTAAAATGGAGGACAGAGGGGTATCCTAGCTCAATTACTCAAACACTTAAGTCAGGTCTTTAGCGGGGAGTAGAAAAAGAGCATAGTAGATAAACAATGGTCTACAGGAGAAAAACTTGAGTATTTTGTGTGCATACCTCCTCTTGTAAGATGAATTACACCATCCCATGTTTTCTGTACCCTGATCGATGGGACATTCCGTACATATATAGAAGATGTAACCCACCACGTGGACCTCTTATTTACCTCCACATTATAAACATTCTCCTCAAGTCTAGTCAAAGGAGATAGAAATCCGACTGCCTAGACTATTGGCACCGAAGATTGGGAGAGTCTTCACTATTAATGGAAATATGACTGTTAGCGAGAAGTAAGATGGGCATATTAGACATGGGCATAGTGACCCAGCTCGGGGGAAAACAAATAAAATATCAATGACCATTGGGATAGGGGGAACGAATGCTTGATTCTCGACTATGTTTAAGTTGAGAGAAAATAATAAGTTAATCTGCGATTATGTACAAGTCGGGAGAGAATAATAAGTAGATCCGTGACTATGTCTGAGTCTAGATAGAATAGTAAGCTCAATCTCATGACTCATGATTACTCATGGGGTTGGATGGATAATATCTCAATCTGTGATTATGTCCGAGTCAGGAGATATTTGACATTAAAAAGGCCAATTGTTGATGGACGTCGATGGCCCGAGACCAAGGGATATATGTAACGACCCGGCTCGTCGACCCGACCCCTCGGTCCCTTGGGTGGCCAAATTCCATTTTTGGCGGTCCAACAACTTGGCCCCTTTGGCCGTCGACCGTCGACCGTCGTTACTCACAAGAACTTCCCACCCCTGGCCAGTGGATTTTTTTTATGTAGCGGCCCCGCCTCTCTGGTCCCCGCAGGCAACCCTCTAGGCCGGCGACCCTACGGTCTTCCCACTCACGGCAGTGGGATTTTGTCTTCCCCAGATTCGAACCTTAGACCTCCATGACAAGTACAAAGGTTCCTTGCCGTGAGTGGGAAGACCGTAGGGTCGCCGGCCTAGAGGGTTGCCTGCGGGGACCAAAGAGGCGGGGCCGCTACAATATATGTTTGATCTACAACTATGTTCGAGTCAGGAGAGAATAATAAATCGATCTGCGACTATGTCTGAGTCAGGAGGAATAATAAGTCGATCAACGACTATGTCTGAGTCGAGAGCGATTGGGCTTGAAAAAAGCAATTGTTGATGGACGTCACTGCTTTGAAACTAGGGGATATATGAGCTCAATCCGTGTCTATGTTTGATTCGGGAGAGATTATACCTGAAAATGACAATTGTTGATGGACGTCGTTGGTCTAATACTAGGGGAATTTACATTGGGTAGGATAGCGATCATTCTGCGGGCTGACGAGAACGAGGAAATTAAGAAGAAGACAAGAAGAGAGCCTAAAGAAAAAAAAAGGAGAAAACCTATCCATTACCAAATAATGGAAACTTTATTAATAATAGAGGATGAATCTTCATATAATTAAATGTATGTTTATATAAACTCTATATTCTAAGCCAAAAAAGGAAAGAAATCCAAATATATGGATCTCAATTCCTATCTTGTAAAGAAAGAAAAAAATTCTTCTTGAAAAGAAAATTTCTTAGCAGATATTGAAATTAATAAAACAGGATACTGATATAGACAAACACTAACTCATAAATACCAAAAAAAAAATCAAAATTACCTTAATTATCATAAAAATAAAAATTACTAAAAATAGTAAAAAAATCTTCGGAAGCTCCAAAGAGGGCAAAAACATTAATTTTTGGGCTCGAAATTTGACCGTTACGAATTCCCTGGAACATTTTCCTTACCTTGATCGATGGGACGTTTTGTATATATATAAAAGATGTCACATCACTATATTTTGTGGGTCATGTGATACCATACCTTGTTAGTCATGTCATCTCTTATTCTATGGGTCATGCCATCCTCTGTTCCGTTGACCGCACCTCTCACTTGTATGGGTCATGCTTTTGGTATTGAAGGCTCGATACAGTTGACGATTGCAATGGCCAAGTGGAGGAGGAAGAGTCGACAAGGCTGAGTTTGACGAGACGAGCCGCCCTAGTTGAGCCAAATGACTAAGTCGAGTGATTGAGTTGAAAGAACTAGCATGGCTGAGCTGAGTGGTGGAGTTGAAGGGATTGGCCTAGCTGAGTTAAGTGAACCAGCCGAGTCATTGAGTTGAAGGAACTAGCATGACTGAGCTAAGTGGATGAGTTGAAGGGATTAGCCTGGCTGAGTTGAGTGATTGAGTTGAATGAACCAACATTTGTCGGGAAGATTGAAGACTCTTTGTGGGAGTTACCCTACTCCTCAAGGGAGTTGGCCATTTTAGGAAGACTCCTTGAGGGAGGTCAATGACTCGATTGGTCGAGTCAACTTGGCAGTTGACATGTCTCATAGAATCTATTTGATCAAGTTAAGAACCCATCACATAAATTCTTATTTACCTTCGCATCAATATCGTCGTCTAAATTAGATAATTGAAATTTCTTCCTTCAAGTGGGATGTGCAATCATGAAATGTTGAGTTTCTGGATCGTCCGCCATGAGTGCTTCCCGATTTATACTAACGGTCGGTGGAAAACTTTCGTGGGGCCGGATAGATCGCTCCATATTCGACGTTACTTAACTTGGTTAATCATTTTTCTAAATTAGATAATTGAATAGGCACTTTACAATATTTTAAAGTATGCTGTTAGAAATATAACTTCAAATCATATGGCTTAAAAAATTAGTGAGATGTAATTATGTTTGCATCAATTATAAAAATGAATTAAACTTCAATTTGTATTTAAATAGGATCGAAAGGTGGGTTATAAAAGTTTTTATTTAAAAAAAAAGAGTAAAATATTAAAATTTTAATTGGAATCTAAGAGAATCTTTTTTACTATTGAAAAAAATTCAGGGGAAGGGTGACGGCGCCCTCTAGTACCGTCTCGCATGAGTCGCGGGCAAATGAGAGTCGGAAGAGCACCGCGGCGAGCCGGCAGTCCACCATCGTCGCCATCCTCCTCGGAGCAGCACTTGTCTTCCCTGCCTTTTTGTTTACATGTTCAATCCTCTCTCTTTATCTCTCTCCACCGCGGAGCCGTTGCTGCAGAAGTATAGTCGTGTCGTAACCTAACTCCTCGATTCCATCTCTATCTATATATCTCCTCGGAGTCTACTTCTTTCTGGACTTTTGATGAATGCTCTCCGTATTCACGTTGCATTGATTCATTCAATGCAACGATTGAGCTAGGTTAAACAGTAGGGATTTTGTTCCAATTCTTCCCCGTGCTTATTAGGGTTCGTGCTGTTGTAAACTTGTAATGGCACTGAATTCTCTATATGATCCAGCTCTGTATGTGCAGTTGTTCAGACGTGTGAAAGGTGAATGGTCTCTGGCACTCTTGCTTTCTGACTATTGACCAACTTGCCTTTTAGAGTGTCTTGCATATTTAGTGAAAGTTGAACTTGCTGTGAAATAATGTGTTAACCTGTAATGCCTACATGCATCAAGACAGGAGGCATTCTTGTCCATTTCATGAATACTTATTGCTTGTTGTTTGCATATATTTATTCACTTGTTTGCATGCACTATCTTAGTCTAGCAGTTATATACTTATATCAACTTTCAAACTTTATTGTCATGAATATTATTTAACATCACAAATGATTTCATATTGATTAAAAACGAAAGTGTTATTTGAAATAGAAATTTAATTTTTTTTCAATTATTCAACAGTTTGTTTCTCTTCAAGAATATATTCTCTCAATAAATTATTCTTTTTATCTATGTGTGTATATTTGTTATTTTTTTTCAAAAGCTATTTTTCTTGAAGGCAAGATATATTTGATGGCTACCTATCAATAAATAAACTTTGTTTTTTTAAAGTAAATTAATAATCATCTTCCCTCTTCTACCTCTTGATGTGTACCTGATTATTCATAGATTTGATCTTCTATCTTTTGATGTTTTTGTTAGATATTTGGGTCTTAAAAAGGCCAAATATGATTTTGCAAAGGAAAATCGAGGTGTTATTAATGGATGAAAGTCAGAATTGACTTCAAAAACGAAATCTACGTTTTGCGTAGATGAATCTAAACTATTAATTTGCTCAAAATCGATTACGGACGAATGAGAAATTAATTGTTTAAAGGTTAGCCCAAAATTGGCATAGAAGGAAGAAGATGGGGATTAGTCCCACATCTGAAGTTTCCGAATTTGTTTGCTTCCTTATATGTGTTTCTGTGTTAATGGAGTTAAAAAAGAAAAACATAGGTGGTCTCTTCTCATAGGCAAGTAGTTGCTCGCACCTGTGGGCCTGCCACGCGCGCACGCGTGCAATAGGCACTTTTTTGGACCTTAAATTTATGTTTCAGGTGATGTGGCATGTGACGTGTCAGTGCCTACCTGGGTAGGAGAAGACAGATGTCGCTGATTGGGCAAACTAATGACATCCATTGGATAGAAGATGGGTGTTGGATCGTAAGTGACGCGATCTGGAGCATTGATCGCGAAGAGCCGCGATTTGACCGTTGATAATAAGACTTGATATAAAGCCTTAGATTAAAGGGAGATCTGAAGGGTTACAACCCTCGAACGACCCAGATTAATTTTAAAATACGGAGATAGTGTCTAATACTAATCTTGATGAAATTATATCAGTTTATATCCTTTTGATAGTAACCTCAGAATCAACTCCAGTTTTCCTTAAGCAGGACCCCACATTATTCATGGAAGTGGTAACCCAGCGAAAATGTCTTGGTCAAACAACTCAAGTTTGACAAACAATTACTAGATTTATAATTATAATTCAAATTATATATATATATATATATATATATATATATATATAATTGATATTATACTTGCAACTCCGCTTCTACGTCTATTTCTGAGATATGGCTTGAGGTGCATCCAATCACTAGGTGTCTCCAATCACTCTAGGCGCCATCATTGATCAGAGGTGCCTCAAGTCATCTCAATCGCAGAAACATGCACGAATGCGATGTCGAGAAGTATATATATATATATATATATATATATATATATATATATATATATAATATATATATAAACCTTAACTTCTTTTTTTTTTGAATTTTATTTTATACTTAATACTATAATCCAACCACTAAACCCTAAAAGCAAAATCTTAAACAGCGTAATCACAAGCTAAAAAAATAAAGCAAAAAATAAAAAAAATAACCAAATGCACTTGGTCCGCATAGTAAAGTCCTTAGCATAAGATTTTTGTATACATAGCAATCTTACTCTAAGGATTTGTGCGCACCTCAAATATATTTTTTGTTTAAATTTTTTTTTACTTAATACTATAATCCAACTCCTGAACCTTAAAGGAAAAAATCTAATTAGTGTAACCGAGACTTAAAAAAATAATTAGTATAAAGGAACTAATAAGTATAATCTAACTAATTAGTATAACCGAGACTTAAAAAAATCTAATTAGTATAATCCAACTAAAAAAAAGTAAGATATATTTCAATTCAGCTCAGTCAATCTGGCATGGTAACTAATTAATTATAAAGGAACTTTTCTATCCTAAAGATAATTTGACACATGACATTGATTTCATGATATCTTATAGCAGACTAGTAGAACAACATGAATGTTTTACGAGATACAGGTGCATTGATTCTATATTCCATGTTCCACTAGTTTAATAGAAGTAAATACATCAATTTTGCATTTCATCATGCATCTGCATTAGTGTTCTTCAAATTGCAGATTCAGCAGTTTTTCATTTCAAGACGCACTAAACCTTGGTATATTAATTTATAGGCTTATATACAATGTGTAAATATAAAAACACAAATATATAGATAAATATCAAGTCTACATTAGCATAGTAAAGACTTAAGTACAATGTGTGAATAGAATAAACACTTCTAATACTCCCACAAAACAGATGGTGAGTAAAAAATGCGATGATCTAAGTAAAGAAGCCTTAATCTAAGTTTTATCTCATAAACTATATGAGTAGCTAGGTTACGATTTAGTAATAACTTTAACATATGATATAAAATATAAAATATAAAATATAAACGACGACAGCACAGTGTTCCTCTTTACTCTTACTCGACCTGCGATAGTGATAAATTAAACAGTATGCATATATCATTTAAAATTTTCTTTATCCATGTACCAAAAATTGCATGGATATATACAAAAAAAAAAATATTCCTAGGAGTAGACGAACTTTAATGAGTATAAAAAGTTGATGCAAAGACGATATATAGAAAAGCTCATTTGTCGTACATTCCAAACTTTTGCAAGTACAAGAACACAACCAATTCCTGGCTTTAAAAATTTACCAGATCCTGACCTGACCTACCTAGCTCACTCCAAATGCCATAAATAAAACTGAGTAAAACTCATCACAAGCTAGCAAACACAAACCTTGTTGATTAAGATACGTACGTAGACACCCAAATCACACCACTGTAATTGACTAATTAAGAACTTAAACTATATGTAATTAATATATATGTCATATATATGTTATATTTTAGCTACCTAGCTAGCTCCCTGCATGCAGTGCATGCAAACCCTGCAGAGAATGTCCACCGGTTGATCGAGTTAATTAAGCAGTACTCAGACATTGGAGCTGTGCTCGATCATACCTGCCGCCGATAAGCCGGCCGTCCGCTGTCGCTTCGTTCCGCCGGGCGACTGATCGTGCTTCGTCGCCTGCTCCAGCACGGCCTTCAATGCGTCTTGGACGGCGGCCATCAGCTGCCGCTGCTTAATGTGGTGGTCCCCGCCGTCGCCAATAGCATCGTCCGGATCGTTGTCTGGCCCCTCAGCGTGCGAGACGACGAGGACGTTCTTGACGCGGCCGCCGACGGTGGTGATCTCGGCCTTGAGGACGCGGAGCCGCAGCGCCTTGAGCGCGCCGATCAGGTCCGGGAGCAGGTCGGGGCGGTCGTCGCAGCAAAGCGAAGCTCTGGCCACCGGCTTCCCCTCCTCGTCGCAGGCGGATTCGACGGCGACCTCGTCGGCCTCGGTGGGCAGCGGGCTTTCCTCTGCGATCTCGGAAGTCTGCCGCTTCAGCTCCTTCACGTGCTGGATGACCTCCGCCAGCAACGACGCTTTATCCGTCTAATGAATCAAAAAGACGGACGGATTAATCAAATAATTTGATTAGAAGGCAGAGTTGTAAGGAAGCAGAGAGCATGCGCGTGCATGTTTGATGTTTCCACTTGCGATTTCGTAGAGGAAATGGCAAACTTAGGTAAGGAGATAAAGCTGCAGCTGCCTATAGTGCTGCTTTTCTATTTAACTTTCTATTGGTTTCTTTCTGACAAGAGTGCGCATGTTTGTCTTTCTTAGAATTGGCGCATACATTCTCTGACATGCACAAGCAATCCCTCTGTTTGGTCCAATACTCGATATGAATTAGCGCAAGATATATACATGAATCTCAAATAGGTCATAATTAAGATGCATATGATATGGATGTTTTGGGTTAACTAACATATATAATTAATTACCTTGGTGGTGTTGGGGAGCATGCTGCGGAGCTTAGCAAGATGGCCGTTGATGCGCTCGCGGCGGCGGCGCTCGGCCTCGCTGTGGTTCTTGGAGGCGGCCAACGCCTTGGCGTCCATGATTTCCTGCGCCGTTAACTTCCCCAGCTCGGCGTGAATGGTGCCGAAGAGAGAGGAGGAGGCGGAGCCTTGAATATCCGTCCCTCGTAGGAAACGATTCAACCCCATGAACGCACTGCCGCCGGCTAACTCCATCAGCCCTGCAGGCGACGGATTGGGGTACATGGCACCGGCTCCGTAGAGGGAAGGGGCAAAAGGAGGGAGAGAACTAGGATTGCACATGGCGAGCTCCTGATCTTGGTGGAGGGGAGCCGGCAGAGACCACGGCAGAGTGGTAGGGTTAATAGCGGCGGACGCATGATCTCCTCCAGGGAAGAAGCTGCAGGCCCCGTCTCCTCCTCCTCCATAGCCATGAGCCATGTGATATGGAACTTCGAGTACTTGATTCTCCATGGATCGATGATCTCGATCAGTCGGTGTGTCTCTTCTTCACAAAGTCAAGCTCACGCCCTGCTCTTTAAATGCTGCAATCTTTTTCCTCCAAACTTTACCACTCGGTCTTCGCTAGCTTCACTTTTGTTGAGGATAGTACGACGCCATTTTCTAATCGACTGCTGCTGCTTTTGTGTTGCGGGGCGAGGCAGTGCCTGTTGGATATATAATCGCACTCATCCTACAGCTTACTGACGTTTCTCGAGAGAGAGGCTGCGGGGACAAGGCAGAAAAAGAGGAGCAGCGGCGATGGAATTGGAACCGACCGAGCCTGATGAGATCAAAAAGATGGTGGCTACGACCTAGCCATAAAGAATCATATTTTAATATCGATCGGAAGGGAATGTGTGCAGTAGTGTAGTGCAGGGGAATGATAAATAATTATGATCGATTCCAGTCTTTACTGACCGAGTCGTGCCCCACGTTGTGTCTCCTCTGCGCCTGCTCCTCTTTACTTTCCCAGTTCCACGCCTACCTCCTCCGGAACCACGCAATCATTGTGATCATGCCCATCCTTGAATTGAATCCATCCATGAACAAGCTATATATATATATATATATATATATATATATATATATATATATCCTTAATTTTCCTTCAATGAAGTGGTATATTTGCATTGTATATGATTAATAGCATTTTGATTTATATATCTCTCTATAAATGAATTAAAATCGACCGAGGGATTAGAGGATGTCGAGGCGAGGGCATGGGTGGGCAAGCACATGCTCATGCCCTCCTCGACCTGTTTAATTTAAAAGGATGTGGAATGATGCATCCACCGCGGCACCGGCACGGGCAAGGCCACCACCACCACCCACCGGAATGGTAGGGACAAGGTGAATGATGATGTCAGAGCCACGCGCGAGTGACGTGGTTCGCGAGACCACTGGCCATCGATTGCTGATTGCGCTCCCGAATGAAAATGCAAAGGCCATTAATTATTATTATTATTATTATTATTTTCATGCATGGGGAAATTATAATGAATTTAATCTCATTAATGAAAATGCATAGGCCATTATTATTTGAGAACAAAAGTCGATTTGTCCCATATAAATGATTAGTTCAAAGCACTAAAGATTTTTCTGTTTGGTAACTTAATCATCCAGCTCACGAAGAAGAATCGACTTCCAGTTCAACATGGTTGATTGAATGCAAATCCTGTAGAGAGGAATCAGTATAGTTATTTACAGAGGAACACAAATTTTATATTATGCAATCTCCACTACAGATATAGCTAGTCTGATCTGATCTACCATTCCCCAACCCGTGAATGTTCTCAAGAAAAAAATCAGGAAACTAATGCTTACAGACTTACAAGAAGAGATGTTCAGTTCAGATAATATAACGTTTCCCCTTTAATTTGCTCCTGCAGAAAACATCTTACATCATTAATTGTACTCGGCCAAGCATCCATCGGAGAGGAATATTTTCACTGTGAAGACCAGGTTGACCTCCTTCAGACCACGGGCCTCTATAAATTTATACCCAGCCTGCAGTCAGCCACTGCACAACAGCACAATTTGCATATATGCCAAACTGATCATCAAACTCAGTTGACATGTGATTAAACAAGGTGGCCATCCCCAACCCATAAATGTTCTCAAGATACTTGTTGGAAACACCAAAGATTTCCAAGTGAAGCAGGAATCTTGAAATTTGTAGAGGCCATCGAACTCTGTTGAACTGGAGTGCACATAGGGAACGTACGAAATAGTCGATCTACACAGATAAGTATCATAATTTCTTCTCCTTTGTTCAGTAGAGCAAAGCATTTATACTGGAATTTTAGAGTTTACAAGGTTTCACAAAGAGCAAAGATCCAAGTCTAAAGAATTTCCGACTTCATTAAAGGATCGGAAGACAAGCACTTTCATAAACTCTGACCTCTTGAAATCATAATCTCTTCTGCTGCCATGGGTTACATCTGGGAAATGCACAGATGAAGGCGACCGAAAAGCCTTTGATGACCTAAGATAAGGAATTAATATAGAACAACTTTATCATTACACCAAAATTTCTTGATCATTTTATCAATAATAAGAATAATAATAATAATTTAACCAAGCTAGATTATATACAAAGAAGATAATAATCAATAAGGATTACTAAACAAAAGAATAATGAGATAGACAAAACAATGCGAGTGTAAGACTACCAAATACAATAATTTAAAGCGATTAACTTAAATAATTCCTTTTAAGTTAATTGAAGTGATCATTATCGATGGGGTCGTCATACCCCGTCTTGTCTTCTTCTTTTCTCTTACGAGCGGTCGCCCTAAATCGCAATCGCCTTCCTTCCAGTTGAATTGGTTTCCAGCTTCGGGGATGTTGTACAGGTCGCTCTATCGAAAAAAAAGGAAATTCTTCACTGGATCAAAGACTATGATGAACATACAAAATAACCATGTAAATGAGCATAACCCTCCGAAATTAAAAAAAAATGATGAATCATAGACAAACCTGGGCGGCCAGTTCGGTCTCATGAAAATTTCATCAACCGCTAAAATAAATCAGGAAGCATTCGTGACGAATGATCCAGAATCCTAGAGTCATAGGGTTAATATTTTGAAGAAAAAATTTCTATAAAATATATCTTAGTTGAGATTGAATCTGATACCTGAAATGATGATTAATTATCTTGCACTACACCATAGCTCCTCGGACCTAGGCATGCCCACGGGCCAACCAAAGGGCCAATTAACGTTTAATTGTTTTTTTATAAATGAAAATTTGTTAAAAATAAGAGTGATATCCAATATCATAACTAGACTACAACATATTGAAATTCATATATAGTAAAAGAGTAAATAATTTATTCAAACTATTTAATAATTTGTTTAAATCAATGAGATTTAAAAGTTAATGAAAAAGAGTAAAAAGAATTTTGATACTTCAACTAATAAAAAGGTAGATTTGTTATCTTAACGATTCTCTTAAAGTTTGTCCCGTGGTTGTGGAAGAAGGTTAATTCAAGTATACATGTGTTAGGTGCATGGTAGAATAAGGCATGAAGGGTGTTAGGTCATGGGAACCAACCCTAGCAATTAAGCCAAATATGTTATTTGTCCACCGTCTATGCTACGCCTTGAGGGCAACACTTAGACTAATAGACAAAAGGCGAAATCGCTCTCCCCCAGCGCCCTCGCTGCACCCGTCCCAAGGCCATCACGAGGGAGGTAAATCACGATCCCCGAAGTAATTAGTGCACAGCTGGGCCGAGAATTGATAGACCAAACGCCTAGTTTTAATCCAGTGCGCCTCGCGTGACTCGAACCCAGGACCTCTTATACAATACCCCCATACACTAACTACTTCGGATACCCGTGGGGACTCAAAATGTAATGGGTAAATTTTTTATAGCGACAAGCCTCACCGCCGAAACGGTCTCCTTTATAAACCCCCTTCCGGGATTTCTGGAGGCATAGTACCACTGATTGATAAGATCATAATTATTGGAATAATATCTCAGTCAATAAATATTAATCATTAAGGGGACTCGAATCCGAAACTTCAAGCAATATATGTCTTCATACTTACCACTTGGGCTAAGACACTTTGACGCAACATTTAGACTATTAGATATGATTGTTGGGGGAGAGGGCAGATTTTTTTTTAATGTTTTACCTTAACTACGGTTTAATATTCGTTATTCTCTAAATTCTATAAATAAGATGTTTATTTATCATTTTTCACACCATCTTTTTTATTTTCTTTCAATTATGAAATCTCAATTACTTTCAACTTCAATTCTCTAATTATAATGGTAGAAGAAGATTTATCATCTTGATTTCAGAAGGACAAAAACATCTAAATGACTATCTAGATGATAAGTTTGAATAAATTTTGACACATGAGATACAAAGAAATATTGATGATGATACTTCTAAAGTTTAAAATACTCCTTTAAAATGGTAACAGATATATAGAAGTACATGTCCTTTTATATATTTTTTTTATAAATTTCTAATTTTTAAATAATTTTAAAAATAATAATAATCTTAAATTATGACGAACATAATAAACCTTAAATCAAACTGTGAACTAAAGGTTCCGAACTATAAATTATAATTGTCTTGGACGATTAAGATTAAAGGTTGATTTATTTGAATCATCATCGGGTCTACTCCATAACTCACAGAGGAATAAGATTTTCTCAAATTGAGTGAGAAACTGGAAGAACAGATTAGAAAAACAGAATCAGATAAAGCAAAATGCTAGTGAATTTCAGCAATATTCTTCTGAAGATCAGGAAAATAAAAGAGCTACTAACTGACACTTAGCTCCTTTTTTTTTTTTTGTCCGTCACAACCTTCTATCGTTTTGAGGGTTATTGATAGAAGCAACGCCATCAGAGAGACTAGCCATGTTACGGCCTGATCCTGTCGCAAAGTGGTGTGGTAGTCTCACGGGCTTGACGGGCCTCCCAGGAGCCACGGGCCGCTGAGATGGCCGATTGCCGGCCTCACCTCGCCTCGTCCCTGCAAAACAGAGACCGTCAGTGGACCCGCCGGGGGAATCCCTGGTCAGGCACTCCGACGATCAAGTCAATCCCAAGTACAGAGGAGCGGCAACTGAATGGAAATGAGGCAAGGGAGGCGAGAACTCGTGCGCGCGTACCTGCGGTAGGGGGAGTGCCGAGCTTTTGTAACCGGGGGGAGCTGACAACCCTTGTCAGCTCAGATGGGACCGGGGTATGATGACTGTCAGCCCGCATGGAGCACGGAGGAGAGGCGCAACACGGCGCGGGGTGCTCTGGCAGTACATGAGTACTGAGTGTGCAGTACGAGGGTACTGGATGCGCGGGATGACCGCGTGAAAATGTCAGAGGCAGGTAAAGCATGAGGAACCCCGTCGACAGGGCCGTACCCCGGAAGTAAGGATGTGAGGGGGTATGTGGGCTGGACAGCCCGTACCCCGAGCGCCGACTAGCAGGTCCGCGTGCCGAGGACCGAGTCGGATAAAGACCAGGGGGCGTGGGTCGCCACGCGCCCGACTGACAGGGAGAGTGAAGGGAGCGCAGGGTACGCCCTAAGTCGGGGGTCACGAGACTTGACCTGGCCGAGGGTGCAAACCTCTACTCTGGGTCGGGGTGAACTAGTGTGAGTGACTGGGCCTTTGACAGGGTCTGCTGGCTAACAGGTGACCCAGCCGCCTTTTCAGGTGACTTGCTGGACCCGACTCCCCCTTCTTCCCTATGGAAGGTTCTCCGGGTACGGGGCCCTATTTGCTGATAGGGTGGTTGACCTGTCTACCAGGCCTTTGTGGCGCCAGGCTGGTCGGTGGGCCCGGCCTATGCCCCTACCTGTAGGCAAGGCCGGGATCAACCGGGATCATAAGCGTTCCCCTCGAGTCTAGTCGAAGGAGGCGGCGAGTCCGACTGACTGGACCATCTTCATTTGTCGAAAGCCTGGCGCGCCAAGGGGACCCAGGTCTCATCTGAGGATCTTTCTGAGGTCTAGGAACCCCGGTCGGCCGGTGAAACCATGTTGTCTTCCTTTTCCCTACTGATGGTTCTGTATCCCTAAACGACTGAGGACTTCTCACCATTGTTGCTTACAACTGAGGAGGATTCCAAGTGTCTCATCCCTCTCCCTCCTCCAATCGCCGAGGTAGTTTCTCCGTTCCCCGAGGAACGAGGTTGGGTGCAGGGCGCTCTGCTTCTTGGACCCCATTGGGCCTGCTCCTGCGGCTACTGCTGCTCGCCGCTTCTGTCGTGGCCCACCATCAGGTGGCCCTGCCACCCTATATATCCGCGCACAGTCTGTTCGCCTTCTGCTCCGGCGTATTGTCTTCTTCTTTCCGGCTAGGGTTGCAGTTACTGCCCGGTGCCTTCTTTCGCGGACTGGTTCTTCTACCTTCTTTGGGTCCCCATGGATTCTTCGTCTCGCGACCCTCACCCCTGGTATGCCACAGCGAGGTCCGTTCTTACTCGTGGCGACCTCGAGGACATTAGGGCGGAGTTTCATATTCTGGCGGAACACGACCTTCAGTTGCCCTCTCCCTCGGACCCACCAGCCACCCCTCCGCAGCACTACATTAATATTTCGAGGGATCATCTGCAAGCGGGCCTGCGCTTCCCCATTCATCCTTCCATTTCCTCGGTGTGCTTCTATCTCCGCATCAATCTGTCCCAACTGACCCCCAATTCCATCCGCCTCCTCTGTGGGTCCATCATCCTCTTCCTGCTGTATCGCTGTTCTTCTCCTACCGAACTGTTCCATTATCTTTTCTATCTGAAGAAACAGGAATGGGGCGAGTTCGTTTTCCAAGCTCACTCGGGGACTTCCTTCCTTTCTGCTCTTCCTTCCGCCAGCAGGGGTTGGAAGGAGAGGTTTCTTTTTATCCGCCCCGTGGCTTTCCCGTCTTGGCCGTCTAACTTCCGGCGGGATTTTCTTCAACCGCCTCCTCATCAAGCAGATCCCCGGAAGTTTTTGTTGATGCAGTCTGGCCCTGATTGTTGTTTTGGTGTTGACACTGATTTTAGTTCAGTTTGATGATTATCTTGATGATGGTTAAGTCCTAATTGGGGATTAGACATGTTATGAAAAATCCTAGCTTGGAGGGCTAGGTGTTGGAAAATCCTAACCTGGAGGGTTAGGTATGGAAAGTCCTAGCTTGGAGGGCTAGGTGTTGAAAAGTCCTAATTCGGAAGGTTGGGTGAAAAGTCCTAGCTTGGAGGGCTAGGTGAAAAGTCCTAACTTGGAAGGTTAGGTGAAAAGTCTCAACTGGAGGGTTAGGTGAAAAATCCTAACTTGGAGGGCTAGGTGTGGAAAAGGTCTAACTCGGAAGGGTTGGGTGAAAAGTCCTAGCTTGGAGGGCTAGGTGAAAAGTCCTAACTTGGAGGGTTAGGTGAAAAGTCCTAACTTGGAGGGTTAGGTGGAAAAATCCTAGCTTGGAAGGCTAGATCTGCGTCCCTGGATCGGTCTGGTGACCGATCAGGGATATTGGCACGCTGCTCCTTCGTGGATCGGTCTGGTGACCGATCCAGCGATGACTGATCGGTCTGGTGACCGATCAGGGAGCGCACAGTGAGGTTGGGAACCTACTGTGTGGCTCCTAATCGGTCTGGTGATTGATCAGGCAACAGCTTGTTGCCTTGTTGCTTGGCTCCTGATCGGTCTGGTGACCGATCAAGGAGCAGGCAACTTCCTCACTGCCTTACTCCTGATCGGTCTGGTGACCGATCAGGGAGTGATCAGTGAGTTGAGTTCCCCCGCGGATCAGCTCCTGAACGGTCCGGTGACCGATCAGAGACTTAGGATCTGATTTCCGGGATTACTGTTCATCGAACCTGATTGGTCTGGGTGACCGATCAGGCATCACTCTGATCGGTCTGGTGACCGATCAGGCTTCACTCTGATCGGTCCGGTGACCAATCAAGCTTGTGTTGCCACGAGAGCTGGGAGTCCCAGCGAAGCGGTGGATTGGTCCGGTGATCGACCCACGAGCCCTGGATCGGTCCGGTGACCGATCACTTTAATTCAAAATGCACTGTCAGAGCTCTGATCGCGTCTGAACGTATCCGATTCTCTGCGCTTAACATCTGATATATGATTTACTGTGTGATATGCTGCTCTAACACACTGATTAAGCTGCAGGTGACAAGGAAGGATTCAAACAATCAAGGAGAGTCAATGGTGGTCTTTCCTTGGAGCAATTTTGTCCGTTTCCCATCTCAGGTTGCAACGGCTGGAGTGATGCCCTCAGAATAGGTGTCACGAAAGTGTGGGTCTCAAAATTTAGATGTGTGAAAAGCTGGAAACCTTTTTTGCAATCAAAGTATGAAAACGTAGTAAAGGGGCCACAGGTCGTATTTTTCCTAGGGCTAGTTGATGTTGTGTGATTCGAGCTTGTATTTATGTGTCGTTGATATTTTTGGGGTTTCGAATAAAATCTGGGGTTTGGTATCAATTAGAAATGGAAAGGCAATGAAAGCAAGGAAACTTGACTAAATGAAGTTGAACTAGACAATTTCACTAATGAACTCAATCAATAGACAACTTAAATCAACTAAAGCAAATTCGCAGAGATTGCAAACCAAACTGACATCAAATGAATTACTATGCTACAAGTCGTGACATGGAATCCCAACTTGATACAAACATGACATGCAAAAGGAAAAGATTGATATGCCGAAACTGATGCTAAATACAACACTAGAATCTATCAAATTCAGAAATGCACATCATTACTCAGCTCGAAAAAGTAAACTACTAATAAAATGAAACTCAAGGCTGAAAGAAGAAATTCAGAATTGAATTACAGAACAGTTCAGAATCAGGAAATGCAGAAACATTACAGAACTGCAGAAAACACTTCAAATTCAGAACAAACACAACAAGACAAACTAAATTCGAGTGAACATTCTATTGCTCGTACAAGATATAAAAATCTAAGGTTTACTTGATTCAAACTACAGCAGCTACAACTGAAATTTGACAGAAATTGGGACTGAACACTTGCAAAAAGGGAAACTGATACGCAAGGATACAAAACTGAAATGCAGAATTACTAAGCTGAACAAAAACTCAGATTTGAAGCTAGAAATGAAACAACTTAGATCAACTAAATTAACATACTAAAAGTGAAACAAACCGAAGAATTCAGAAGCTAAAGGGAATTGCAGAAAAAAGAGCTGATACACGCTGCAGAAATCAGGAACTTGATACGCAGCACTAATAAACTGATACGCAAGCTAAAAACAAGAAATAAACTGTGATTAAATCTAAGGGTTCACTAACAAGCAATCTAACCACTACAAGTGTAGAAATTAACTCTAATCAAAGCAGAAAACAACTCGGAATGTTCAACTACAGCTGATACAGAAGTTTTCAGAAACAATAAATAGACTGCAGAAATGAAATTACGCATAACAACTTGAAAATTCTCAAAGTAAACTAAGCCTAGATCCCTTCCTTAGCTCGAGAACTCCTTGCCGTCACACAAGGGTGAGCCTCGAACCCCTAAGCTCCACAGATTGCTGGAAAAACTGTCTCCTCGATAGATTCACAGTCAATTGTTGGATCGGGTTGGACCGGCTAGAGGAGGGTGAATAGACGAAAAAAATTATAAAAGAAAGTGGAGGCACTCGTCTTTAAAAAAAGAAACTTGGTTGCAACTGAGAACGTTGCTTCCAAGGCAGTGGACGCTCAATAAAAATCTCCTTGTGGCGGAGAAGCCTTACAAAAATAGCACGCTAGACTTTTAGAGATTTTACAAGAATGAAATAAATGAGTGAATTAAAAGGTTGAAACTCTAAGCCTATTTATAGCCTAAGAGAATAAATCTGGATTGTTGATTGTTGAGGAATTTTCTCTTGGTCGTTGATCCATGGATGTAATCTGGATAGTTGATCTTGGATGGGATTAAACTGCATCCATTGGATCTGATTAAAGGATAAAGTTATCCTTTAAGAGATAACTTTGTCTTCTGCTCGCAACAGATAAATAACTTTATCATTTGCTCGCAACAACTTTAATCACATCTTTTCTTTATCCCGGTCGGTAAGACTGGTGATATATGTAGGCGAGGTTGCTGCTTTGAATCTCCATAGCAACAAATAAAATTCTTTTTGTTTCAGGTGCCTGGTTTGACTTGGTCAAACTGACCAGTCTTTTGGTTCATCTTCTGGGTGATTTCCGGCCAACCGGAGTTAGGCTCACTCAAACCCGACTCCGGCCTTTCGCCCCTCGAGCGTCCTTCCTCCCGGCTTCTCGTCCCTCAGACACTGCGCACGTCCTTCTCGCTCCACCGGCGTACTCTTCCGCAGCTTCCGCGTCCCTCGGATTGTACCAAGCCCGTCGGCTCACTTCCCCGCACAATCCTTCTCGTCCGCTACGTCTTACGCTCGACTTCCTCCGTACCTAAGCTCCTGTACACTTAGCAGAGGGATTAAACATACCAGGACCTAACTTAAATCGGTTGATCACATCAAAATCAACCAGGGGTACTTACAATCTCCCCCTTTTTGATGCGTATCAATCCGAGTTAAATTAGGGTAATAAAAAAAAACATACATAATAATGTAAACAGTTTAAGTTCAAAAAAACTTAAATTTCAAGTAAATTAAAATTCTACCCCTTAACTTAGTACTATTCCTCCCCCTTTGATCACATCAAAAAATTGGAAAATATAAGTAGGGAAGAAAATTTTTTGAGTGCGATAAAAAATTTTCTAAGTGAAAAAAAATGTGTTGACACAGATTTTTCAAATTTAAAATGGCATATTTTTTTTCAAAGTTAATTCCATTTTTTTTGTAAAAAAAAAGATTTAAAAAAATCTAATTTTTTTTTGATAAAATCCACAGTTGATGAGGAGATCCAAAAAAAAATCGAATCTGGTCAAAATCTTTTTCTATCGAATTTTGAAAATTAAAAAAATCATATTTCAATAAAAAAATCTAAATAATTTTTGTTAACGTCGAAGATGAAGATATGAGTTTGGACAAAAATTTTGAGTTTTAAATTCGTTCGTCAAGTCCAAAAATGACAAACCAACACATAAGAGTTCTTGAACAATAAAATTTAAAAAATTGGAAACAATACTTCGAAAAATTTGAAAAAAAAATTGTAATGAGTCTTTCCTCTAAACTCTTAATTTCAAATTTTGAGGGAAAAATATTCAAAAAATTTTGAAAGAAGTTTCAGTAGATAGACAGCATAATTGTGCATAAAAAAATAAAAACATAATTTTTGTTAGAGAAACACAATGCACACATCTATAATAACAAAAAAAATTCAGTTTAATACAAATTTAGGAACCCAAAATAAGTTCTTGTCTACAGGATTAATTAAAAACTTAGGCGGAATATAGCTTTTGGGCACATTTTTAAATTGACCCTTATGATTTTTAAAATACCAATTTAAATTATCAGGAAAGCTATTTTTCTTTTGGCGTAAATGTGCAATATCAAGTTCTAATTTTTGCACTAAGTTTTTTAAATTACCATTTTCATTTTTTAAAATTTCAGAAGAGAAAGTAAGTGCCAATTCATTTTTCAATTTTCAATTTTCTTTTTCTAATCTACAATTAGATTTAAGCAAGGCTTTAACTCCTGCATATAATTGATCATGAGGAAGAAAACATACCTCACTTACCGGGTCGCTTTCGAAAAGCGAGGTTCTTTCTTCGTCGTCAGTTTCTTCTGACATCTCTCCCCCTTCATCAGTGCTCCCTTCTTGATGATTTGCCATTAACGCAAGTCCCGCGTATTCTTGACCTTCTGATTCTTCTGACGAGGACTCGTCCCAAGTGGCCTTCAGTTTTGGCTCTGAGGTACTTTCATGCAATTCTAGGAATTTCTCCAAGAGCTCTTTTGCCGAGTTGTAATTTTCGATGCGGTTAACTTCTTGCGCGGGAAGAACAGCTAGTAGATGAAATTCAGCTTTGCCATTTGCTTCAAAGTCTGATTTCTCCTTCTTGGTCCATGATTCTATTTTTTTATCCTTGCCGTTGTTGTCTTTAGGAACTGAAAAATCATTTTTCATAATTATTAGCAATTCAATATCAGTTTTAAAAAATACCTGCATTCGGCGCTTCCACATCGCGAACTCCCCCTCAAACTTCGGCGGGTAGATTACGGCTCCAACCATTTTTCTTGAAATTGCTGCAGTCGGCGATTAGTTCTTCTGCGGCGACCTTGGCTCTGATACCACTTGTTGGATCGGGTTGGACCGGCTAGAGGAGGGTGAATAGACGAAAAAAATTATAAAAGAAAGTGGAGGCACTCGTCTTTAAAAAAAGAAACTTGGTTGCAACTGAGAACGTTGCTTCCAAGGCAGTGGATGCTCAATAAAAATCTCCTTGTGGTGGAGAAGCCTTACAAAAATAGCACGCTAGACTTTTAGAGATTTTACAAGAATGAAATAAATGAGTGAATTAAAAGGTTGAAACTCTAAGCCTATTTATAGCCTAAGAGAATAAATCTGGATTGTTGATTGTTGAGGAATTTTCTCTTGGCCGTTGATCCATGGATGTAATCTGGATAGTTGATCTTGGATGGGATTAAACTGCATCCATTGGATCTGATTAAAGGATAAAGTTATCCTTTAAGAGATAACTTTGTCTTCTGATCGCAACAGATAAATAACTTTATCATTTGCTCGCAACAATTTTAATCACATCTTTTCTTTATCCCGGTCGGTAAGACTGGTGATATATGTAGGCGAGGTTGTTGCTTCGAATCTCCATAGCAACAAATAAAATTCTTTTTGTTTCAGGTGCCTGGTTTGACTTGGTCAAACTGACCAGTCTTTTGGTTCATCTTCTGGGTGATTTCCGGCCAACCGGAGTTAGGCTCACTCAAACCCGACTCCGACCTTTCGCCCCTCGAGCGTCCTTCCTCCCGGCTTCTCGTCCCTCGGACACTGCGCACGTCCTTCTCGCTCCACTGGCGTACTCTTCCGCAGCTTCCGCGTCCCTCGGATTGTACCAAGCCCGTCGGCTCACTTCCCCGCACAATCCTTCTCGTCCGCTACGTCTTACGCTCGACTTCCTCCGTACCTAAGCTCCTGTACACTTAGCAGAGGGATTAAACATACCAGGACCTAACTTAAATCGGTTGATCACATCAAAATCAACCAGGGGTACTTACATCAATCTCTGCTGCTGGTTGAAAACCCAACCGATCTCTTCAATCTAGCTTTGTGGGATTGCAATGGTGATTTGTAGATCATCAGAGCACTCCAGAAAACCCCCTCTGAACTGCTTAGATGGACGAAAAGTGGCTAACCAGATTGATTCGATCGAGCGATTGGCAGAGCTAGTGAAACCCTCACGTTGCTCTGTTTAATGCAGAATTTGAACTGAATTTCTCACGGAGGCAGCCTTCCAACGATCTAGAACTCTAACCAAGTCTGGAATCCATGCGGTCACGCCCTCTGTTGAAGAAAAACTTGAAGAAGAAACGAAGGAAGAATGAAGACAACGAGCTGCGGCGAAGACGCGACAGGGAGAAGCTGAGGAGATTTTTGATTAAATACTTAACAATGGGCGGCCCAGATTGATTTGGATGAATCCAACGGCTGATCTTCATCTGATCTGACCCAAACTTTCCAGATGTTGATCAAGGGTCAGGATCTACCTCGTGGTAGCTCGGATCCTCCAGATTTGCAACGGATGGTCCAGATCAACCTAATCTTTGAATGGACAGTCTAGAGCCCTCTGAGCTTGATCCAACGGTTGGATGATCTCTGATTGGGATGAAAGTCTCAGATCTTGATCCCACTGCTTGATCAACCCTAACCCTAGCTCGGATTGCCTCAGATGGTCCCAGATGGCTCAGATCTAGCCGCTTTTGAATCGGATGGCCCAGATTAATCCGAAGCTTGATAACTCGATTCGGGTCCACTTCCGACTCAAGTTTGACCCAGTATGTCCTAGGTCCATGATCCTTTAATGCCTACAAAAATAGATCAAAAATTTAGTGGCAAAATAATTCAAATATATCAAGATTTGCAATTAAGTTCAAAATAAAAGTATGTTCTAAAACCTAGGGTAATTTCACAATTAAGCAAGAAAAACATGGGTCAAACATGGATTTTGGCAACTAAAATGATCAATAAAATAGTATTTATCATGGAGCTGCAGACTGGAGCTGCTGACTGGAGCTTGGCTGAGGGAGGCTCAGGAAGTCCAGGGAGGGCTCAGTGGTAGCTGGCGTTGACAGGGAAGCAGCTGGAGGCTGCAGAAGATGGTGTCACCTGATGCTGAGTGGAGAAACAAAAGGACGGAAGAAAGCTTCTTTGAAGTAGAGTTCGCGAATTGAGTTCTTGCTGCGCCTTTGGATTCTTCACAACTTGCTTGCGTGTTCTGAAGTTTCATCACCTTGAGCAAGCTACTGCAATCTTGAAGCAACCATTCATTACTTGAGCGCTAGAAGGAAGGAACAAGAAGCTCCGAGTCCAATAGCGAGAAGACACGAGGAGAAGGCTCTTACGTGAGATCGTCGCTGGGTGGAGCTCAGAGGGAGCTTGCTGTGTTCTTGTCTTTGCTAAGTGCTAAGTAAGATCTTTCTTTGTGTTTCATTGTACTTAAACCTATATCTGTGATTGAAAGTTGTGGAGAGGCTTCTCCACCGAGAAGGAGGTTGTCTTCTATCCGGTGTTAACCGGGGCTTGATCTGCCGACGATCAAGGGATCGGCCACCTTAAGGGCACGCCAAGGAGTAGGGGTAAGTTATCTCCGAACCTTGTAAACCCTCTTTATTAGCAATCTTGCTAGTTGTGTTGTTTGCCTTTGTTGTCTGTTTTTGTTTTCTGCATTGCTTTGTTTCCATTAATTCTTCCGCTGTGCTACTGATAAGTTTGAGTGCAGAATTCGATAAGTGCCTAAAGTCCAAGTGTTTGGCTATATTCACCCCCCCCCTCTCTAGCCATCCGGGATCCTACAAGTGGTATAAGAGCTTGGGGCTCTGTTTCTGCGGATTAACAACCGAGAGCTATCATCCATGGCGTTGAGAGAAGGATTTTCCACCACCCGACCTCCTTTTTTTGATGGCGCTGATTTCCAATATTGGAGATCAAAGATGGAGTATTATTTGAAGATGGACATCAACACTTGGTTCGCGGTGAAGGAGGGATTCACCCCTCCAAAGGATGATGAAGGCAAGGAACTTGACTCATGGCGTTGGACAGCCGAACAAACTCGGAAGAGTGAAGCCGACGCGAAGGCGGTTGTCACTCTACAATGCGGGATGAACAAAGATCAACTCATCAAGGTTAGTCCTTTCACAAGTGCAAAGGACTTGTGGAACAAGCTCATCGAACTTCATGAGGGCACCCGAGACTCAAGAATCGCCAAGAGGGATTTGTTTCTCAACCAATTACAAAATCTCTCCATGAAGAAAAATGAATCGGTAAGTGAGCTTCATAGCCGGTTCAAAGAAGTCCTCAATGGGTTTCATTCAATTGATGAAAAGGTCGAGAATCACGACCTTGTGAGGTATGTACTAAAAGCATTTCCAAGGAACGCTTTGTGGTCATCCATGGTGGATGCCTACAAAGTATCCAAGGATTTATCCATTGTTAAGTTAGATGATTTGTTTTGTGAAATGGAATTGCATGAAATGGCTAACAAAGGCTCCAAGGAGAAGGGGATTGCCTTAGTTGCAGGGGATCGATCCAATAAGAAGGAGAAGGAAGTCTCCTCATCTTCATCCTCTTCCGAATCCGAGTCCGATTTCGAAGAAGATGGCAGCGACTCCTCATCCTCCGAAATGGTGAACTTTGTAAGAAGGATGATGAGAAGGGGTCGGCGCTTCAAGGGTAAAGGTAATCCTAGTGAAGCTAAACTTGATAAGACTAATGCTTCTTACTTTGAGTGTGGTAGGAAAGGGCATTTCAAGAATGAATGCCCAAACCTAAAGAAGAAGGAGGAGAGATCCAAAAGGAAAGAAGAAAAATCAAAGAAGAAGAAGAAGGCCTTGAAGGCCACTTGGGATGAGTCATCCTCAAGCTCATCCGATGAAGAGAAGGAGGAGAAGAGCACAAGGCATGTGTCACTCATAGCTCTTGGAGAGGAAAGCAATGATGAATCATCCAATTCCTCAAACGCGGCTTCATCATCTTCGGATGATGAAGAGGTAACTTCTCCCGAACTTGAAAAGTGTTATAGAGCTATTGCATGATTAACCAATATGTTGAAGAAGTCGAAAAATAAGGTTAAAGCATTGCAATTAGAAATTGATCAATTGAATTTATCTAGAGATGATAATATTAATGATTTGCATGTTGACATGTTAGAGGATGAGATCAAATCATTAAAACTTGAGATTGACCAATTGAAATCCTCTAGGGTTGAGGATATAGACAATTTGCATGATGAATCCCTAGTAGAAGAAAACAAATCATTAAAGAGTGAAGTTGAGAGACTCAAGAATATTCTTGAGAAGTTCTCAACTAGCTCTAAGACCCTAGACATGATCTTGAATGCCCAAAGGGCAGTCTACAATAGGGCCGGTATAGGTTACCGACCCAAAGAACCTTCATTTGTGTCCTTGATGTCTAGGACTGATATGAGACAATCTAAGACACCCAAGGTTCAAAAGAAAGTTGTCAAGGCATGGGTGCCTAAGTCTTGTTTAGTTGATGCTTTAGGTCCCAAGGTTTGGGTACCTAAAACTTCTATTTTTCGAATTGTGTAGGTTATGATTGAGGGGGAGCATCTATCAACTTGGTTAGTTGATAGTGGATGCTCCAAATACATGACCGGGGATAGATCATTGTTTACCACACTTCACAAGAAAAGTAGAGGTAATGTTTTATTTGGTAACAATGGTAGTCTTAAGGTCATAGGAATATGAGACATTCAAATATCCGAATGTCTTAGAATTTCAAATATCCTTCTAGTCAAGGGGATGACATTTAATCTCCTGAGTGTCAGTCAATTGTGTGACACGGGTTACATAATTGATTTTCAACCAAGTCAATGTCTAGTTAGACAACATGACACCTTGGACACGGTACTAGTAGGAGCAAGAGTAGACAATATTTATCAAGTTTCATTTAAAAGTGCTACTAATGTTTCTGCTAAGTGTTTCATGTCAAAAGAAGAAGAGTCCACTCTTTGGCACCGGAGACTTGCACATGTGAACATGAAGAACATCCGGAAGTTGGCCAACAAGGGATTAGTTCGTGGCTTACCAAGCATCAAGTATGAAAAGGACAAACTTTGTAATGCATGTCAAATGGGTAAGCAAACGAAATCTGCACATAAATGTAAAAGCGTTGTAAGTACGTCTACAGCTTTAGATTTGCTTCACATGGATCTATTTGATTGTAGTACTATCATATCATTGAATGGAAGTAGATATTGTTTTGTGATCATTGATGATTTCACTAGATATACATGGACCTACTTTTTAAAATATAAGGACCAGACCTTAGATGTTTTTATTTCCTTTTGTAGAAGAGTTGAAAATGAAAAATCATCAACCATTAAGACAATTAGAAGTGATCATGGAGGTGAATTTCAAAACCAACGGTTCTTAGAATTTTGTCAAGATAGGGGTTATAGACATGAGTTCTCTACTCCTAGAACACCACAACAAAATGGTGTTGTAGAGAGGAAGAACCGTGTTCTACAAGAGGCTGCACGAAGCATGCATAATGAGTCCTCACTCCCGAGCTACTTATGGGCTGAAGCTGTAAATACAGCTTGTTATGTGCAAAACCGAGTCCTCATCCATAGGGTTTTGGGTAAAACTCCCCATGAACTTTGGTTTGGGAAACCACCTACGGTTAAACATCTTAGGGTGTTTGGTTGTAAGGTGTTCATCCTAAACACCAAGGACTATCTTGGGAAGTTTACGGCAAAGGTTGATGGAGGGATACTAGTCGGGTATTCCCTCGTTAGCAAAGTCTACCGAATCTACAACAAGAAGTCTAGATTAGTTGAAGAGTCTTCTGATGTTGTCTTTGAAGAAATTCCAAAAGTCAATGGTCAACCAGAAGATGAAGTCCAATTCGAACTTAGAAGACTAAGTTTGAATGAGAGTCCAAATGTTGTTGATGGTGATGAATCCGATGATGGTGAGCCTAGACAATCCATAGATCAGCCGGATCCTGAGGCTAAGCTTGTGTCTAGTGAACCCATTCAAGAAGCACCACCAACACCAAGACAAACTAGATTAGCCTCTAGTCAACCCCAAGACCAAATTGTTGGAGACATTTCTCATGGGGTTAGAACTAGATCATTCTTTAGGAATAAGGCTAATGAAGTTGCCCTAATTTTTGAAATTGAACCTAGAAAAATTGATGAAGCATTAAGCGATCCGAATTGGATCATTGCAATGCAAGATGAACTAGGTCAATTCGAGAGGAGTCAAGTTTGGGACTTAGTCCCTAGACCTAAGAAGACCACCATCATTGGAACCAAATGGGTCTTCAAGAACAAATTGAACCATAAAGGAGAAATCATTAGAAACAAGGCACGCTTAGTAGCCAAGGGCTATAGTCAAGTTGAAGGCCTTGATTATGATGAGACCTATGCTCCTGTAGTACGATTAGAGTCCATCCGATTGATGCTAGCATTTGCAGCACATCGTGGTTTCAAATTATATCAAATGGACGTCAAATCGACCTTTCTAAATGGTTTAATTAGGGAAGAGGTCTATGTCGAACAACCTCCGGGGTTTGAGGGTACCAAATTCCCAAATCACGTATTTAAGCTCAAAAAGGCACTTTATGGCCTTAAACAAGCACCCCGAGCTTGGTACGAGCGGTTGTCGACATTCCTAATAGAGAAGGGCTTCGTTAGAGGTCAAATAGACCCTACACTATTTCTACGGAGAGATGGTGACAATATTTTTGTAGCCCAAGTGTATGTCGATGACATAATTTGTGGCTCAAATAACAAGGGCTATTTAAATGAATTCATTGGACACATGGAAAGTGAATTTGAAATGAGTCTAGTGGGAGAGTTGACTTTCTTCCTTGGACTTGAAATCAAGCAAACTCGCGATAGTATCCATGTGCACCAATCGAAATACACACAAGAAATGCAAAAATAAGAAATGCTAGAGGTGGTGAATAGCGATTATCTGAACCCCCTTTGTTCCTGCGTTGTTAGTAGCATAGCGGAATATACAAAAACAAACAAAAACAATGCTGATAACCTGATTTAGTTGGTATCCACCCCGGTCGGGTGACTAATCCAACAATCCTTCGGCGGATCAAACCCCGGATAACCTCCGGCTAGAACTCGTTGCTCCTTGTGGGTGGAGAAACCTCGCCACAACACCAGGGACATTTAGAGAACAAAGTAGAGTACTATCTTGCCTTAGCCAAGCAAGATTCGTCAAGAGACTCAGCCACCACGACGTCCTCTTTAAATAGGACTCGGGGCTGATTTCTCGCTACCAGTCGACTGCCCCCAGGGCAGTCGACTGGTGCCAGCCAAATTCGACCGTTGACACTCCCAACGTTCGAATTTGCCAGCTCACCAGCCACCTACCAGTCGTTGCCCCCAGAGCAGTCGACTGGTCCCCAGCTAAATCCCTTCCCGAGTACATTCACACAGCACTCGATCCTCACGACTCGACTGACTCCTCATCCGCAGCCTCGACTATTGCCTTCGCGCCCTCTTCATCTTCGGCTCCCGTCCCTCGGATGCACGCAAGACTCCAGCTTGCCTCCATGCCATCCTTCATGCATGCCTCGAAGTCCGCGCCCATCAGCTCATCGTCCCTGCTTACCAAGGTTCCTCGGATGCGCACGCAAGCCTCCAGCTTGCCTCCATGCCATCCTTCACCGTACCGAGACCGTCTAGTCAAGTTCATATGTGTAACCTGTACAACCTGCACACTCAATATACACATATGAGATAACAAGGGTAAACCTAACTTAAACCCTTTGCCCAAACATCAAAACCCATGGTCACTCCGGACCATCTTAGGGTTGATTGCTCCAACAACACAAACTATAAGGTTCAACAAAACATTTTTGTTTGCTAGATATGCGGTGAGATGCTAGGATTAACTTAATTTTTCAAAATGTCAATGCATCCCTTGAGAAATTTGGTTGACGAGATAAAAATCACTTCGGTGACCAAGTATGGGGAAAACCAATGCATAACACATGTGTATTTGGCTCCATGACCATACTTGGACATTCCAATCAAGGAAACTTGATTGGAGACTTGAATTTGATACAAACTTGCTTGAATGTTTGTTGATTGAGTTTGACTCCACTTGGGTGGAGCAAAGTGATTGTTAGACTCATAAGGACCTTTGATCCTTGTTTAGGGATCAATTATAGTCAAGGGATCACTTCCAAGATCGATAAACTTCATCAGATCCTTTTAGAAATCGTTTGGAAGTCTGAAATTGAAAGTTTCATATCGTATCAGGAATTACCAGGAAGCCTAATCGGTCACCGGACCGATCAGGAGTAGGGTTGATCGGTCCCCGGACCAATCTGGACCCCTCCTGTGGTGATCGGTCCACAGACCGATCAGAGAGGTCATAGAACCCTTCACGAAAATTGACCAAACATTCTGTGTTGGTCTGGATCGGTCCCCGGACCGATCTGGCACTCTATGGTGATCGGTCCATAGACCGATCAGGGGTTCACGAAAAAACCTCCAAACCTACTGTTCGCTTCCTTATCGATCAGTCGATCGATCAGGAGCCTTCCTGATCGGTCACCCCGACCGATCAGGACTAGGCCAGTCCAATCAGGATGGTTCCTGATCGGTCTGGGCACTCTCAGATCGAACGGTGATCCGTTCGATCACATTAAATTTCGGTTGGTGGACCGATCCACCAACCTATTAACTTCGCCTAAACCCTTTATTCCCCAAGCCCTAGTGCCGAAACACCTTCCCACGTGATCTTCTTCGTGTGTTTCCTCCTCCCTGCGCGTGGCTTCTTTCGATCGTCTCCCTGCTGCGCGTGCGATTGGTTTTCACTACTGCGCTGCGAGGAGTTTCTTGTTTGCTGCTGTTCTCTCTCGTGAACCACCATTTTTGTGTGTTGTTCTCTGCGCAACTCAGCCGCGTGATTCCTCTCATTCAATCAACTGAACATGACACCTAAGTAAGAGTTTTGTTGGTTTTCATTTCAGATCAATTCTTAGATTATGAACTTATGCTAATCATAACTTGTCTTTTGTGCTGTGTGTGCCATTACCATGACCCTACCCTTGTCGTGACCTTCCTTTCCTTGCATTGGATCGTATTGATTAAACCTAACCTCATTTGATCATTGTCTATTATGATTCATTTGATCAATGTCTTAAAAACCTCACATTCCAATTCATTGTATCATGGTTTACTCAATCCCATTTCATGCCGTGACCTTACTTTGATCCTTGAACCTACTGATTGAACCTATTCTTGATCATTAAATTAACCCAATGATTCAATTGTGTCATGATTCGGTTCACCTACCTTGATCAAATATGCTACCATGATCTATTCAAACCCTTTAGAAAGTCATCTAAGGACAAAGAACCCGTGGAGGGAAGCTCAAAGGACAAAGGCCCTTCATCATCTACACCCCCTTCACGACCTCCACCACCTCCACATACCAGATTTCAAAATATTCATTATGCACTAGACTTTCAATGGCACACTTTCAAACTCATGCCATGTTGAACTGTGGACCAAACCTTCATTTACGAACATTGTCCAACAAGACAGCAAATCATTGAACACTATGAACTTCAATCCATTCTTTTCCTTGAGAAGCCAATCAACTTTGATTTGGTCTCTGAATTTTATAATAACATGGTCAGTGGAGAGGGCACGGGGTGGAGGACCCGTGTCGCCAGTGTCGACCTTGACTTTAATTTATCTGCTTTCACTACCTTTCTTGGTTGTCGCCAATCAGATAATGACTTTTCTCTCTATCCCTATCTTCCAGACCCTCTACTAGTTCCCTTTGATGGAGTCACCCCTGACTCTATCCATGAGTACTTTTTTTGTTATCCCAGGTCGAGGGATCTCGGTGAGGTTACCAGTCATTTTCCTACATTTGCTGCTCTCCGCCTTTCCCCCATAGATTATGTCTTGTTTAAGATTATCACTAACTGTCTCATCCCTACTACTACAAAGCATTTAGATGAAATTCACCCATTCCACTGCTTGATGCTCTATGAGATGCATCGATAGTTAGACTTTGACCCAGTGACTTCCATCTATTTCTCCATCATTATCCACAGTCAGATGTACGGTCAGACAGTTTACATGCCATTTGGCCATATCATCACTGCTTGGCTGGAGTCGGTTGGTATTGACGTTTCACAGGGCAGCATTGTACCCATGGTTCGATAGGACTGTCGACTTGATCGTCGCATATTGGCCCAGTCTGGCATTGTTGTCGGACAGCAGGGGCTGAGGTGGAAGGATCGGCGACGTGTGGGAGAGTTACCGGGAGAAGCCCCTGATCAGGAGCCGTCCGCTGTTGCTGAGGATTACGATGAGTGGAATCCTGACCTTCGCTGGCAGGTTGCGGAGCTAGAGAGGACGATGCAACGTGAGTTACATATTTTCGAGCTCTGGCAACAGGAGGTCAGCTTAGAGTTTCAGTCTTTTGATCGCCGACTAGACGCTTTAGCATCCGACGTTTCTGGGATCTGCTCACTGCAGGGGACGTGGTATGAGGAGTGGTACCATTATACTTTTCCTGGAGCAGCACTCCACCAGGGGATGTTATATGTATTGATGATTCATTGGACGATGACCCCGCTGAGGGTTGATGCTATTTAACTACTTGGATTGTATGACTCTATGGCTGTATGCCTCTGACTTATATGCTTATTGTTGATTTTTATGATTGGTCATCTGATTGCTATTATCATGTATGTCTTATCATGCATTGCTATGCTTATGATTCCATATGATACATATGATTGTTTTGCTATGCCCTATCCTTATTATATGCTTTCATATACATTCTAAATTCAATCAAATCTTATGTTGTTTTGGGACACCCCTAGGGTTGAGGGGGAGTATGTTTAAACTTAACAACCCGTCTACACCCTTTTCGGTGTTTGACAAAGGGGGAGAGTGAGGTTGGTAAAGTTTAGGACGATTATGAGTTTAATGGTTGTAGGGGAGGATCCTGATTCTCCTACAATTTTGAGTTTTGAGATTTGAGATTATTGGATTCGAATCCCTAAACTTAAAATCGGGTTGTCAAACAACAAAAAGGGAGAGATTGTTGGTGTAGTCTGACCCTGATTGTTGTTTTGGTGTTGGCACCGATTTTAGTTTAGGTTGATGAGATGATTATGATTAAGTCCTGGTCGTGGACTAGGCATACCTAGTGGGACTAGGTTGGATGAAATCCCAGCTTGGAGGGCCAGGTCCTAGCTTGGAGGGCTAGGTTGATGAAATCCCGGCTTGGAGGGCCAGGTCCTAGCTTGGAGGGCTAGGTTGATGAAATCCCGGCTTGGAGGGCCAGGTCCTAGCTTGGAGGGCTAGGTTGATGAAATCCCAGCTTGGAGGGCCATGTCCTAGCTTGGAGGGCTAGGTTGATGAAATCCCGGCTTGGTGGGCCAGGTCCTAGCTTGGAGGGCTAGGTTGAAGTCCTAGTGAGTGTAGCTGGGCATAGAGTCTTGGTTCGAGGGATCAAGCACGAGTCGGAGATGGGCCGGAGGCTGGTTCTCTTGACTTAGAGTCGGTTTGGCTTTGCCCGGATCGGTCTGGTGACCGATCAGGGAAGTTAGCATGAAGTTTCCTCTTGGATCGGTCTGGTGACCGATCCAGTGATGTCTGATAAGTCTGGTGACCGATCAGGGAGCTTCCAGTAACTTTGGCAAACCTACTGATCGGCTCCTGATCGGTCTGGTGACCGATCAGGGAGAAACCATGACCGATCAATCTAAATGATCAACTGTCGCGAGGTTTCTCACCCTGACCGATCAGGCTAGAGCCTAATCGATCTGGGATCAGCCTGATCGGTCTGGTGACCGATCAGCCAGTGGATTCCAGGCGAGATTGTGGCAAGCTGATTTCCGGATCGGTTTGGTGACAGATCTGGTTACCGATCAGGGTGACCGATCATACGAGCATGCGATCCCAAGTTTCTCACTGGGGACCGATCAGGTTGGAGCCTGATCGGTCTGGGATAGTCCTGATCGGTCCGGTGACCGATCACTTTAATTCAAACACACTGTCAGACGCTCTGATCGGTCCGGTTGGAGCTGCTGACTGGAGCTTGGCTGAGGGAAGCTCAGGGAGAGCTCAGTGGTAGCTGGCTGTGGCAGGTGAACAGCTGGAGGCTGCAGTAAGGTGGTGACCTGGAGATTGGTGAGCTGAGACTTAAGAGCTTGGTGGCGAACAAGTCTCAGCAACGTTACAGCTTGTGTTCTTGCGACATCTTGTGTTCTGCTCTTGCGACAACTCTGTTCCATCATCTTGAGCAAGCAACTATGATCCTTGAAGCAACCATCTGTTACTTGGGCACTTGGAAGAAGAAACAAGGAGCTTGAGTCCATCAGCGAGAACACACGAAGAAGGGAATTCTTGCGTGAGATCTGCGCTGGGTGGAGCTCGGGAGAAGCTTGCTTGTGTTCTTGTGGTTCTAAGTGCTGAGTAATATCCTTCTTGTGTTTCCTGTACTTTATACTTTATCATCTTGAAACGCTGTGGAGAGGTTACTCCATCGAGAAGGAGGTTGCATTTTATCCGGTGTTCACCGGGGCTTGATCTGCCGACGATCAAGGGATCGCCCACCTTAAGGGCACGCCAAGGAGTAGGGGCAAGTTATCCCCGAACCTTGTAAATCCTCTTGTTAGCGTTGTACATTTGTGCTTAGCTAGGTTTTGTTTCTGCATACTTTGTTTTCCTTTAGCTTCCGCTGTGCTACTAACCGGTTAAGTGTAGAAAAAATGATAAGTGCTAAGTTTCTATGTCTGGCTACATTCACCCCCTCTCTAGCCATCCAAGTTCCAACAAACAAGGCAAGGAAAAATCCAACTCGGTCAAAGAGATGATCGGACACTTGGTAACGAAGTCCTAACAGGTCACGGTTGACCGGGGTTAGGTAAAGGAACCCTAGACTTGAGCTAAGCAAGGTAGGGTTGAGCAATCGATTGGGTAATCGGTTGGGTTGTTGCCTCTCAAGAACAGAAAGCGGACCGTAATCAATTGGGTAATTGATTAAGGCGGACCGTAATCAATTGGGTAATTGATTAAGGCAGACCGTAATCGATTGGGTAATTGATTAAGACGAACCGTAATCGATTGAGAAAAATGAGTTGCGAGAATAGAAGCTGGCTGAATCGATTGGGTAATCGATTCAGCCTTCTCTTAATCGATTGGTCAATCGATTAAGGTGTCCGGTAATCGATTGGTCAATCGATTAAGGTGTCCGATAATCGATTGGGCAATCGATTACAACAGTTTTGCGCGAGAGCACAAAAAGGTGCTTAATTGATTCAACAATCGATTAAGAACTTCTTAATCGATTGGCTAATCGATTAAGCTTCAAAAAATAGCCGTTGAACGGCTAAGTCTGACGTGGTAATCGATTGGATAATCGATTAGGGAACTCTAGGCGTCGGGTATATAGGGCTTTTACGCAGGTTTAAAGCTTATTGCTCACGCATCTCTTCGACAATTCTCCTCCTTCTTCATCACCATTTCAAGTGAGGCCTTGGAGCTTAGTGTTGTTGCATTTCCAAGGATCAAGAGGTGATTCCAACTTGAAGAAAGCAAGAAAAGCAAAAAGAGCTAAGTTGTATAAATCTTGTAAGATTTCTATTATATTTGCTTGAGTTTCTTGTTGTATATTCTTGTAAGCCTGTAAGAGGTTTCTCCACCTCACGAAGGAGATCTTTCATAGTGTATGAGAGAGTGAGGAGAGCGGATCCTTGGATTAGTCACCTCAAGGAGGTGGATACCAAGTAAAATCAAAGTTTTAGCGTTGCTCAAGTCTTCCGCCGTAACAAATCATCAACGAGTAAAGATTGAAGCTAATCACCCCCCCTAGCTCTCCTACCGGTCCTAACATGAAAGGCCTCCAAACATTCCAGATTAAAATTAATATCAACATCTTTCAAAAGTAAATTGGTCAACGATTTATAAATCTTAGAGATATCTTTTATAAATCACCGATAAAATCTAGCATGCCTAAAGAAACTTCTACTCCTTTTGCATTTATCGGGGGAGGTAACTTCTCTATAACTTCAATTTTTGCTTTGTCTGTAACGCCCGCTTTTTTTTTTCATAAAGCGGCGTTACGTTAACATACTTAGGGCATGTAGACATCATAATGCAGCGGAAACCTTTAACTTACACCTACATGCACTTACTACCCTTCCTAACATCATAACATGGGAACTTGACATATTAACTTTATACCTAACATCATATCATGTCATACTTAGCATCATGTCATACTTATCATCATGTCATTCTTAGCATCATGTCATACATAGCATCATGTCATAGAGTCACATTCAAGCACATACTAGTAGAGGTAAAGTTCTATCATAAAACGAGCAAACATATGGTCTCGTGGCCAAGTCACTATCACACACATACTTTATTGCCCTCCTGCTGCTTCCTTACGGTCCCCTTGCGTGATCTGCGGTATAAGAAAAATAAGACTATAAGCACACAGGCTTAGTAAGACTCTTTCCTACTCACTAAAACCATTCATCACTTAATCATGAGCATCTTAAACATTAACATACTTAGTGCTTTACTCAGCACATAAGTCTTTATGAGCACTTAGCATACCTTTGACATGACTTGAACATAACTTAGTCACTTTCATAGCATAGCATATACATAAACATAAAAACATTCATGGCTTGGCATAATACTTGGCATAAACATAAACATCATAAACATTCATAGCATGACATAATTCTTGGCATAGACATAAACATAATAACATAACCTCATAAACATTCCTAACATGAACCTAAATAAAATCATGGCATCCGAACTTAGCATAAACACAATTAAATCATGGCAACATAACCTAGCATGGACATAAATAAAATCATAGCATTCTATGCTAGCATAAACATAATTAAATCATGGCATCATAATTAACATGAGCATAAATAAAATCATGGCATTCTAACCTAGCATAAACATAATTAAATCATAGCATCCTAAACTATCATGAACATAAATAAAATCATGGCATTCTAACCTAGCATAAACATAATTAAATCATGGCATCCTAAACTATCATGAACATAAATAAAATCATGGCATTCTAATTAACATAAACATAAATAAATCATGACATCCTAAACTATCATGAACATAAATAAAATCATGGCATTCTAATTAACATAAACATAAATAAATCATGGCATCCTAAACTATCATGAACATAAATAAAATCATGGCATTCTAACTTAGCATAAACATACATAAAATCATTTGCATAAATATACCTTGCATAAACTTACTTTGCATAATGTTCTTATCATAAGTATAATGCATAACATGGATGAATGCATGTGGCAATTGCATATATATATATATAAGGATGCTTAATCTTTAAAATTATGCTTTTAAATACTTTAACATAATCATAACATTCATTGGGCCCTGGCTTGTACCACATTCATTCATTATATGCGCGCATTCTTAAGTAAATACGAGGTAGCTAATCTCGACCTACTAGGGTAAGGACAGCTTCATCGGTAGTCCCGAACCGTAAGGACAACTTCATCGGTAGTCCCGAACCGTGGACAGCTTCATCGGTAGTCCAGAACCGTGGACCTTACTTAGGTTCGGTACAAGCCCATAAAATAAAATAAAATGCTTTCACATGCTTTTTCATTCATCATCATTCATCATCATGCTTGTCATTCATCATCATTCATTCATCATACTTGTCATTCATCATCATTCATTCATCATACTTAACATCATCGTTATGTCTTAAAGGCATGTACTTTAACTTCATTCATAAGACATGACATACATACATCTTATTCATAAATCATGGCATACATACGTATCATTCATAAGACATGACATACATGCATATTATTCATAAAACATGGCATATCATTCATAAGACATGGCATACATACATATCATTCATAAATCATGGCACATGTCTAAACATCTATGACTTAACATATAATTCATGACATACAAACTAAGGGTTTGGTTAACATAGAACTTCTTCCATCTTACTTAAACATATATCTTGGTAACTCATACACAAGCATCTTTGGAGGTTTAACCCAACCCTAACCCTAGGTTAGGCCCTTGGCCGAAAGCCCCAAGGAACCATAGGTTCATGAAGCTTCACATAACTTCCCCAAACAACATCCCATACATACATACTAGGCCATAGGAAACATTTGATTCCATACTAAAGGCCAACCCTAATCCTTTAACCCTAATCTTGCTCTTGGCCGAAACTTCAAGGCCATGGGGCATGGAAAAATTTCCATTAAAATCCCCAATTCAATTGTTATACACCAACCATACCTTACCATAGGGCCATTTGGGGCCCTTACTTGAAATGAGTCCTAACTTTCCACCCTATTAGGGTACTTGGCCGAAACCTATAGGGTCTCTAGGACATGTGAAACATTCACATAAATACCCACCATCTCCCTTATATCATGACAATACATAAAACAAACACTTGAGGTTTTAAACCCGACACTACACAAGGGTTCTTGTTGTTGGCTGAAACCCTAGGGTATCCTAGGGTACTCCAAAAATTCCCAAAAATTATTTTTAATATCTAAACATCATAAGGGAACATTAAATAACATTATAAAGATTTTTAGTATCATTATGGTCCCTAAAACATTGTGTCCGAAACCCCTAGGGTCTCTAGGGTGTTGATTTTGTTTCTTTCATGTTGGCTGAAACCCTAGGGTGTCCTAGGTTACTCCAAAAATTCCCAAAAATTATACTTAACCTCTAAACATCATAAGGGAATATTAAATAACATTATAAAGATTTTTAGCATCATTATGGACCCTAAAACATTGTGGCCGAAACCCATAGGGTTTCTAGGGTGCTTGATTTTGTTTCTTTCAACCTCAAGTCCCAAAAACCAACCAATAAATCATGCTAAAATATAAAGAACTATTATACCACAGGTGAGGGAATCTTACCTTGGGTTTTTTGATTTTTCGAACCTTGGAAGAGAAGGAAATGGTAAGATCTTTGGACCCTTGAACCCCCTTGTCCTTGTATCCTTGGAAGACCCCTTAGATCTTGGAGATGAGACCCTCTTGTGGAGTTTTTCCAATGGAAACCCTCCTTGTGGTGTTCGGCTAGGATGAGGGAAGGAGGAGGAAGAAAATGCAAAGTAATGGAAAGAAGAAGTAACTCCCAAACCCCCCTCTTTATAACTCATCAAGGAGGCAAATGAAGAGTCTCTCCTCCATGACCCTTCATCTTCTTCTAAGCCTTAACCAATATCCACTTCATTCCCTCATAACATTCCCTCACTAGATGAGTTGGTTAAAACATACATGGTTGTACAAGTGGTCCAAGGTTCAATCCTTGGTAGATGCACAATTTTTTTCCACTTATTTTATTTTATTTTTTCCTAATATTTTCGAAAATCCCTTAAAAATTCCCCCATAATTATGTTAATATTTCTTATTAAAATCCTTTTATATTTATACTAATTTTCACCTAAAATCCACCAAAAATTATGGTACTAAAAAACCCATATAAGGCTCATTAGTGCCCTTTTTCCCAATTTTAAATGAGAAAACATGGATTTTCTAGGCCAAGGTTCGCCTTAATATTTCTAGGTTCCTCAGAAAATTATCTAGACATGCTTAATATTTTAAGTAAATATTAAGAGAATTTTCTGGGTCGTTACATTGTCAACCTCGATGCCCCTTTCAAAAATCATGTCCCAAAACTATCCTTTCTCTAACCATAAAATGTTATTTCTCCCAATTCAAGACCAAGTTAACATCTTCACATCTTTATAATACTTTAGAAAGATTTGTCAAACATGAATCAAAATTGGTACCATTTACAGAAAAGTCATCCATAAAAATCTCCATTATATCTTCTATGAAGTTCGAGAAAATAGCCATCATACATCGTTGGAAAGTAGTTGGAGCATTGCAAAGGCCAAAGGGCATCTTTCTATAAGCAAATGACCCATATGGGCAAGTAAATGTAGTCTTCTCTTGATCACTTAGGTAAATTGGAATATGACAGAATCCCAAATATCCATCCAAATAACAGTAATGCAAATGTTTATAGCCAATCATTCTAACATTTGATCAATAATGGGTAGAGGAAAATGGTCTTTTCTAGTCTCTATGTTCAAATTTCTATAATCAATGCACATTCGCCACCCGATAACTATTATAGCTAGAATTAATTCATCATTTCAAGTTTTAACCACTGTTATCTCCCATTTTTTTTGGGACTACATAAATTGGACTTACCCATTCACTGTCTGAAATTAGATAGATCACTCCTGCATCCAACAACTTCAACATCTCTTTCATATTTGAGTTCAACCGCCTTTGGTATTTTAGTGAAAATTTATAGTTATTTTCAAATAAAATTATGTGCTTGCGATAGGACGGGTCTATTCCTTTTATATCTTCAATAGTGTATTCCAAGACTTTCCTTTGTAGTCTGAACTCCTTCAATAATTTTTGAATTTCAGTCTCATTCAAATCAACATTTACAATCATGGGGTAAGTGAAGTTTGGTTCTAGAAATTCATATATAAGGTTCGAAGGAAGTGTCTTCAGCTTAACGTGAGGAACTTTCATCTTCACTTCTTTATCTTCTCTTGATTCAGAACTTTCAAGATTATCTTCCACCATGAATAAATCTATATTTTTGTCTATACCCTATGATAAGTCAAAATCTCCTTGCTCCCCATATAGTTCTTGATTTATCTTTTTATTGAATAATTGTATGTAATACCTTTACTTTACAATAAGTATCCACTTCAGAAGGTATTCGAATGACATTAGATAAATCAAATTCAACTTCCTCTCCACCTATCATTAATTAGAGTTGATGGTTCTTGACATCAATAATGATACCAGTTGTGGCTAGAAATGGTCTCCCTAATATGAGAGGAATTTGCATGTCTTCTTCCATGTTCAATATCATAAAATCAACCAACACCATGTACCCTCCGATCTTTACTAGTACATCCTCTATTATCCTTAAAGGATGTTGGATTGAGTGATCCACCAACTATAAGTACACATTTGTATGTTTCAATTCATCCAGTCCAGTTTTTCTAAATAATGCGTGTGGCATGTGGCTTGCACTAGATCCTTAAAGGATGTTGGATTGGTGTATGGTATTGAAAAGCTCCCAGGATCTTTTAATTTGAGAGGTAACCCATTATATATTAAAGTGTTGCATTCTTTAGATAATGCCATAGTACTTTGTTCCTCTAATTTACCTTTTAGTGACAATGTGTACAGGATCGAATGACCGTCTAGAGGGGTGAATAGACGTTGGCCTCTAATCGCTCAGTTCTCTTCCTACAATGTTAGTGTGTGCAAGTGGAAATACAATTAACTAAAACACTAACAAGAAGAGACAAACCTTTAACGTGGTTCGGAGATAAAACTCTTACTCCATGGCTATCCGTAAGGTGAATGATCCTGATCAGTCGGTGGATAATTCCCTGAAAAATCTCCAGCTAGCTCTCGTAGCTCCTTGTGGGTGGAGAAACCTCGCCACAACCTTGCACAAGACTTCTGAGAGCTTAGACTACTAATTGGCCTTTAACTAAGTCCAATTTTGTCAACCTTAGCCAACCAAACCGAGCTCTTTTAAATAGAAGTCGTTTGGTGAATTAGCCATTACCAATTGATTGGTGTCAACCTCATTCAACTGCTTTAACCAAATTCGAATGTTACAGTCCAATGTTCGAATTTTAGTTGGCACTAGTCGACTGATCGTCGACTGCATAGAAAGATCAATCGTCTGATCTTTCTGTGCCTTTGACCAGTCGACTGATCCCATACTAGTCGACTGGTAAAACCCTAAACCTAGGGTTTCAACCATGAGTACATTCACTTAGCACTCGTCCTAGCCCGACCAACCTAGACCTAGCCTTCTAACCTTCTCTATCGGTCTCACATCACTCAGATGTTTCTCCATCCTTCATGTCTTGCTTTCTGGAGCTTCCTTCGGCCTTAGTCCTTGTTGTTGGGTCCACGGTCCCTCGTGACTCACTTGACTCTTCATTGCAGTCTTGGCTTGTTGCCTTCAAGGCTTCTTCACTTTGACTCTCGTCCCTCGGATGCATACAAGCCCGCGGCTCGTCCTTATGTCATCCTTCATGTATGTCTCAAAGTACGTTTCTCTAGGCTCATCGTTGCTGCCTTGTCCACGGTCCCTCAGATGTACCATCCTTCACCAGACTTGAAGTCGTCAAGCTGAGTTTATGTGTATCCTATAGAATCTGCACATTCAAATATACATATCAAATATAAGGATAAACATAACTTATTTGCCCAAACATCAAAGCACATGACCCTACGGACCATAGATTGCCTCAACACAATGCATCGTTTAGGAACTTTGCCTAACTTGGTAGTTGTGGCATCCTATTATGTGAAATTACCTCAGTATGAAAGCTCTTCCCAAATTCTGGGACCTCACTCTTCTTGCGATCTGACCTGTCCAACATCATCTCTTGTAGTGTGTGATGTTGATTTAAACAATCTAATGGATGTTCCATCCCTTTTAAATCAACAATCTAATCGGAAGAGGCGCGAGAGGGTGGGAAAGAAGAGGGACAGAGAAGAAAAGGAAAGAGGCGGGGGCTGGGTTGTCTGAAAAAAAGAGGAAGGAATGGGAAGGAATGAGTTTAGTGATAACCTAGGGGAGGTTGGGTTATGAAATCAAGGGTATTAAACCTATATTTTGATTCCGATTCCTGTCTACCAAGCAATAAGAATGGGAATGAAATATATTTCATTCCCATTCTAGTCTCCTAAACCTGCCTACCAAGCACCCCCTAGTTACTTTAGAGATTTCCATATAAAATAGATGAATTATGAACCACTCTTCTTGACCGTGATGAAGGCACTGTAATAGAAATCCTTTGAGTCTTTCCTAGGATGTAAATAATGATTCTCCTTTTGTCTGTTGGAAGTTTGTGATTTGGCATCTCAAATTTTCCATTTTAGTTGGTGGGAAATATTTATTAAGAAAACGCTTCTCCATCTGTTCCCAAGTTGTGATACTTCCTGATGGAAGTGAGTATAACTAATCACTAGCCTTGCTTGTAAGTGAGAAACTAAATCCCGTTAATCTGATTGCATTATTAGAAACACCTGTAGGACCGGTGCCGTCGATAGAGGGGGGGGGTGAATATCGACTGTTCGAAATCTTTCGGAAATCTTCGTTCGTAAAACTATTCAGATCGTTAGTGCAGCGGAAAAATAAAACCAAAACGAACACAGGTACACAGCGGATTTTACTTGGTTCCCGACCCCCCAGGGTCAGTACATCCAAGGCCTATGCACGGGAACGCCCGTCCACTATTGGTCTCCTTCCCGAACTTTCCGGAGGCGGAGAAACCTGACTTACAGTGTAAGATTTACAAGCAATAATATAGAAAAATTAAGTGCGGAATTAAATGAAATCAAACCAAACAAAAAATCTGAAACTCGGCCGATCTGGACCTCCGAAGTGCCGCGCACCTCCTCCTGGAGCCTCCCGGTCGTAGTGCCTTGTTTTTAGCGCATTGTCGTCGGTCGGAATGATCAGAATCGCTCTGGAATGTTGTTTTTGAAGCAGAGGGGTCGAAGCCCCTTATATAGGCCTCCTGGGGGCGCCCTGGACGCTGGGGGTGCCCCGGAAGACTCGGTCAAGCCTTATCCTTGCGCCTACCTCGCCGCAGGTGATAAGATTGTTGACCAGGGCGCCCCGGACGCTCAGGGCGCCCTCATGATGTCTTATCTATGTTTTGGGTTCGAAACTGCAAGTACAGTTTTGAACCAAGGCGCCCCGGACGCTCAGGGCGCCCCGCTTGACACCTGTTCTGCCTGCTTCACTTAACTCCTGTTTTTCTTCTTTGCTCAGGGCGCCCTGGCTGTTGAGGGCGCCCTGGCTGATGGGGGCGCCCTCCCTGCTGAGGGCGCCCTCCTTAAAGCCTGCAAACTGGTTGCTTTGTCTCCGGTTCTTGTTACCTGCAAGATACACAAACACAAAGCATATACATATAATATTAGGCTTAAGGACTTGGTTCGGACTTCGGATTTGTACGAAACCCTAGGTCGAATCGGCACGAATTCCTATCCCCGAGAACTCGCCCTTCACCTACTCCTTTCAGGAGACGGTTGCCACCCAGCCCTTCGGGTGGACTTTTGCTTAGCTTCCGATACTTCCGGACCTCGAGACGCCCAAACCCTGACCCGTCTCTACTCCTGTCCTTAGTTATCGCTCAGCTAAGTTGCTTAGTCCCTCGGACCAAGACTTCATTCCCTTGCAATCCTTCGCCAGGTGCCTAGCAGTCCTTCGCCAGGTCTTCATTCCCTAGCAGTCCTTCGCTAGGTGCCTAGCAGCCCTTCGCTAGGTCTTCTATGCCTAGTAGTCCTTCACTAGGTGCCTAGCAGCCCTTCGCTAGGTCTTCTATACCTAGTAGTCCTTCACTAGGTGTTGGGATTACGATACCTAGCAGCCCTTCGCTAGGTGCCTAACAGCCCTTCGTTAGGTCTTAGGGCTTCGATGCCTCGATTAACTAGGACTTTTCTTCAGCTTTGGTCACTTCTCTCTTACTCCCCTTTGTCTGTTCAATATATCACTGACTTAAGTGTATTGTCAAACATTAAAACACTTAAAGAGGAATACCATTAATGCAACTTGCACCAACAACACCATCCTACTTTACTGTATTATAATATGTTAAATAACTATTTAAATGTTGGTATAGATCTTCTGAAAGTGTATCTCGAAATTGCTATTGCTGAATGATGAGAGTTAGTCCTGGGTTTAATTCAAAATCTCTAGCTTTGATCAAGGGCGTCACAATGCAAGATCTCAAAGCTTGACATAGGAGTGTGGAAAAATCCTTGAGAAGTTTAGTTTTGTCGACACTCCTCATTGCTTCCACTTAATCACCAACATATTTCAAATCCAATTCGATTTTCCCTAAAAGGACCAAGGAACAATGTTAAGATAGATGCAAACAAACACAAAAACAAAAACTATGAAAAGAAACAGTATAATCCAATCAATTTGAAATTCAGATAATATTAATAAAAAAATCAATCTCCGATAACGATGCCAAAAACATGATACATGTAAATCCACAAGTACACGGAGACGTCATCAAGTAATCATGATATTAAACATACAAAGACTGATGATCAAGTACTGGCTTAATAATCAAATTTAATTATCTAGACTAGTCATGGGTGTAGAGTGTCGAAAATGAAAAACTTAAGAGACAAAAGTGAAGAGAAGAAAGCGAGAGAGAAGGTTGGATCAAGAAAACAATAGAAAGACAGAGTGAATCGGGAGAAGTCAATTAATGAAAGCAATTCTAGGACTTTGGTTTCACCACTATGCTAGTAAACACTTGATTTATGCTTGATTTTCTATCCTTAATGTTGGTTTATGTAGGTAGACTATCAATGTATCTGATGTAAACTTTGGAACTACACCGACGGATCAATTCCAATTCATCGCCTACATTCGTAGTGGTTGAAATTAGAGATTACATTCCTAAGGAGACCCTATCACGAGATCCCACAACCCCCAATTAACCTTTCTCCTACTTAGTGATGACGAATTGGGATTGATCCATTAAGATTTATGACTCCGCGTCTCGGTTTTCTATGGGCAGAAGGATCGGGTTCTCCTTTCGGTTCATCCTCATATCCTTGTGGGATACGAATCTCGTGCATTTAGCATCGAGATCGTGTTTACATGGTAGATCCAGACAACAAGTAAACATATCATTGAAATAGAAAGATCAAACATTCTTAGATCAATTTAAGAATGTTTACATCATAAAGAGTTAATTCCTAATCCTAGAATTAAGAGTCTACTCCATAGAAATGGAGTTACAATCAAAACTCATGATCAAATGGCGTTGAGTACCCCGTGGTTGGCACGTGGACTAAAGAAGCTGTGTGGCAAGATCTACCGAGTTTAAACGACTCTCTTTCCGAAGCTCTCGAGACCCTCTCGGGAAGGGATCCCCCGAGACCCCCCGTGGGTAGACACGCTCCGGAGATCAAATCATAGGACGCACTCCCGAGATCACCTCGGGAAGCCAGGTCCCCCTCGGGATGGTGAAACACCCAGGAGCCCCCGGGCCAGAAGACCTCGAGCTTACCTCGGGGTAGCGGAGCCCAAGAAGCACTCGACCTCAAGTAACAGTCTCCTTTTCTTCAGATCTACGGATAACCATCACCCATTGTCGCGGGGTCATCATGACCCATAATTGTCGCAACGGACCAAACTTAATGACGGCATGGACTGTTGCAAAGGTTATCTTGTAAACGACAATTGGGTGGATGTGGCTAAGATCGTGGAGACTAGTGAGATAGCCGCCGCAGGTATAAAAGGTACTCCAACCCTCGGTTAAAGGGTTTATGCTCTCTCTATTTAACACACCTCTTTTCTACCTCCTCTTCATCTCCTTGATCAAGACACTGACTTGAGTGTCAGAGTGGGCTCTTCCTCTAGCGCTTGTGATAATCTCGCAGGCTGTGAGCTCTTCCTCTAGCGTCAACGTCCGCGTGGGTTGAACCCTGATGACTGGCCGTTGACGTTGATTTCTTCCGGAACAAGTTTGACGTCGTCTGTGAGAAACTAGTAAAGCACCAGAAGGAGCATCGATGCAGAGCTGGCGGGACAATCCATCATCCTGACAAAAGAGGAACTGGAACGCTTGGTGGCCAACGCCATCAAAGGGGCGCTCGAACAACACTAAATCGAGCAAACCACCTCACAGCGAGGTGTTTCTGTGCAGGAGGAGATTCCCAGAATCTCCATCTCGCACCCCCAACCGCGAAGATCCATCACACCACTGGGGCGACGTGTCAGAGCAGCCCCGGACCACCGGCTAGACTCTCCCGGAGATATTGAGAAAACCAACTCGGTAGCCTCTAGCGCGCTGAGACACGAAGAGGGACAGGGGAAGAGGGAGGAACCTAAGGCCTCCCCTAAGGCCCCCTCTACTCCCTTCTCATCTGAGATTGTAGAAGACCCCATGCCGAAGCAGTTTCGCAGGCCTGGGATTGTTGATTACGATGGGAAGACAGATCCAGAGGATCATGTCTGTAAGTTTAAAAATGCGGCACTCCTACACCAGTATATCGACGGTGTAAAGTGCCGGGTGTTCTTGAACACCTTATCCAGAGCAGCCCAACGATGGTTCCAGAGGCTTACCCTAGGTTCTATTAACTCCTTCATGGAGTTTAGAACCGCCTTCCTCCACCACTTCGCCAATAGCCGTCGCTATCAGAAGACGACACTCAATCTATTCGCTCTCAAGTAGAAGCCGAAAGAGTCGCTCAAGGAGTACATCCAGTGGTTCAACCGGGTGGCACAAGATGTGCCAAGTGTGATGTCGGAAATGCTCGTCAGCGCTTGTACCTAAGGGCTCTCGGAAGGAGATTTTTTCCGATCATTGGTGAAGAAGCCACCCGCCAGCTTCGATGTGCCTTTTTGGAAATTCAAAAAATAGAGTGCCTTTTGATAATTTGGCATACCCCTTAGGTCAATTGTCGATGATAGACCCTTTAAAGATACTTTTATGTCTGGTAAATTTACTATTCTATATAAATTGATGATAAAGTTTGATTTAGGTTACTGCCCTTGATTAATTCTTATACTCTCTTTCACTTATCTTAATGCCTTAGCTTGGTTTCAGCATTGCCAATATGAATATATGATTGACCGAGCAGTTTTGGTGGAAAAAAGTGGAATCGTCATCTTAATGGTTCATTCAGAATGGCCCCGAATATTTTGGAAAGGAGTAAATCTCAGGAGTTCATCAATCTTAACTGAGCGACCTTCCTAAATAGGGGTACTAAATAACTTGAAGCAATATTTATATCTGTCAAAAATCGAACTTGGGGCAGAACAGTTTTGATCCAAAGGAATGACAGCGGTACTGTTAATTATTGAATTTTGTACACTCTTATATTTGGCAGACAATCAATGTAGATTTTCCTGCTTGAAAGAGGAATATAGTGTAGTATCGAGAATTTATCAAAAGACGTACATAGCTTTTTGAATTGATCGAAAGACATACCACACTTTGGTAATTATCAAAGGGCACACTAATTTATCATGTCTTTCCATTTTACCCCTTCTATTAACAGTATGCATGTAATCTCTTTCTATCTCTTCACTCGTATAAATTAAACAAATTTCTCTCTTTTTCAATTAAAAATTATTTTTTGATCTCTAAGTCCTGATATGCTCTCTTATCAAAACGACATTGGGCTTGGTATAGGGATACTAGGCTCATCATATGAGAAAACAAAATAAGAAAAAAAATAAATGGAGATTTATTTTTTTTAAAACCTCCGTACCACCATTAAGGAAGATCGAAAATAGTAATGGAGGATATATTTGTACTCCTTGAAATCTCAAAAATATACAAGACCTAAAATATATGGACTCCTTGCAATCTCAGAAATATACAAGATCTGAAATGGATACAATCTGAACTCTCTAGGTCAATAAATAAGTTTTAATCCAAACCTACTGATAACCTACACAGGTCCGATTAGACCCATTATAGGTCCTATGAATTTATGAGACCGTAAGGAGTCCAACAATGTCTTCAATTACTTATTTCGACTTCTTCGTAGATGTTAAAATATTATTAAAAAAATCAGCAAGCATTGGGCCTGATATGTTTCATATCAGGCCCAACGCGGACTTGAAACAAATCATTTCAGGTCCTGGAAATATGTTAATATCAGCTACAGGGCCTGAAATGATCGTTTCAAGCCCAACGTCGGTCCGAAATAATCATAGATGTTTGATCGATGTCTATGATATAAATGATGCACCATTGAGTTTCCTTCCACCTTGCACAATTCTACTACTTCCTTAATCAAGCAACAATAGGTATGTCCTTGAGCCATGCATCAAGAGGCTCCTAATTGAGTAAACGATAAACCGAATCTCCTCGAGCTTTTGTGGGTTGACCACATTGCGGCCGTCGAAGATGAAAGCTAGCTTCTGCATGTTGTCATTGATCTTTTGGTAATCCAACTTCTTGAACTCATTCCATTCTGTGAAGATATAAACGGCATGCGCCTCCTTGGTTGCCTCGTATGTGTCCCAAGTAATGCTGACCTGTTTCACGCTCGTCAGGCTCGTCGGCTGAAGGTGCATCAGATGTGTTGGGGCAATCGACCCAAGTATGATCGGGAAGATCATGTTAAGATGTTATGTTGCTTTGATATGTGTGATTGAGTCTTGCAAGGCTTGGTGAGTCACACATGGAGTATGCACCCGAGGGACGAGAGCCGAGGGAAGAGGACTCCAAGGGCAAGCCGGGTGAAGTGGACCTCAAAGGGCATACGTGAAAGATGACATGGAGGTAAGCCGAGGGCTTGTGTGGGCATCTGAGGGACGACAGCCGGTGGAAGAGGACTTCAAGGGGCAAGCCAAAAGAGTGGACTTGAAGGCATACGTGAAGGGTGGTCTTCGGAGTGAGTGTGAGTGAAATTGTACTCGGGGCAGTCGACTGCGGTTGGGGAAGTCGACTGCCAAACCTTACAGAAAGATCAGTCGATTGGTCTTGGACCAGTCGACTGATCAAGTTTGAAAATTAGCCGTTGGCTAGCAGTTTGGCTGGGACCAGTTTACTGCCCTTGGGGCAGTCGACTGGTATCGGGCTGGACAGCTTGAGAAGCTGTCCTTTACTCTATTTAAAGGAAGACTTTTGAGCAGGTCAAGGTTGCGGTTCTAGAGAGTAGAATTAGTTCCAAAGTGTCAAAATCTCCATCTCTTCCTCTCACTTTCATTTCATCTTTGTAAAGAGGAAGAGTGCCATTTGTGAAGGTTTCTCCACCTTGAAGGAGACATTCATAGTGGAGCTCATGCGTGTGTATGGATCCTTGGACTAGTCACCTCGTTGAGGTGGATACCAAGTAAATCAGGGGGTTAGCATTGTTTTTATTGTTTTTATTGATTTTGTTTGTGTTTAGCTAACCATCTTTGTAGACAAAATCGAAAGAAAGCTATTCACCCCCCCTCTAGCTTGACGCTGCGATCCTAACAAGTGGTATCAGAGCCAGTTCATTTCAGAAGAACTCACCGTCGACCGGAGCATCAAAATGGCGTTTCAAGAAGGATATAGCACCGCGCGGCCACCTTTCTTTGACGACAACGATTTCGCGTATTGGAAAGGTAGGATGGAGTATTATCTTATGAATGGCATTGAAAATTGGTGTAGCATTGTAGATGGATTCGAAATACCAACGAATAAAAGGGGAAAGCCTCTACCTATGAAAAATTGGACAAAGGTGATGATGAAGAAGGCACAAGCTAATGCAAAGGCTACAACGACTCTTCAATATGAGCTCTCAAAAGAACAATTGAACAAGGTGGGACCGTTCAAAACTGCGAAGGAGCTTTGGGAAAAACTCATTGAGCTCAATGAAGGATCAAATGAGTCAAGGAGGGCCAAGAAGGATCTCTTGGTGGCACAACTCCAATCTCTCACCATGAAGGCCAATGAAATGGTAAGTCAATTACATGGAAGGGTCAAAGAGATCATCAACGAACTTCATTGTTGATGCAGTCTGACCTGATTGTTGTTTTGGTGTTGACACCGATTTAAGTTTAGTTGAGTAAGATAAGTTCAGATTAAGTCCTGGTTGGGGACTAGGTGAAGGAAATCCCGGTGAGTGAAGCCGGGTCCTAGTGAGTAAAGCTAGGTGGAAGAAAACCTCGACGAGTGAAGCCGGGTTCTGGTAAGTGAACCTGGGTGACGGAAACCCTGGTAAGTGAAGCCGGGGCATGGTGAGTGAAGCCAAGTGACGGAAACCACGGTGAATGAAGCCGAGTCCTAGCAAGTGAAGATAGGTTGAACAAAGTCCCGGTGAGTGAAGCTGGACATGAAGTCTTGGTCTAGAGGACTGAGCATTGAGTGTACTGGTCAGAGAGGGCTCGGGAGCTCATTCTCTGGGACCAGACTGGGTCAGAGAAGGCTAGCGAGCCTGTTCTCTGAACTCAGGGTCGAAATGGTCGGAGCTGGATCGGTCTGTGGCCCGATCAGGGAGTTGGCACTAACTCATGCGGTTGTGGATCAGTCTGGAGTCCGATCAGGGAGTTGGTACTAACTCCTGCGGTTGTGGATCGGTCTGGAGTCCGATCAGGGAGTTGGCACGAACTCCCTTGATAATAGATCGGTCTGGTGACCGATCCAGGGTGTCTGATCGTTCTGGTGAATGATCAGAAAGAGAACAGAAACCTTCTATGTGGTTTTTGATCGTTCTGGTGAACGATCAGAAAGAGAACAGAAGGTTTAGGTAGAAGACCCTAATCGGTCTATAGACCGATCAGGGCATGCCTGGACCGATCAGGCAGGAGCCTGATCGGTCAGGCTCTAGCCTGATCGGTCAGCTTGACCGATCAGGCCTCGAGCTTGATCGGTCAAGTGACCGATCAGGGTTGATCTGAAATCCCAAGTCAGGCCTTGGCTGACTTCCAGTAAGGTTTGGTCTTCTTTGTGATCGGTCGGTGGACCGATCCCTATTCTCTGATTGGTCGGGGTGATCGATCAGAGCTTCACTGGATCGATCAGGCAGGAGCCTGATCGATCAGGCCCTTCACTGATCGGTCGGGTGACCGATCACTGTAATTTAAATCGTTGTCAGACTTCCTGATCACTTCTGGTGACTTTCTCTTCGGGCAGGTTTGTCTGTTTTCTATTCGTAGGATTCAATGGCTTCTAGCGCGGGCTGGCGACTGTCTGGCGGGCTGCCGACTAACCTGAGACTCAGCTGAAGAGGTCTTCAGTGGAATGAGCACCCAGTGGAGGTTAGTGGGTCAGTGGTGACAGAGCCATGGCTCAGTGGGTGCAGACGCGCCTGGTGATGAGCAGAGACGAGGCTTAAGAGAAGGCTGGCGAAGAAGAGACAGTGTAACTTTGTGAACTTTGCGACTCGATCAGCAAGTAGACACAACAAGAACGAAGAGCTGAGTGAAGGTTCTTGCATTAGAGTTGTGCGGTGCTGTGTTGTGCTCGGTGAAACTTCTTTGTGCTTTCTGTGCTGACGCTCTGTAAACTTTCTCGAGTCTCTGTGCTTATTCTTATATTTTCTTGAGACTGTTGTAGAGAGGTTACTCCACCGAGAAGGAGTTTTGATTATCTGGATTTCCGGGGCTTGATCTGCCGACGATCAAGGGATCGCCCACCTCACGAGCATGCCAAGGAGTAGGGGCAAGTTATCCCCGAACCTTGTAAACCTTCCTTGTTAGCGACTGGTTCATTTCTGTTTCTATTTGTATTTCTGTCTTTCTGTTGTTTGTGTCTTCCGCTACTAACCTAAGTGCAGAAAGAAAGTTCAGAAGCTAATGTTTTTAAGTGTCTGGCTATTCATACCCCCCTCTCTAGCCATCCAAGGTCCAACAAGTGGAATCAGAGCCTGAGACTCTTTCCAACGGTTTAACACCCGAGAGCAAAAGAAGATGGCTTTGAGAGAAGGCTTCAGCACCAACAGACCCCCTTTCTTCGATGGAGCCGACTTCCAATATTGGAGGTCAAGAATGGAGTATTACCTCAAGACTGATATTGATATGTGGTTCTCAGTGAAGGAGGGATTCACCCCTCCAAAAGATGCTGAGGGCAAGGAACTCGACTCTTCAAGGTGGTCAGCCGAGCAAACAAGGAAGGGAGAGGCTGATGCTAAAGCTGTGGTCACCCTGCAGTGTGGGATGACCAAGGAGCAACTGATCAAGGTTGGTCCGTTCACCAGTGCCAAGGATCTATGGAACAAGATCATTGAGCTTCATGAAGGCACTAGAGATTCCCAAATAGCCAAGAGGGATCTCTTCCTCAATCAACTCCAGAACCTCACCATGAAGGAGTCAGAAACGGTAAGTGAACTTCATGGCCGATTCAAGGAGATACTTAATAGTTTGCATTCCATTGATGAGAAGGTCGAGAATCGTGGCCTTGTAAGGTACGTACTCAAATCCTTTCCTAGGAATGCCTTATGGTCATCCATGGTGGATGCCTACAAGGTATCCAAGGACTTGTCTATTGTTAAGTTAGATGACTTCTTCTGTGAAATGGAATTACACGAGATCGCTAACAAAGGTCCAAAGAAGAAGGGTATTGCTCTTGTGGCAGGGGACAAGGCAAAGAAGAAGAAAGAAAAGAAGAAGGAGAAGGAGGTCTCATCTTCTTCATTCGAATCGATGAGGAGGGGAGCGAGTCCTCATCAACGGAGATGACCAACTTTGTGAAAAGGATGATGAGGAAGAGCCGACGCTACAAAGGGAAAGGTAACACTAGTGAGGTTAAAGTTGATAAATCTAACGTCACGTGTTATGAATGTAGCAAAAAGGGGCATTATAAGAATGAATGTCCAAAACTCAAGAAGGAGGAGAAATCAAAAAGGAAGAAGAAGGCCTTGCAGGACACATGGGATGAGTCTTCATCCAGTTCATCTGAGGAGGAAAAGGAGGAGAAGAGCACTCGCCATGTAGCTCTTATGGCCATAGAAGACATGGAGAGTAGTGATGAATCAAGTGAGCCATCAACCGCGGCTTCATCATCTTCGGATGATGAAGAGGTAATCTCTCCCGAATTAGATAAGTGTTATAGAACAATAGTATGCTTAACTAATTTGCTTAAGAAGTCTAAGGACAAGGTGAAGTCTTTAAAATTAGAAGTAGAGCAATTAAAAACCTCTAAGGATGAGGATATTGATGATTTACAGGTTGAAACCCTTGAGGATGAAAACAAGGCCTTGAAGGGTGAAGTTGAGAAACTCAAGAATCTTCTTGAGAAATTCTCAACTAGCTCCAAGACCTTGGACATGATCCTTAACGCTCAAAGAGCGATTTACAACAAGGTTGGTATAGGTTACCGACCTAAAGAACCTAGCTTTGTCTCATTAATGTCTAGAACCCATGTTAGATCATCAAAGGTTTCTAGGGTTCAAAAGAAAATGACTAAGACATGGGTGCCTAAATCTTGCATTGTAGGTGCATTAGGTCCCAAGGTTTGGGTACCTAAATCATCCATTTTTCATGTTGTGTAGGCATTGATTGAGGGGGAGCATTTATCAACTTGGTTTGTTGATAGTGGGTGCTCCAAACACATGACCGGTGATAGATCATTGTTCACTACCCTACAAAGCAAAAGTAGAGGTAATGTATCATTTGGTAACAATGGTAGTCTTAAGGTTGTAGGTATAGGAGACATTCAAATATCCGAATGTCTTAGGATCAAAAATATCCTTCTAGTCAAGGGGATGACTTTCAATCTCCTAAGTGTCAGTCAATTGTCAATGTCTAGTTAGACATAATGTCCAAAGAAAAAGAGTCTTGGCTTTGGCACCGGAGGTTGGCTCACGTGAACATGAAGAACATTCGGAAATTGGCCAACAAAGGACTTGTACGAGGCTTACCAAGCATCAAATACGAAAAGGAGAAGTTATGTGATGCATGTCAAATGGGTAAGCAAACAAAAACTTCTCACAAAGGTAAAAGCACTGTGAGTACCTCTACCGCCTTAAATTTACTACATATGGATTTATTTGATTGTAGTACAATTGTCTCATTGAATGATAGTAGGTATTGCTTTGTAATCATTGATGACTATACTAGATATACTTGGACTTATTTTCTAAAACATAAGGATCAAACCTTAGATATTTTTATAGAAGAATTGAAAATGAAAAATCTACAATAATTAAAACAATTAGGAGTGATCATGGAGGAGAATTTCAAAAGCATAGGGTTTTAGAATTTTGTCAAGAAAAAGGATATAGACATGAGTTCTCTACTCCTAGAACACCACAGCAAAATGGTGTTGTAGAGAGGAAGAACCGAGTCTTACAAGAGGCTGCACGAAGCATGCTTAATGAGTACTCTTTACCGAGTTACTTATGGGCTGAAGCTGTAAACACAGCTTGCTATGTGCAAAACCGGGTCCTCATCCGTAGGTTCTTAGGGAAGACTCCACATGAACTTTGGTTTGGAAGACCGCCTACAGTTAAACATCTCCGGGTGTTTGGGTGTAAGGTGTTCATTCTAAACACTAAGGATCATCTTGGGAAGTTCACAGCTAAAGCTGATGAAGGGATACTGGTCGGGTATTCCCTTGTCAGCAGAGCTTACCGAGTCTACAACAAGAAATTTAGGTTAGTTGAAGAATCTTCTGATGTTGTTTTTGAGGAGACCCCAAAAGCAATTGATCAATCAAAAGATGTAGAGGGAGTTCAATTCGAACTTAGGAAATTAGGGTTGAAGGAAAGTCCAAGTGTTGGAAATATTGCTGATGAATCTGATGATGGTGAGCCTAGACAACATGAAGCTCAGGCAGACCCTGAGTCTGAGCCTGTGTCTAGTGAAACCATTCATGAAGCACCTCAAACACCAAGGCAAACTAGGTTAGTCTCTAGTCATCCCCAAGACCAAATTGTTGGAGATATCCATCATGGGGTTAGAACTAGATCATTCTTTAGGAATGAGGCTAATGAGGTTGCCTTGATCTTTGAAATTGAACCTAGAGTAGTTGACGAGGCATTGCATGATCCCGATTGGATTATTGCTATGCAAGATGAGTTAGGTCAATTTGAGAGAAGTCAAGTTTGGGATTTAGTTCCTAGACCTAAGAAGATCACGATTATTGGAACTAAATGGGTCTTCAAAAATAAATTAAACCATAAGGGAGAAATCGTAAGAAACAAGGCACTCTTAGTAGCCAAGGACTATAGTCAAGTTGAAGGCCTTGATTACGATGATACCTATGCTCCCGTGGCATGATTGGAATCCATTCGGTTGATGCTTGCATTTGCAACACATAGAGGCTTCAAACTCTATCAAATGGATGTAAAATCAGCTTTCTTAAATGGTTTCATTAGAGAAGAAGTCTATGCTGAACAACCACCAGGGTTTGAAAATTCTGAAATTCCAAACCACGTGTTTAAGCTCAAGAAGGCTCTTTACAGCCTAAAACAAGCACCTCGAGCTTGGTATGAGCGGTTGTCGACATTTTTAATTGAAAAAGGCTTCGTGAGAGGACGAATAGACCCTACACTATTTCTACGAAGAGATGGTGATAATATATTTGTAGCCCAAATATATGTTGATGACATAATTTGTGGCTCTAACGACAAGGGTTATTTGAATGAGTTTATTGGACACATGGAAAGTGAGTTTGAGATGAGTCTAGTGGGAGAATTGACTTTTTTCCTTAGACTTGAAATCAAACAAACTCGGGACAGAATCCATGTGCATCAATCTAAATACACTCAAGAGATGCTCAAAAAATTCAACATGAGTGACTCTAAGGAGGTAACCACTCCCATGACGACTAACACACGATTAAATAATGATGAGAGTGGGAAGCCCGTTGACTTAACCCAATATAGGAGTATGATAGGTAGCTTGATATATCTCACAGCTAGTCGCCCGGATATCCTTTTTGTTGTGGGTATGTGCGCTAGATACCAAGTCTATGCCAAGGAATCTCACTTGATTGCTGTTAAGAGAATTTTGAGATACCTTAAGAGCACAGTTGGAGTCGGTCTTTGGTACCCCCGTACAGAGTCGTTTGATTTGATAGGCTATACCGATTCCGACTATGTTGGGTGCAAGTTGGATTGAAAAAACATAAGTGGGGGTTGCCAATTTTTAGGGTCATCCTTAGTAAGTTGGTCAAATCGGAAGCAACATTGTGTTGCTCTCTCCACGACCGAGGCAGAGTATATCGCGATGGGAGAGAGTGTATCACAACTGTTGTGGATGATACACACTATAGAGGACTATGGATTGTCTTACAAGAGTGTGCAAGTGTTTGTAGGACCGGTGCCATCGATAGAGGGGGGGGGTGAACATCGACCGAAAACTTGTCGCGGAAACTTCGTAGAAAAACTTGTTGGTTGCTTCTTAAACAGAGCGTTAGTGCAGCGGAAAATAAACAGAATGAAGAAAAACAAGACAGCAGACACGCGGGATTTATTTACTTGGTTCCCGACCCCCCTGGGTCAGTACGTCCAAGGCCTATGTACTCGGCGTGAGTCCACCATTGGTCTCCTTTTCGGAATTTCCGGAGGGGGAGAAAACTCGTCTTATAGTTGATAATTACAAGCATAGATATAGAAAATTAAATGCAGAATAATAAACGCAAACCGAACAAAATAAGATTTGAAGCTCGATCGATCTGGATCTCCAAAGTGCCGCACACTTCCTCCTGGAGCCTCCCGGTCGTAGAGCCTCATCTTTAGCGCGTTGTCATCGGTCAGAATGATCAGAATCGCTCTTGGCAGTTGTGTCTGATGCTGAGGGGTCGAAGCCCCTTTTATAGGCTTCATACGGGCGCCTGATAGGTTGGGGACGCCTGACATGTGCCCTTCGATCCAGGAATCCTTATCCACGGGCTAGGTCAGCGCTTATCCTTCCCTCTTGGGCGCCTGAGCTGATGGGGGCGCCCGTGACCTCACGGGCGCCTGATCCGCCTTGGTTCAGTGGCTTCGCAGCTATGTTTTTGGTTTTGCCTTCACTATTGGGCGCCCGTGACCTTACGGGCGCCTGAGCCCATTCGAGCGCCTAGGCCCAGTGAAGTATCTTCACTTGCAGACGATCAGTCCTTCGACCCTGCAACTAAGGTTATTCCCAAAAACATAATAAGCAGTAATTACATCCGTAGCTATCTTGGTTATGACTTCGGGCCTCCTCGAAACCCTAGGTCGAACCGACGCAAGTTCCCACCCCCAAGAACGCGCCTGTCACCTACTCCTTTCAGGAGCCGGTTGCCACCCAGTCCTTCGGGTGGACTTTTGCTTAGCCTCCGATACTCTCGGATCTCGAGATGTCCGAACCCCGACCCGTCTCTACTTCTGTCCTTAGTCATCGCTCAGCTAAGTTGCTCAATCCCTCGGACCAAGACTTCGTGCCGAAACCCTCAGTCCAGGACTTCGGTGCCCAACCCTCGGCCAGGTCTTCTTGCCCAGTCCTCGACCAGGACTTAGTGCCCACCTTCCAAGCAGGTCTTCTTGCACAATGAGTACATTTTGTTCTTTTGAAAATACTTAGTATAAATTTTTGAAAGCATAGTAATACTAAGTACTTAAATTTCCAGAATAAATTTATTTTGAAAACTATTGTGCAATTCTGAAAAATATTTTGTATTTGTAAAAAAGTGTTTGATCTAAAAAAAATTTCCTTAGAGAAATTTAGAAAAGATTTTTCTAGAATGCAAGTACTTTTGAGATAAATTGAGGTTTTTGAGAAGTATAATTACTTTTGAAAAAAATATTATTTTTAAAACATAATATTTCACTTGACTTTGTTTCTTTTCCAGTCTGACACAATCCTAGAAAATCTTGTTGATTACAAGGATATTTTCCTAAGTGTCCTGGGAAATTCTCCAAATTCAAGTAAGTACTAAAACAAAATTTTGATATGCCAAAAAATGATAGTGTTTTGAAAAATATTTATTTTTAAAAATTTCAAGTACTTTTGAAAAATCTTTATTTTTAAAACCCAATATTTTACTTGACTTGGTCTATCTTCCAATCTGACACAATCCTAGGAAACCTTGTTGACTACAAAAATATTTTCCTAAGTGTCCTAGAAAATTTTCCAAACTAAAGACAAACATTATTTCAAATTGATTAAAACTAGATAAATTTTTGAAAATAATATTTTTGAAGAAAAATTATTAAAATGATAGTATTTGAAAGGATACTTATGTTTTCAAAAGGATTTGAAAATACCGTGCATGAAAATATATCACCTTGAAATATTCAATAATTCTTTTGATTTGACCTCCCCCTAAACTTGACCCAGCCCTAGGAAGCTTGTTGACCACAAGTAATCTTCCTCTGAGTCTTAAGGTTTGATCAAATCAAAGGAATTATCTAATAATTTTAAAACAAATAATTTAAAAAAACTTGTCAAAACTTTTTCTTTTGACTTAGACTCCCCCTAAATTTGACACATCCTAGGAGTCCTTGTAGATCATGAAGTGGACCTTCCTCTGTGTCTTTAGGGTTTATCAAAGTCAAAGAAACAAGTAATTTTTGAAAATATAATTTTTAAAAGCATAAGTCCTTTTCGGAAACACAAATGATAGTATTTTTTAAAATACAGTTTAAATAAAAATTCAAAGGAATGAAAATACTCCCCCTGTACCCGACACCGTTTGACTCTATCTGAGTGCCTTAAGGAACTTTAGTGTTGTCCTAAGAGGCTTGTGTCTAATTGTGTGAGTCAAACAATTTTTTAAGAAGATATAAATTTTGAAAACATATTATATGTATAAGCAATCAGACAATCATGAATTCCATAAAAACATTACTATGTTGAAGCACTATTTTGAAAATATGTTTTTAGAAAAATATTCTAACAATTTTGAAAAATAGTTTTGAAAATAATTTCCAATTTATTTATCCTTAACATCTCACCCATTCTAGATGTCTCAATACAGCAAGCATGGTTGCCTTATGGGTGTACTGTGAGATGCTTGAATCATTTTTCTTAATTCATTGTTAAATCTAAGATTTTATTAAAACATGTGTTAGATTCAAATCTGACAATAGTAAAGTGAATTTGATTTTCAGTAATTGACTTCCAGGTCTTGGCGAGGCACTAGGCCTTCTTTGGCCGTAGCCTTATTGGATCATCAACCCTTTCCTTGACAAAGCCTTTTATTGAAAATTCATCTTCAAGTTACTCCTTGAAAGATTTTGGTCTAACTAGTTTAGGTTTTGGATCGGTAGCTTCGGCTAGTTCCACTAGACTAAACAGACCAAGTAGAATATACTTGACCTTATTAGAAGGGTTTCCCTAACGTACTATCATCTCACTTCCGCCTAATACTAGGTTGTTCAAGTTTCAACTATTCTTTTTCCTATAGCCGTTCTAAATTATGCATAAAATTAAACATGAATGACATGCCATAAATTGAAAAAAATAGCATATGCATGACATGACAGTTATGCATGAGTCAAACAATTCAAATCATTTTATTTATATTTCTAATAATGTATTAAATTCCCGATTTGATACATGTCGTGTGAACCCGCGAATATACCAACTCACTTTGACATATTTAATTTTATTAAATTAATTGTTACGGTTTGGGTAAGATTTTATTTAGTTTGAGTTTAAGTTATTTAAGAATTAATTGAATTAATTAAGTATTAATTGGGATTTAAATAATTTGAATACGAATTAATTTAATTGGATTAAATAAGAATTAATTAAAGATTAAATTGATTTAATTACGAATTAATTTGAGTTATTAACTTTAATTGAATTAATTTGAATTTGATTTAATTAAGATTTAATTGAATTATAATGGAATTAAGTTGAATTAATTAAGATTTAATTTAATTAAGTTGAATTAAATAAGATTTAATTGAATTAAGTCGAATTAATTTGAATTAATTAAGATTTTATTGAATTAAGTTGAATTAATTAAGATTTAATTGAATTAAGTTGAATTACTTTGAATTAATAAAGATTTAATTGAATTAAGTTGAATTAATTAAGATTTAATTGGATTAAGTTGAATTACTTTGAATTAATTTGAATTAATTAAGATTTAATTGAATTAAGTTGAATTAATTAAGATTTAATTGAATTAAATTGAATTTCTTTGAATTAATTTGAATTAATTAAGATTTAATTGAATTTAGTTGAATTAATTGAGATTTAATTGAATTAAGTTGAATTACTATGAATTAATTTGAATTAATTAAGATTTAATTGAATTAAGTTGAATGAATTAAGATTTAATTGAATTAAGTTGAATTACTTTGAATTAATTTGAATTAATTAAGATTTAATTGAATTAAGTTGAATTAATTAAGATTTAATTGAATTAAGTTGAATTACTTTGAATTAATTTGAATTAATTAAGATTTAATTGAATTAAGTTGAATTAATTAAGATTTAATTGAATTAAATTGAATTTCTTTGAATTAATTTGAATTAATTAAGATTTAATTGAATTAAGTTGAATTTAGTTGAATTAATTATGATTTAATTTGAATTAAGTTGAATTACTATGAATTAATTTGAATTAATTAAGATTTAATTGATTAAGTTTAATTAATTAATATTTAATTGAATTAAGTTGAATTAATTTGAATTAATTAAGATTTAATTGAATTAAGTTGAATTACTTTGAATTAATTTGAATTAATTAAGATTTAATTAAATTAAGTTGAATTAATTAAGATTTGAATAATTAAGGTTGAAATGATTAATTAATAGTTGTGGGTTTAAGTTCATTATTTTCATTATTATGACAATTTCTGACTCATCTGCTATTTCTTCCTTATTTATCTTTTCAAGTTTTTCCAATAATTCTGGTTTATTTGAATCGTGGTAATTTTTATTAACTATGGTCTTTATCTTAGAAAATTCCATCTCCTTCTCATTCTCAAAATTACATCCTTCAATATCCTTAACATATGTGGAGTAATTTGGGCCAGTTTTGTAATAATCTTCAATAATATCTATAATTAAGTTATTATCTAGGGGAATTTCATCTTGATTATCCTCAAGAATATTTCCAACAAAATCATTTTTATCCTCAGAAACAATTTCAATAATTTCAGGATTATCTCCAGAAATATCTTCACTAATTTCAGAGTTATTTAAAGTATTTTCAAATTTGAGTTTAGATTTATATAACGGGTTTTCAAATTTGAATTCATAATTATCTAAAGGTTTTTCAAATTTGAATTCAGATTTATCCAAAGGATTTTCAAATTTTTTTCAAATTTGAATTCAGATTTATCCAAAGGATATTCAAATTTGAATTCAGACTTATCCAGACTTATCCAAGGGATTTTCAAATTTGAATTCATAATTATCTAAATGATTAAAATTGTTAGAATTTTCAGTATTAATTTCAGTAATTTTATTAGATCTGATTTCAGAATTAATAACAGTAAAATTATCAGATCTATTTTCAGAATTAATTTTATAGATTAATTTATTGATATTGATAATTAAAGAGTTAATTTCTGATAGTTTATTACTGTCTACATTATCTAGTTGATCATGCAAGACATTAATTTGCCTATTTACACAATTTAATTTTTCAGTAAAATTATCTAAATAATTTACATAAGAAAGTGCAGGAAATTTAAAAATTCTTGGAACATAAATTTTGCGTACCTTTGCCGGACACTTATTTTTGTAGTGTCCGTATTTCTCGCATTTGACGCATTTGATGTGGTCCTTGTTCCTTCGGACTTCTGGCGCTGGTACTTCCTTTGCCGCCGGTGATGTAGACCGAGTCTTATGAGTAGGACACTGACTTTTGTAGAGCCCTCTCTCCCTGCACGTGAAGCATATAATATGGAATTTAAAAATAGGCATTAAAAAAAATTGTACCTGATTCACCCCTAGGCTCCCCCTCAACTCCTGGTGTCGTTGCTCCGTCGGCGGTTAGTCCGGTGAAGAGCAACCTGGCTCTGATACCACTTGTAGGACCGATGCCGTCGATAGTGGGGGGGGGGTGAATATCGACCGAAAATTTGTCACGGAAACTTCATAGAAAAACTTGTTGGTTCGTTCTTAAACAGAGCGTTAGTGCAGCGGAAAATAAACAAAACGAAGAAAAACAAGACAGCAGACACGCGGGATTTATTTACTTGGTTCCCGACCCCCCTGGGTCAGTACGTCCAAGGCCTATATACTCGGCGTGAGTCCACTAGTGGTCTCCTTTCCGGAATTTCCGGAGGCGGAGAAAACCCGTCTTATAGTTGATAATTACAAGCACAGATATAGAAAATTAAATACAGAATAATAAACGCAAACCGAACAAAACAAGGTTTGAAGCTCGGCCGATCTAGATCTCCGAAGTGCCACGCACTTCCTCCTGGAGCCTCCCGGTCGTAGAGCCTCATCTTTAGCGCGTTGTCGTCAGTCAGAATGATCAGAATCGCTCTTGGAAGTTGTGTCTGAAGTTGAGTGGTCGAAGCCCCTTTTATAGGCTTCATACGAGCGCCTGATAGGTTGGGGGCGCCTGACACGTGCCCTTCGATCCGGGAATACTTATTCGCGGGCTCGGTCAGCGCTTATCCTTCCCTCTTGGGCGCCTGAGCTGATGGGGGCGCCCGTGATCTCACGAGCGCCTGATCCGCCTTGGTTTAGTGGCTTCGCAGCTATGTTTTTGGTTTTGCCTTCACTCTTGGGCGCCCGTGACCTTACGGGCGCCTGAGCCCATTTAGGCGCCTGACTCCATTCGGGCGCCTAGGCCCAGTGAAGCACCTTCACTTGCAGACGATCAGTCCTTCGACCCTGCAACTAAGGTTAGTCCCAAAAACATAATAAGCAGTAATTACAGCCGTAGCTGTCTTGGTTCTGACTTCGGGTCTCCTCGAAACCCTAGGTCGAACCGACGCAAGTTCCCACCCCCGAGAACGCGCCTTTCACCTACTCCTTTCAGGAGCTGGTTGCCACCCAGTCCTTCGGGTGGACTTTTGCTTAGCCTCCGATACTCTCGGATCTCGAGACGTCCAAACCCCGACCTGTCTCTACTTCTGTCCTTAGTCATCGCTCAGCTAAGTTGCTCAATCCCTCGGACCAAGACTTCGTGCCGAAACCCTCAGTCCAGGACTACGATGCCCAACCCTCGGCCAAGTGTTCTTGCCCAGTCCTCGACCAGGACTTAGTGCCCACCTTCCGAGCAGGTCTTTGGTGCCCAACCCTTTGCCAGGACTTAGTGCCCACCTTTCGAGCAGGTCTTTGGTGCCCAGCCCTTTGCCAGGACTTAGTGCCCAATCCATGATCAGGACTTAGTGCCTAGGTTTACTAGGACTTTGGTTCATTTTGTTACTCCTCTCTTAACTCCCCTTCCCTTGTTCAATGTATCACTGACTTAAGCATATTGTCAAACATTAAAACACTTAGAGGAGGACATCACTGATGCAACTTGTACCAACAGTGTTGTGTGACAACATAAGCACAATAAACCTTACAAAAAATCCAGTCCACCATTCAAGGACCAAACATATTGAATTGCGTCACCACTTCATTAGGGATCATGTTGCTAGTGGAGATATTGTACTCTCATATGTGGAGTCAAAATCGAATCTAGCTCAAATCAAGGGGGAGCCTCCAAGATTAAAAGGAGCTCAAATCAAGGGGGAGCCTCCAAGATTAAGACTAAGATACCATTATGTAATGGTATTTATTTGAATCATGATAATATGCATGCTAGGAAAAATTATTATCATTTTAATGCTTTTTATCATGAAAATAGGAGGCATGAAAAATCTAAGGAAAACTATAGAGTTTTCCATGCTAGGTCTACCACATCTAAGGATAGGGAAGAGTTTAGATCATTTAAGGGTAGACCTACCCAAAACAAGTCCAAAAAGAAAAATCACCAAGGCAATCCTAGAAGACCAAGCCTTGATGAGGTTATGGTTGAAAATCAAGTTTTGAGGTCAAACCTTGATAAATTGGAAAAATCCCTTAAGAAAATAGAAAATCTATTTAAGGAATCAAAAATTCAGAACCTAGATTTAAGAAATCAAGGACCCTCTAGAAGTAAGAAAGGTTTGGGTTACAAACCTAAAACCAAGGATGATGGTCCATCCTATCATAGAGTTCCATATATGTATGGAACTCAATCTAGGTCAAGGAGTCAAGTCAAGGCCACAAGGGAAGTCATCCCTAGAGTTGACCAAGACAAGACTAACATGACTAAGGCTTCGGAGAAGCCTAAAAGAGTCATTAGGAAGGTATCAAGAGAAGTTATCCCTAGTGAATACCTAGAACACCCAAGGAGCACCAATAGGTTTTGGGTTCCTAAGAGTGTGTTTGCCACACCCTAGATAGGTCTAGGGAGTGTCAACTCAAATTGGAAGGGTAGTTAACCTAACCTTGATGAAGTTGGCACTTTGAGACATTTTCGAGGAGTTATTACCCTTGAAAATGAAGGAGTTATTTGTTTACTCTAGGAAGAGTAAAATTTGTGCCAAACTATATTTTTGGAAGATTAAACTTAATAAAAGTTGGCACAACTAGGTTAGAATCCAAAGATAGGCCAAGTTGGGAGTTTTGGCATTATCTTGGAAATTAGGGGCAAAGTTAGGATTACCAATAGCTTAGCGTTGAGTTATTGATACTTAGATAGGAAATCTAGGTATTCTCTTTTGTGCTACTATGTCATGTTTTGTATGCCCTATCACATGCCATGACATCATAATTCATTATTCATATTTTATTATGAAAATATTACATGTCATGTCATACATGCATCATTTAGCTATAATATTTTTTTTAAATCCTCATATGATGCATGTCATAGTCATTATCATGCATTAGTTTAATCTTTATTGAAATTAAGGACATTGACATTAATTAACATCCTAGGTGGATGATTAAAGGTTATAATGCCTAGGTCGAAATACATGAACCCTTAGTCTAGGGAGAACATGATTTTCACATCTCACCAAGACCATAAGTTGACTTGTGTGTGTTTTTGAGACACATTAGAAACAAGTGAGATGTTAGGGTGATGAACATAACTCAAGGTGTTGGTTTATATACATCCTATTGAGTTGTAGATTCATCAAAATTTGAGTATAAATGAACTCCAATCATTGGGAATGCTAATGCACAAGTCATATGCATTTAGCCCAAAGAACATGGTTGGATATTATTTTTGAAAATATCTCAAAACTATTATATATGGAAAACCTTGGTGAAGACTATCTTTTGATAGCCCTCATCATTGATGCAATGGATACAAAATAATGTGAAACATTGAAGTATTTCAATGGCTCCAATTTTGTGTCAATTTTTGGAAATGAAGGTTATTTTCATAAAAAACTATTTTTCCATGATAGTATATGTCATAAATAATGTCTACACAAAATTTTAGGATTTTTCGAATTTTGTAGAATTATTTAGGGGTTTCTGAAATTCGGGCTGAATATATTTTCAGAAATCAGAAACTCCCAATCAATTAGGTGATCGATTAGGATACTTCAATCGATTGGTCAATCGATTATTAACCCTATCTGCGAATACAGAAGCTCGCGTAATCGATCAGTTGATCGATTAAGGGCAGCTGTAATCGATCGACTGATCGATTACGGTATAACTTAATCGATTGGTTCCCAACACCAATCGATTGGTAAGACTGAAACTGTTTGGTTTCAGTCAGTTAACCAAATTCTAAGTAACCTACCATTCCCTAGCCCCATGGAATACTTTTATAAGTATATTTCGGTAGATTTCAGTATGAAACCAAAAAGGGAGATGTTTTGGTGAAAACTATAGGGTTAATGAGAGGTTTTGATTCAAGTTTTGAATTCCAAAATCTTAAAACCTCAAGTTGAGATTTCCTAAAGTTTTAGGAACTCAAATATCATTGTTGGTGCAATGATAGAGGTTTAGAGCATGTTTTGAGGGGGAGGACCTCCTTAAAAGCATGTATTTGTTTTTTTTAAGGATGAAGATTGGAAATTTTTATCAAGGGTGAGCATAGGTCTAAATGAAAGGTTTGGGACCTTCATTGACCTTACCTTTGACCATATTGACTCTCGGGGAGAGTTTTTGATGTGTGTCAAAGGGGGAGAAGATTGAAAGGCTAATAGGGATTAATCTTTCTCAAATATATTGTCAAATATCAAAAAGGGGGAGATTGCTGGTGCAATCTTTGTTAGGTCAAGGTTGACCTAGGCTCGGGTGAGCTTATGTCTGATAAGCTTGGTAAGCTTAAGGTTGGATGTTTCGATGTTTGTTAATGATGTTTGAATGTCATATGATGTTTGAATATCGTATGATGTCAAGTGGATCAGGGAGATCGCACGCTGACATGGGAAAAGACCTAGTAGAACTAGGCACACCTAGTGGGACTAGGTGAAGTCCAGGTGAATCGGGGAGATAGCACGCTGACATGGGAAAAGACCTAGTGGGACTAGGCACACCTAGCGGGACTAGGTGAAGTCCAGGTGGATCGGGGAGATAGCACACTGGCATGGGAAAAGACCTAGTGGGACTAGGCACACCTAGTGGAGCTAGGTGAAGTCCAGGTGGATCGGGGAGATCGCACGCTGGCATGAGAAATGACCTAGTGGGACTAGGCACACCTAGTGGGACTAGGTGAAGTCCAGGTGGGTCGGGGAGATCGCACACTGGCAAGGTGGTAGTCTACCGAGAGACTAGACCTAACTCGAGGGTTAGGCGAATCTGGTTGGGAACCAGGTTAAGTCCGAGCTGGGAGCTAGGCAGAAGAAATCCAGGTTGGTCAAAGGGGTTGACCGGACACTTGGTAGGGAACCCTAAACTTGTGACAACTAGTTAGGTTGGACTCAATCGATTGGGTAATCGATTAGGGTTGAGTTTCTTGCGATCAGTAGCTTCCTTAATCGATCTGGTGATCGATTAAGGAATGTGTGAATCGATCGGCTGATCTATTAGGGCAGTTTGCGCGAGAGAACAGAAGGGTCCTGAATCGATTGAACAATCGATTCAGGATACCTGTAATCGATTGGGTAATCGATTAAGGCAGTTTACGCGAGAGAACAGAAGGGTCCTGAATCGATTGAGCAATCGATTCAGGATACCCGTAATCGATTGGCTAATCGATTATGGTTCAAAAACTAGCCGTTGAACGACTAAATCTGACGTGGTAATCGATTGGGTAATCGATTCAGAAACCCTAGGCGTCGGGTATTTAGGGGTTTTACGTAGGTTTGAAGCGGGGTGGCTCACGGCATCTTCGACTCTTCTTCTCCTTCTTCCACGCCATCTCAAGAGAAGCTTTGGAGCTTAGTGTTGCTGCACTTCCAAAGTTCTAGACGCGATCACAAGCTTGAAGATAGCAAGGAAAGCAAAGTTTGAGCTTATCATTGTAAATCTTGTAAGATTTCATTCTTGATTTTGCTTGGATTCTTGTTGTATCTTTGTGAAAGCTTGTAAGAGATTTCTCCACCTCAAGAAGGAGATCTTTCATAGTGTATGAGAGAGTGAGGAGAGTGGACCCTTGGATTAGTCACCTCAAGGAGGTGGATACCAAGTAAAATAGAGGTATTAGCATTGCTCAAGTCTTCCGCCGCAACGAATCATCAACGAGCAAAAGATCGGAGCTAATCACCCCCCTCTAGCTCTTCTATCGGTCCCAACACTGTTTTCTTAGTATCTTGGCTGTTGTAGATCAACAAATCTCTATCCGATCTACCCTTCTCTTCCTGATCCTTTACCATTTCCGTTCGAAGGTATCACTTTGGACTCTATTTATGGGTATTTTTTCGGACAGCCTAGACCTGGTGGGCTTGATGAGCTTGATGCTAGTGAGTTTCCCACCTTTGCTGCCCTACGTATCTCTGCCTGACTATGTTTTGTTCAAGATCATCACAAACTGCATCCTACCCATCACTTCAAAACCCCTTGCTGAAATTCATCCCTATTGTTGGATCGGAGAAAATAGATAGAGGGGGGGGGGGTGAATATAGATCTAAGAATTTCGGATTAAAAGTTAGAGCGATTACGCAGCAGAAAAACAAAATCAACGCTAACAAGTTTCTTTTACTTGGTTTGGAGCCTAGATCGACTCCTACTCCAAGGCCCATGATCCTTGACCGTTTACTTTGGGCAATTCTATAATTCGCGCAAATAAGTAGAAGAATAGAATATGGAATTGAGTACAGTACTTTAACAGAATTTATACCGACGATGTAAAAGTAACGAAATCTAAGCCGCAGGTCATCGTTGGCGCTTGAGACGTGAGCACGGGGCATTCTGGAGCAATGCGCTTGAAGAAAACAGTTGGAAGAAGTTGTTCTGAAGCCTTGGGGGTGAACCCCCTTATATAGCTGCCATAGGGGTGCCTGTGTCGATGGGGGCGCCTGACATGTGGCCTCTCCTGCGCGAACTCCAATCCGCAGTCTAGGTCAGCTCTTATCCCCTTCACTGGGGAGCCTGGGCTGATGGGGGCGCCTGTGTTAACACAGGCGCCTGAGCTGACTTGGTCTAGAGGCTTCGTGGCAGTTTGCTTCGATGTTTTGTTTTTGGCCTTGAACTGGGGCGCCCGTATCCATACGGGCGCCTAGCCCAGTGAGGCGCCTCACTCCATTGAGGCGCCTGAGCTGCAGAAACTCATTCCTTCGTTCCCTGTAACCAAGGTTAATTCCAAAACATACAAAGCAAGACTGTTAGAAATTATTCACAGCCTTAGCTGTCTTGGTTCTGACTTTGGTTCTCCCAAATGGAACCCTAGGTCGACCCGACGCCTACTGTTCCCTCGCACGGAGAATGTGTCCTCACCTACTCCTCTCAGGAGAATTTACCTTTTGCCAACCGACTCCTCCAGTTGGACTTTTGCCTAGCTTTACTCACCAGGTCTTCGTGCCCAACTTCTGATCAGGTCTTCTTGCCCAACTTCCGGTCAGGTCTTCGGTGCCCAATCCGCGATCAGGACTTCTTACCCAACTTCTGGTCAGGTCTTCGGTGCCCAGCCCTTTGCCAGGACTTCTTGCCCATTCTTTGACCAGGACTTCCTGCCCAGCCCTTTGCCAGTGCTTCTTGCCTAGTGTACCTAGGACTTTCCTCCACACTTAGTAAGCTTGTTAGATCACAACAACACCTTAACTTTAGAACCCTTTGTCATTATCAAAACACAGGTTTGACTTTGGTGCTTCCGACACCAACAATCTCCCCCTTTATGATTTATGACAACCCGGTTCAAAAAGTTAAGTTAAAAAGATAACAAGCAAAGAAAAGAAAACAAGAAATTCAGTTCTCCCCCTGAGTTTTTCAAAGATATGTGAGGTTTTTGTAAATCTTCTAAGTGCTTTAGATTTTGACTATTCTTAAAAATTAGAAAAATTTTTGCAAGTTTTTAAGACTTAGAAAATTTTCCAAAAAATTTTTCATGCTTAGAAAATTTTCCAAATGATTTTCAAGTTTTTCATACTTAGAAAGTTTTCCAAAAGATTTTCAAGTTTTTCATACTTAGAAAGTTTTCCAAAAGATTTTCAAATTTTTCATACTTAAAAAATTTTCCAAAAGGTTTTTGCAGATTTTTCAAACTTAGAAAATTTTCCAGAAGGTTTTTGCAAAATTTTCAAACTTAGAAAATTTTCCAGAAGGTTTTTGCAAAATTTTCAAACTTAGAAAATTTTTAAAAGGTTTTTAAAAAATTTTCAAACTTAGAAAATTTTCCAAAAGGTTTTGTAAATTTTTCAAACTTAGAAAATTTTCCAAAAGGGTTTTGCAAAATTTTCAAACTTAAAAAATTTTTCAAAAGGTTTTTGCAAATTTTTCAAACTTAGAAAATTTTACTTGAAAAATTTTTGCAACACAAACACTTAGAGAAACAGATTTTCAAACATAGTTATTTACTTTACTTTTTGAAAAAGAGATAAAAATTTTGAAAAAAAATTCTCTTTTCCTTTCTTTCCCCTTTGCTATATATAAAAAAAATGAACTAATTACAACATGTAACTTAGAGCAAAAAGTGAAGTTCTGTATTGAACCAACTCTAATGATTTTAAGCATAAACTGGACCAAACCAAATTAATCCGTTCTTGTTCGGGTCCTGTCTAACCATGTTAGCTACTTACTAACTGTCATAAACAGTAGCATTCGCTAGGGTTAGTCAAGTTAAGTGATCTGATTAAGTTAGATTTTCTAAGCTTGACATTTAAGCTGATTGTTGTTCAACTTGTATTTATTACCCCAATTACTGCGGATGCACTGACTTAAAGCATCTTGAATCAAGGCATAGACCTAAGCATCTCAACCCAGTCTAGGTTATCAATCAAAAAGTACCCTAAGGTGCTTGTGAGATGCTGGCTTCTAGATCTATAGGTGCATGCAGTTCTAGGGTTAGGCCTAAGTTAAGTATATTTGCGAAAAACCCTAGTTTTGAATGGGGTAAGTTTTTGAAAAAAAAACTAAGTCATAAAATCATTTTAAATTTAAAAAAACTTTGATAAAAGAAATGATTTTTCACAAAAGATTAATTAGAAGATAAAAGATAAAATAATTTTTGGAAAAATATAGAGCAGTCCTATTCTACTAAGCATAACCCTAACTTCCTTCTTAGTGAGCTAAACTCAGACTCAAGTAAGGGTTTGGTAAAGATATCAGCTAAGTTAAACTTTGAGTCCATATGCTTAAGGACGATTTCACCCCTGGCTACATGGTCCCTTACAAAATGATGTTTAACTTCTATATGTTTTGTTCTGGAGTGTTGAATTGGGTTCTTAGTCAGGTTGATTGAGCTTATGTTATCAATATAAACTTGGGTTTGGGTGTAGTCAAGCTGGAAGTCCTTAAGAGTATGCATCATCCATAAGAGTTGTGTCACACTCTCTCTTAAGGCAACATATTCTGCTTCGGTTGTAGATAGGGCTACGCAGTGTTGCTTCCTACTGCACCAGCTGACTAGACTATGTCCTAAAAGTTGGCAGCTTCCACTTGTGCTTTTTCTATCTAACTTGCACCCAGCATAGTCAGAGTCAGAAAATCCTGACAATTCAAAAGTGGAAGTCCTAGGATACCAAATCCCTACATTTAGGGTACTCTTAATGTATCTAAGTACTCATTTTAGGGCTGCTAAGTGGGATTCCTTAGCACAAGTTTGGTACCTAGCACACATTCCTACAGAGAATAGGATATCAGGTCTGCTAGCTGTAAGGTAAAGTAGACTTTCAATCATAATTCGGTATATTTTAAGATCTACAGGCTTACCTTCAGGGTCACTATCAATTTTAACATTTGTGGCTCATAGGGGTACTTATGCTTTTAGAGTTATCCATTTTAAATTTCTTTATTAACTCTTTAGCATACTTGGATTGGTGAACATAAAATTTTAATTGAATTTACTAAACTCATGGAAAATAAATTTGTAATAAGCCTAGTGGCAGAACTGAACTTTTTTATAGAGTTACAAATAAAACAAAATAAGGATGATATTTTTGTTCACCAAAATAAATATGCTAAGGAACTAATTAAAATATTTAATATGGAAAATGTCAAAGAAATAAAAAACCCCCCCATGGTAACAAATGTCAAAATGGATAGTGGCTCAATGGGAAAAAAAGTTGTCCTAAAATATTATAGGAGTGTAATAGGTAGTCTTTTTTATCTAACTACAAGCCGACCTAACAAACATTTTACAGTAGGTATGTGCGCAAGATATCAATTTTGTGTAAAAGAGTCTCACATAATTGCGGTTAAAAGAATTCTAAGATACATCAAAGAAACCCTAAATGTAGGAATGTAGTACCCTAGGACAAATAACTAGACTTATTAGGGTATTCAGATTCAAAATATGCTGGCTGTAAACTAGACAGAAAAAAGCACAAGTGACAATTGCCAACTACTAGGTTAATGTCTAGTCAGTTGGAGTAGTAAAAAACCAACACTGTGTTGTACTATCTACAATTGAAGCTGAATACATAGTAATGGGAGAATGTGTATCTCAACTATTATGGATGATGCAACATTAAAAGACTTCTAACTTGATTACAAAAACACCAAAGTCTTAATTGACAAGATAAGTTCAATTAATTTAACAAAAAATCTAATCTATTACTCAAGAACCAAACACCACTAAAAAAAAATTATATAAGAGTGTTTTTTTTACTTTCAAGAGCGATTTTCTTTTTTAACATTCAAGAGTAGTTTTCAACCACTCATACACTTTTACCATCAGTTTGAAAACAACAACTCTTGTTGCCGCTCCAAATATCCTCTAAAAGTGGCTTTAGTAATTAGTAAAAGTTGGAAAAGTACATATAATAACAGTTTCAAATTGCTATTGTAGCTATAAATTCTGGAGCGGTTCAAACGGCTCGAAAATCCTTTTAAGTGTAAGAAAAATTTTAAACTATAGGCAATTTCAAAGCCTACATGTTAGTATGGTAGACCCGCTGCAGGGTCGGGTCCAAATTAGACCTGACCTCGGGCTCGTAATCGTGTCCATTACTAGTTGATCCGGTTCTGACCCAAATTAACCGACGACTGGAATTAGGTATTATATATATATATATATATATTTATATTTAATATAACTGGGACTCGAACCTAAGACTCTTATATTAGACTCTAATATTCTAACCAACTAGTCTACAACTATTAATAAGTTTATTATTTAATAACTAATGGTTTATTAGTTAATTATTTAATAACTAATCAATAGTTTCTTTTGTTATATTATTATTTTTAATAATTGTGAGAAGAGTAAGTTAGATGTTTATTTATTATTTAATTTATAATTGTTTACATAATCCTGGAATGAAGGCGTAAATGTTGTGTGCAAACCCTGTAACAAAAGTTATGGGTCTAGGGGAAAAACATTAAGTGAAAAAAACTTAGGAAAATAAATATAAGAAAAGAAAGAAAATTAATATAAATAAAATTAAGAATATTTTTAACAAAAATAAAAATAATAAAAGTGTGAAAATGGATATAAATAAAATTATGATTTTATAATTTATTTAAAGAATAATTTATTTGAATAATAAATATTTTAAATTAATTAAATGAAGTTAAGTTTGATGGGTATGAAATTAAATTAAAATAAGTAAATGATATACTTTAGTTGTTATTTTTAAAAAAATTATTTATCAATTTTAACTTCGATATGTTATTAAATAAATTTATTTGATAAAAAAATTTTAATTATTAATTCATTCATTTTTACAATTGATGGAATGACCGCATACATGATGAAAAGTTTGTGTAGAATGACCTTATATATATGATGAAAAACATATAAATGCTTCATGTCTCTGGTGGTGGAGTTTGAAAACCAATTCTAAAATATCAGAGCAATATTAGAAGTGATTTATAGCAACATTTTACATGAAATGATATTAAAAGTATTCAATAGAAATAATTTTGTAATTGTTCTTAGAAGTTAGAGGAAAAGAAATGGTTAGTAGCAACATTTGACACAGAACCGTTGTTAAAAGTACCCAATATTAACAGTTTTATGATTTTTTTTAATAGTTGAATCATTAAGAGTGGTTTACAACAGCGATTTATTCAAATTGATACTAAAGCTATTGAACGAGAGTAGTTGCAAAATTGTTCTGAATAGGTAAGGCAATAGAAATGATTTAGTTCAAACCAATTCTGTTATACGATTTTCAAGAGCGGTGTTTGAACCGCTCCTAATAAACCACTCCTATATGGATGGTTTTTTGTAGTGTACATAGAAGTTAAACACCATTCTGTAAGAGACCATGTAGCTAGAGGTGATATTATGCTAGACTATGTTGAACCCAAGTCTAATCTAACTAATATCATCACCAAACTTTTTTCCAGAATCAGAATTTAGCACACTCAGTAGATAATTAGGGATGTGTTTGGTAGACTAGGTTCTTATTTTTTTGGCATGCTTTTATTATATATTTTACTTTTAGTATTTTCTATGTTTTGCAAAATGGACTTAACTTAGACTTTACCTTAGAAATCTTAGGGAGCCAGAATGTTTCACAACACCTAGGTCTAACTTGATTGTATTTGAACTATATAGAACAACGTGAGACATTTAGAAATTTACTCTAGATTCAAGATGTAAAACAAGTACATAGATATGAATCAAAAGAGTCTAAATTTAAATTAATCATTTAATATGACTAAACTCAAATTTAACTTTTTATCATTTGGGTAAAAAAATAGTTAGGACATTTACTTAAACACTAATCTTTAGATATTTATTTTTACTAATTATTTTAAAGCATTTTTTTTCATTACTGTTTTTTCGCATGCTTGGATCATAAGCACAAACAAAAAAAAACCAATATTTTTCTAACATTTTTTAAAATACTTTTTCTAAAAACATTTTAAAAAAAATAATTTTACAATTTCTTTTCCAAAGTTTTTTTAATTTAAAAAAAATACTTTTCAAAATTTTTATTAAACACTTGCCTTTTCGAATTTTCTTCTAAATCTTTCTATTCTTTACAAATTTGTGTATTCCAAATGTTTTTACTTTCAACAAACATGTTTTTTTTCAAATAATTTTTTTAAAACCAGTTTTTTTAAAATAATGCTTTTACAAAACTTTGTGTTTTCAGAAAATGTTCTTCATGTTTTTCAAAATGTTCTTCAAAACCTTATTTTCATTTAAAAGTAATTATTTTTGTTTTTCACAAATGCTCATCAAATCCTTGTTCAAATATTCAAAATCTTAATTTTTCAAAATCTTGATAAACTTTTAAACATCTTATGTTTTCACAACCAGTTTTGTCATTTTTTTACTAGTGTTTTTCCTCACCTCTTTTCATTTCCCCCCCTAAAGACATATATCTAAAATTCTTTAAAAATCTTCCCAAATTTTTCCTTAATTTTTTTTATATACTCCTCCAAAAACTTAAGACACTTAACATAATATTTTTGATAAATTGGCAAAGGGGAGAGATAATATAAGTTAAGATGTACATTAATTTAGGGGAACTAAAATTAATGGGGAGAAATGAAAAAATATCTTCTCATCTATTTTTTCTCCTGCATTTAATGTTTTTTTTCATTTATTTCTGAAATAGTTTAAACTTAAGTTTAACCATGTTGCTAATATAATAAACAATTGGGGAGATTATTGGTGTAAGATGTATCATTGTACTTAAGTTTTGATATTAGCAATCAGTCAAAGTTAAGTCTTATGGTATTCTAATATATTAACCAATCTTATAGGAAAGTCCTAATTAAGGTCAGATAAGGAATGACCTAGTTGAGGTTAGGCAAGGAAATCCTAATTGGTAGGACTAGGCAAGGAAGTCATAGTCGGTGGGACTAGGTAGGAAGTCTTGGGGATTGAGGACATCAGCCGGGAAGTCCTGAGGGTCAAGGACACCAGGCATAAAGTCTCGTGGGTCAAAATCAGCTAAGCAAAATTCTAAAAAAGTCAGGTGGACCAAGTTTTGATATCAAGTAAACTCTCCCAAGTGGAGCGGTGAGGAACGTGCTCTGAAAGAGAGTAGTAGAGTCAGTCCAACCTAAGGTTTCACGGGAAACCTAAGTTGAGACCGAACTACCAGAAGGTTGTCGATCATACCTATATATATTATATATATGTGCTAACATTGTGATGCAAGAAGCTAAGTATGAGAGTTGGCCGGAAAAGGGACTCTAAGAGCCCAAGTGCCCGGAGATTCGAGTACCCTAAGTGGTTCTAGGCGCTTGGTAAGTTCGAAACTTAGCTCCCCGTCCAGATGAGGTGGTGCGCCCAGATCGATTGATCGACACATGTCAACTTCCAGACGCTTTGAAGGGATCCAAGCGCCCGGGAAGGGATAAACTCGCCACAGTAATGTTTAGATGAGCTTCAACCAGATGTCACCGCATCAGCAATTCAGGCACTCGGAAGGGATCCAGGCATCACAAAGTTCGATAACTCACCAACAGACGTGGATCGGATATCCCTTACAGGAGGTGCTGTTGGGACCGGGTGCATGTTGACATGGATGCGGGTTCATAATTTTAAAATTAATTACGTGCAGCGGAAGGTTTAGCATAAATAATTTCTCAAATTATTTAACCACACATCTAAGCATGCAACCTTATGTTGTGTAGACATGATCATATATTTAAAATTTTACAGAAACGTAAACTAATTTACTTGTTACCTCGCGTAACTCGAAGAAAGGGACGAGATCCAACCGTAAGCGTCCCTCAGAAGCTCCGCTTCTATTCGCGTCCACGCCGAGTTTTCTTCGGGATGACTTCGCAAAGCCACGAGTTTCGTGCCGACAAGAACTACTAGATTCTCCAAAGGCACGACAAGAATACCAAGAGAGAGATGGGAAGACTAACCACCAAACGAAGAACGGAATCAAGATTCCGGGAGGAAGGAAGGAGTTGCGCCCGCTTCTTCTTCTTCTTCGGCAGCTGCTTGGTGGTGGCTGAAGCTCACGGCAAAAGGGGTTCTCCTTTTAGGGCCGGCGGCACTAGAGGGGGAGAGGGAGAGAAGGAGAGAGAGAGGGCTTATTTCTAGATCTCTTAGATTGAATTCCAAGCCTTGCCTTGGTTCCTTTATATAGTAGCCTCTCAACCGCCAAGTCTCCTTTTTTTTATGGAATAAATTTTCATAAGAAATTTATCATATAAATTTTTCTATGATTTATTCCATCATGCCAAGTTTTTATCATAATTTAATTTATAATAAAAACAACCATGTCTCCCTTTTCTTATGGAATAAATTTTCACAAGAAATTTATTATATAAATTTTTCTTATCATGGAAAAATCAATTCATAATTGATTTTATAAAATAAAATAAACTATTCAAAGTTTATTTTAATTTCCATGAAAATAATAAACCAAACCTCAGTTTATAAAATTTATATTATCCATAATTTTATAAAACAAACCACACTTGATTTATTTTATAACTTGAACCAAACAATTTGGTTCTCCCTTTTAATGTGGCCGGCCAAACAAAGAGGGTAGGGACCCTCTTTGGCCGGCCAAACCCAAGCCTTGACCCAATGAATTAAACTCATTTAATTCATCCAATAAGTCTTCAAAAGACTTAGCCGTTTTATGCTTCCGATGCGTCTCTGAAAAATTCAGATTCGACTTATCTCTCTTGATCGGAAAATCCAATTTTCAACTCGTTTTAAATCCCTCGGATTACTCGTAGTGCGTGTGACTAAATAGACTTTCGATTTATGTTGGCCGTCTATAATTAACCAATTATAGAACGATCATGAGTGACACCTAGTAGTACATCATGATCCCCAATTAATCGAAAGATCAACGGTTGACCTCAGAAATAATTCTGAAACCCTTCAGCAGCTATAATGAATCGTGCCCCATTCCCTTCACCATCTTATACCCACTTGGTTCAGGACATGGTCTATGTGTGTCAGTCCCCACTAGGCTGACTACGTCACACCTAGCCCAAGTAACGTTTCCTCGTCCTATGGATTCTAATTACTCTCATGTATTTAAGAGATTCATACTCTGAACATGTCATGCTCTGGCCAGAGGCTTCGAGTAACAATCTGACGATAGGCCTCGGGTATACATCTCCTCGTAAGGAGTGGTGAATCCTTTGTAGGTTGTTCAAACATCTTCGGGCACTTCGGCTTATACCCAATCATCCTGGGTCCACACCTCCTTGGAGATGCTTGCTTAAGATGTCAAAGTATAAGTCTTCATGACCAAGATGACTTGAACACCGCAAGTCAAAGGAACATCGCACTTAAGCTGCAGTAAGAACTTCACTGACATGTCTATATGTGGACTACCATATGAAGTTTTACAGCTAGTAACTCCAATGAACTAGTTCCCTTAACTAGCATTCATGTTTATCTCCGGACATCCCAATGTCACCAGCCAGTGAGAATCGGCTGATTAGAGAATAACCCATGCTAGTCTCAACAGAATTGACAGTGTCTGTATCTATCAATTCATCGACTAGGGACAATTTCAATACTTTACAATTGCACATGTAGAGATAATCACTAGTTGTGAATTCATCACAAATTCTCTCATGCTGTGAATTGTATTGCGGACATTCAGTAAATGAGTTTAAGATCTCAATCAAATACACAGACATGTATACTTAAATAGTGAATATTCATTTATTAAAATAAATGATTACAATCATAAGACGATTGCCTTAGGACACTTCTCTCATATTACTAACAAACTCCCACTTGGCCTAATGCCAATCACTACGGTACCCAATACCACAGGCTCTAACATGACCCTCAAACTTACTTTGAGGCAAGACCTTAGTTAAAGGATCCGTTAAATTCATTTCAGTGGGAATTTTCTCAATTTGTATATCATTCCTACTTATAATCTCTTTGATCAGATGATAGCGGCGAAGCACATGTTTGGATCGCTGATGAGACCTTGGTTCCTTTGCTTGTGCTATTGCTCCATTGTTGTCGCTGTAAACCGGTATTGCTTCATCAATGGTTGGAATCACACCAAGTTCTGAGACAAACTTCTTGATCCAGACCGCTTCCTTTGTTGCTTCCGAAGCTGCAATATATTCCGCTTCCGTGGTAGAATCCGCTACAGTGTCTTGTTTGGAACTCTTCCAACTTATTGCGCCTCCATTCAAAATAAATACGTATCCAGACTGAGATTTGAAGTCATCCTTATCTGTCTGAAAACTGGCATCTGTATACCCACGTATTACCATATCACCTTCTCCATATATTAGGAACACATCCTTAGTTCTTCTTAAGTACTTAAGGATTGTCTTGACAACCGCCCAATGATCCATTCCTGGATCAGACTGGTATCTGCTTGTGACGCCGATACATCGGGCCTAGTACATAACATAGCATACATGATAGATCCTATCGCGGATGCATAAGGAATCTTATTCATGCAAATCCTCTCGTCTTCTGTGCGCGGACACATAGACTTCGAAAGGTTGATCCCATGCCTGATGGGAAGGTAACATTTCTTGGATTCCGACATGCTAAACCTTTCTAGCACTCGGTCTATATATGTAGACTATGAAAGACCAAGCAACCGTTTTGATCTATCTCTATAGATTCTAATCCCAAGGATATAGGTTGCTTCTCCCAGGTCTTTCATGGAGAATGTTTTGGACAACCAAATTTTAACTGACTGTAAGACTGATATATCGTTTCCTATAAGTAATATGTCATCGACATATGACATTAGGAATACGACTGCACTCCCACTAACCTTCTTGTACACACAGGGTTCGTCAGGATTTTGTGAGAAATCAAACTCTTTGATTGTCTCATCAAAACGGATGTTCCAGCTCCTGGATGCTTGCTTTAGTCCATATATGGATCGTCGAAGCTTGCATACTTTGGTTTTATCAACCGATGTGAAACCTTCAGGTTGTATCATGTATACATCCTCAAGCAGATTTCCATTAAGGAAAGCTGTTTTCATGTCCATTTGTCATATCTCATAATCATAATGAGCTGCTATGGCCAGGAGCATCCGAATGGATTTAAGCATAGCTACTGGCGAATAGGTTTCGTCATAATCAATTCCTTGATTTTGATGATTTCCTTTTGCCACTAATCTAGCCTTAAAGGTAACAACATTACCTTCCATGTCGGTTTTCTTCTTGAAAACCCACTTGAAACCTATGGGCTTAATCCCTTCAGGTGTGTTAACCAAGTCCCATACTTGATTTTCGTACATGGGATCCATTTCCGACTTCATGGCTTCAAGTCATTTGTCCCTTTCTGAACTTTTCAGAACATCTTCATAACTGATAGGTTCGTCATCGCTAATGAGTAACACGTCGTTCGATTCACTTATGAGAAATCCGTATCTCTCTGGAATATTGCGTGTCCTATCAGACCTATGAAGAGGTGGTGTTGTTTTAGGTTCAACTGATAGCTCATCATCATGAGTTCTCGGTTGTGGGTCTAGACTAGGTGTCTCTGTAATGTCTATTGGAGTTTCTTGAATTTCTTCAAGTTCAATATTACTCCCACTGTTTTCTTGTAAAAGAAATTCTTTTTCTAGAAACACAGCATGCCTTGAAACAAACACCTTTTGTTCCAAGGGATGATAGAATTGGTAACCTTTCGTTTCCTTAGGGTATCCAATAAATAGACATTTATCAGACTTAGCATCTAATTTGTCTGTTACAGTCCGCTTCACATAAGCAGGACAACCCCATATTTTAAGGTGAGTTAAATGAGGTTTCTTACTATTCCACGTCTCATATGGAGTAGTAGAGACTACCTTGGTCGGGACTCTATTTAGCAAGTAAATAGCTGTCTTAAGTGCATAGCCCCAAAAGAATTTTGGAAGAGTTGCATGATTCATCATAGATCTAACCATGTCCATCAAGGTTCGGTTACGCCTCTCAAATACACCATTTTGCTGTGGTGTATACGGCGGAGTCCATTGAGACAATATTCCATTGTCCCTATGATAATCTTGAAACTCTTGACTTAAGTATTCACCACCCCGATCGGATCGAAGTATCTTAATACTTTTGCCAAGCTGTTTCTCCACTTCATTTCTGAACTCTTTGAATTTCTCAAAAGCTTCAGATTGTGTTTCATTAAGAACACATACCCGAATCGTGAGTGATCATCGATAAAGGTAATGAAGTAGCTATAGCCTCCTTGTGCAAGAGTTGACATTGGTCCACATACATCAGTATGTATTAGACCAAGCAATTCTCCCACTGGTTTACCTTTTCCGGAAAAGGGTAATTTGGCCATCTTGCCTTTTAAGCATAATTCGGTGTATCAAATGAACCGGGTTCAAATGATTCCAGAATTCCACATCGGTGTAATTTGGTCATGCGTTTCTTACTTACATGGCCAAGACGACAATGCCACGTATAGGAGTCTATTTGATTATCTATTCGAGCACGTTTGTTGCTAACTTCGATATTGAAAACATCACCGAATAAATCTAACGTGTAGATATCATTGCACAAAGTTTCGGTCCCATAAAGAACACCATTTAAAGTTATGTAACAACAATTGTTACTAAAAGTTAAATGATAACCCTTTTCATTCAAGCATGAAATAGATACAATGTTCTTTATTAACGAAGGAACAAAATAACAATTATCCAATTCTAAGACACGTCCAGTAGGGAGCTTTAGCAAATATGTTCCAATGGCAACAGCAACAATCTTTGCTCCATTTACAACTCGCAAATTCGCTTCTCCCTTGACGAGTCTTCTTCTATTCCTTAGCCCCTGTATGTCATTACATATATGTGAGCTACACCCAGTATCAAGTACCCAGGTGGTTGAGGAAATAGAGTGACATTCAATAACGAAGATACCTGAAGAGGATGGGGCATCAGATGACTTCTTCTTCAAGGACTCAAGATAAACCTTGCAGTTTCTTCGCCTGTGACCCTCCTTACCGCAGTGATGGCAAGTGTCTTTTGGTGTCTTTTCAGTCTTTTTGGCCTTTTTCTTCTTTCCCTTATTCTGTTCTTTGGCCTTCCTCTTAGAACCTTTCTTCGAGGAACCAACTAACAGTACCGTCTTCTGATCCTGCTTCACAGAAAGCTCTATAGTCTTCAGCAGGTTGAGTGTGACGACCCGCCTCCTTAACTTCTCTCTCTCTTCCTTAAGGCGGGCGCCACATTTTTCTTAACCTTAACTTTACCTTGTTCTTAGCCTTAGGTTACAACTACTTGACTTCCCTTAAGTTGCTCAGATTTTTTTTCTTTTTTTTTCCAAAAAGCAACTTTTTTTAAAAAAAACTTTCATTTTATTTGCTTTGCAAGGATTTGACCCCTAGACCTCTTTGTTGTAAAACTAAAGCACTAACCATCTGCTCTAGAACACTTTCTTTTCAATAGTACCAGTCGACTGTTAGATAGTCAGTCGACTGGTATCGGCCACAGAAACTTTCTGTGACCGGCACCAGTCGACTGGCCTCATGGCAGTCGACTGGTGCATCGAACAGAAGGTTCTGTTCGATATCGCAGTCGACTGGTTCTTAACCAGTCGACTGGCACGCCTGAAAACTGCAGTTTCAAACCTGAGAACTCCTTCCAAGGGTCCATAATTCATACTCTTCCAATGCATATAATGAAACAACTCCAAAACTAAACTACATACTAGTTTTATAAGCATCTTAACAACTCAAAACAAATCTAATAACTTGAAATTAGGATTTCTACGAAATTTAACAAACTTATCAAAACACATGCAATCCCTACTAACTTTGTACCCAACTTTGACTCCATGTAAAGTTTAAATAAGGTGATCACATCCTACCAATCCAAAATATCAACCATGAGTTTCTATAAATCAAAACACCTCTAAGACTTATCCCAAAGATCTCTTCCACGGTTCCGCCGCCACTGAACATCAATGCAAGTCTCGTTCGCCTCCATAGCTTATGCTTTTTCTTTACCTTTATCTGCAATAGAAGGAAATGCAACTAATAAGTGAATTACTTAGTAAGTAAATCCTAACTCACAAATCCATGTTATCGATAATAAACATGCTCATTTCAAAGAATACTTGCTTCAAAAATACATGCACTTGGAAATATTTGCACATGGGAACTTTCATACACTTATCAATCTCAATCATGCTTGAAAACATTTACTAGCATCAAAACACTTGCAAACTTAACATGCTCATGATTTCTTTTGAAACTTACTAATGATACATTTCCATACTTTAAAACACTAACTTCTTTGCTCTTTCTCTTTAACATGCTTATAACATAACCATGTCAACATACATAACCAAAAACATACACTTAAGAAAATTGAATCACTTACATATACTCATATATTTCAAAATAATAATCAACTTTCTCAGGCCTTGACACTGTACCATGGTATCAATGTACCAATGCGCGCATCCCTAATAAGTTTCGAGGTAGCTAGCCACCGCACCCTATTAGAGCTTCTTTCTAACTTTCTGTGGGCCTCTCTTTTGCCCGGTACATGTCACTTTACAAAAGTAAAATACTTTCTTACTCATAAAGCTTATACTTATCAAGCTATCTTTCTTTTTGCATAACTTTTTGCACTACAAAACTTTACCTTTCTTACTTGGAACTTTCATCGAGCACCTTGTGTGCTCTTAACCCAAAACTCATTTTTGGGACTTTTCAAGAACTTGGTCTTATCATGCTTAGGTCACATATACAAAACCTACTCAAATTCAAGTTCTATGATAAAAACATGTGTTCTTTAGAAACTTAAATCACACAATAAACAATATTCTCAAAGCATGCACTTAGATCACAAAATCATGGTTCTACAACGAGAAACTACATACGAAACTACTTCTATTGCAGGTGAGTTATTTACTTACCCTTATCTTGATGAAAACTCACTAAATAGAGGTAAAAACCCTAGCGTAGGACTCCTTTCCTCTTCCTTGCGAGAACTTCCACTCCTTGGCCCTAGGGGAGGAACCCTAGGTTCTTTACTCAAGAGGAAGAAGAAGAAGAAGGAAGAAAACTATGGCTTTCTCCCTGTTTTCGCAGCCTCCCTCGTCCTCTGTTTTTCACGCAGCCACAAAACCTAATCGGGGACTTAACGTGACTTAAGCGGAAGTTTAAATACCTCTTCATGAAACGGGCTAAATCAACTATAACATTATTTCGCTTCATCCTTTTTTGTGCTTGATACCCTTGCCCAGCTGGTTATCCGGACTCGCTTAAGGCCTTCTTACCCCTGTGGTCGCGGGATCAAACCCCACCCGACCCCTTATTTTTTTCTTTTTATTTTTAATCCAAAAAAATGCTATAAAATTCCGAAAAATCCCTAATAATACCAGAAAATTATTGGGTGTTACAATCCTCCCTACCTTATAAAAAGTTCATCCTCGAACTTAGAACAGCTCTGGATACCTTTGCCTCATGCTATCTTCTGATTCCCAGGTTGCCTCTTCATACTTCTGATTCAGCCATAAAACTTTTACTAGCGGTACCACTTTGTTCCTCAGCTTCTTATCTGCTCGATCTATTATCTGAATAGGTCGACTTTCATAACTGAGATCTTCTTGAACTTGTACCATTTGTGGCTCAATCACTTAGTTGGCATCTGGGATGTGCTTCTTCAACATCGAGACATGGAACACATTGTGTATTGCTGACATCTCTGAGGGTAGCTCCAACTCATAAGCTACTTTGCCAACTCTTTTCGTCACTGGGTAGGGTCCTACGTATCGAGGACTTAGCTTGCCTTTCTTGCCAAATCTCATCACACCCTTCATAGGAGCTACTTTGAGAAAAACTGTATCCCCAACTTCAAACTCTAACAGCCTACGGCGTAACTCTTCTGCCTACTCTGAGCAGTCTCTATCCTCTGACGGATGCTCTTTATAGCTTCTGTGGTATCATCTATAAGATCAGTCTGTGACCCCATTTCCTTCTTCTCACTACCTTCATACCAACAGAGGGGAGATCTGCACTTCCTACCATAAAGAGCTTCATAGGGTGTCATACCAATAGTGGCTTGGTAACTGTTGTTGTAGGCAAACTCAAGTAAACATAAATACTTGCACCAACTGCCCTTGAAGTCCAATGCACAAGCTCTGAGCATATCTTCTAGAACCTAATTCACTCTCTCTGTCTGTCCATCAGTCTGGGGATGAAAAGCTGTGCTGAATTTCAGTTTGGTGCCTAACGCTGTCTGTACGCACTCCCAAAAGTGTGAAGTGAAACGACCATCCCTATCAGAGATAATGGTCTTCGGGACTCCATGTAGTCGGATCGCTTCCTGCACATATAATTGGGCTAACTTTTCAATTGAGTAAGACACTCTGATTGCCAAGAAGTGGGCAGACTTGGTCAATCTGTCTACTATCACCCAAATAGCATCATAGCCATTAGTTGTCTTTGGTAAACCAACTATGAAATCCATGGCTATGTCTTCCCATTTCCACTCTGGAATCTGAATGGGCTGTAGGACACCTCCTGGTCTATGGTGTTCTGCTTTAACTCTCTGACATGTCAGGCAAGTGCTGACATACTTAGCTATGTCTCTCTTCATCCCTGACCACCAAAATCTTCTTTTCAAATCCTGGTACATCTTAGTGGAACCAGGATGCATTGAGTAGGGAGTTCCATGGGCTTCTTCAAGAATCTCCATAAATGTAGCAGGATCGGTTTTTCGCTCGGAGGCGATTTTAAGGCGTTTTGAAGGCGATTCCACGCGCGCAACCATCTCCTGGCGACTTCGGCCGCCGGCGTTCCTTCTAACGCCGACGATGATTCTTACTTCGTCGCCCTTCCTATCATCAACGTGGCATTTCCCTCCTCTGGCGATTACTTGAAATGCTGGGCATCAAATCTCGGGTATCGACGGAGCACATCTGGAGCCGAAAAAATTTCTACAACAAATTACAAACCCTAGCCAAAAATCCACTGCAATTGGGAACGCATCTCTTACAACAGCATCAGCTTCTAGCTCCCAACAAATGGTAGCGCAGATTTCATCATATGCTACAGCGGCTAAATCTATATCACCTAGTGTACTGAAGAAAAGCTTCGATGACATCGGATCTAATTTCAAACCGATTATAGTTTGTGAGAACAAGCCAGGGATTTTCTATTCAGAGGAAGAAATTGAAGGTATGACAATTCCTTATCAATATGCCTTAATTGGGAAATTTTCAGGACAGCGTCCAAAACAAGAGATTATCTTACAAACCTTCAAGAACTTTGGACTATCAAGCTCCTATAATATTCGTTTATTGCGTGTTGGATGCATCTTTATACACCTATCATCAAACGAAGACATGGCTCGGATTTGGGGTCGTGGTATATGGTATATAGAAGGTGTTCCTATGAGGATCTTCAAATGGACGCCGCATTTTTCTTACGAGGTGGAGTCATCAATTGTCCCAGTTTGGATTCAGCTTCCGGACTTGCCAATACATATGTTTAACAAACCCAGTCTCTTCTCGGTTGGTCGAATTGTGGGGAAACCTATTAAAGTAGATGAAGGTACAGCAAATGCCTCTAAGCTTTTGACAGCTCGAATTTGTATAGAACTTGATTTGTTAAAGCCTAAAGTAGAAGATTTTTGGATTGATATTGGAGAAGAGAAACGGCTTCAGAAAGTGGTTTATGAAAAGATACCAAGATATTGTACTGATTGTAAACATTTGGGACATGCGGTTGAGGAATGCTATATAAATGGAAATAAACCTAAACCCGCATGGATTTCTAATAAAATTGATCCAAAGCAAAGGGAAGATGATCTGAGTATGTTTTTAAATAGAAGGAAAGGGAAAGATATTGCTCCAGCACATGATAGCATGCAAGAGGAAGATATGTATCAGTTTCAGCCTGCTGATAAAATGCAAGATGTAATACAAAAGGGGAAAAAGAAATGGATACAGAAAAATTACAGTGTAAACCCTGCTGATAAAAGGCAAGATGTAAATGGAGGAATAAATCAGTGTCAGCCTCTAGCTGGTTTGGAAGAGGAGGATCAAGAAGCTAAAGAAGACTTTGATAATCATGCTGTAATGGACAGTAACCTTAAGGATGATATTGCAGTTGGAGTAAATGATGAGATGCAGGAAAATAAAGAAGCTAATGATTCAGATGGCTGGTTATTAAAAAGGAAAAAGCAAGTGTCAATTAAAAACAAGCAGAGTGGAAAACTAATAATGACTGATAATATTTCACTGATGGGAAAGGAAAACAATAATTCTGATCCCTATGACTTGTAGTTGATGGAAGATACTGAAAAAGAGGAAGAAGATAATCTTTGGGGGGATCAAAATGATCCAAAGGAGCAGGAATTCTCAAAATCTTTTGAGGAAGAAGAAGATTCGAGCAGTGGAGATGAAATGCAAATGCAAAGAAGAGCTTCCTGTGAGCTGTCAGATAACTCAAACAAGTGGAAAATGCCAAGAGTTTTAAACACAGATAATTTGAAACAAAAAGAAGTCAGGAGTAAACCAGTTATGAGAGAACAAAGGAGGATATCGACTGCAATTTATACCAAAGCTGCAGTAACTTCAGATTTGGCAGCTGGTAAATTGATTGGGATTTCTGAGGTTCTTGCAAATAAAAATAAACAGTCTGATAACACTGTCCATATGCCAGCAGAAAACAGAAGGATAACTAGGAGTAAATTTCAATTCCAGAAGGCTTCTTCCTCATCCTTCTCTTAATGGCAGGTATGATATGGAATATTAGAGGTTTGGGCAATCTTGCCTCTTTGCGCAGAGTTCATTTCTTAAGGAAGAATTATCACTTAAATTTCCTAAGCATCATTGAGCCGTTTGTTAAGCTAGATGAAGACTTCATTACTAGAAAATTAGATTTTGAATCTGTAATTACAAATTGTTCCGGCAAAATCTGGTTTATGTTTGATGCTAATATCAATTGTGTGGTCTTAGCGGATCATGATCAGTTCTTGCATATGGAAATTAGCTCTCCTATTTTTCCTGTCAAAATGCTTATAACAATCATCTATGCTAAGTGTAATCAAGCAGGAAGAGCAATCCTTTGGGAGAAATTACTAGAAATCAAACCGATGGAAGATGATTATTGGCTAGTAGGTGGTGATTTTAACGTTATCTCCAACCCAAATGAACATTCTAATGGTATCATTTCAAAGCTAGGCCCGGTGCAAGATTTCAATGATTTCTTATTGGCTGCAGAGCTTTTAGATGCAGGTTTTGTTGGTGACAGATTCACCTGGACAAATAATAAGATCTGGAAGCGCTTGGATAGAGTTCTTTTATCCTCTTCTTGGAATGCAAATGATTTCTCAGTACGCATAGAACATTTAAGCCGAGCTTGTTCAGATCACTGCCCCCTCCTTATTACATTTCCAAAATTTTTGAAGCCAGTGGCTTCGTTTAGATTTCAAAACATGTGGATAGTGCATCAAATTTTTGCAAACAGTTAGACTCAACTGGTTGCTTCCGATTGCCAGTTATGGGCTGAAGAAATTGCAAGCGAAATTAAGAAGACTAAAGGAGCATTTGAAATGGTGGAATTGGGAAGTTTTTGGAGACATACATGACAACATTATAAAGGTAGAACAAGGATTTGCTGAAGCTGAAAAAGCATATGACTTAAACCCTACAGAAGTTAACAAAATAGAAAGATCTAAAAAACAAGCAGTTCTCTTCAAAACACTGAATATGGAAGAAATCTTTTGGAAGCAAAGAGCTGCTGTGAAGTGGGCAGTGGAAGGGGAAAAAAATACAAAGTTTTATCATAACTTAGTAAAAAAGAGAAGAATGACAAACAGGATTTTCAGAATTTGGGATGATGGTTCTTGCTTAGAAAAGTCGGAACAGATACATATCTCTGCAGCTTCTTATTTTGAAAAATTGTTATCTGGAGAGAATTATAATTGTCAAGATGTTAATTATGATCACATCCCAATTCTGGTTAATTCTATTGATAATAATGGATTGATTGCACTCCCAGACATGGAAGAAATGAAACAAATTATATGGGGAATGTCAAAAAATAGTGCTGCGGGCCCAGATGGATTTTCAGTGGAATTTTATACGACTTGCTGGGAAATTATTAAGGAGGATATTCTTGAGGCTGTCCTGGATTTCTTCAGAGGTGGTTTGATGCCAAAAGGCATGATGGCTACTACAATAGTTCTAATTCCCAAAGTGGATAATGCGCAGCAGTGGAAAGATTTCAGACCCATCAGTTTATGTAACGTCTCCAATAAAATAATCTCCAATTTGCTATCTAAAAGATTGAGTGTTATCATGGATAAAATAATTTCTCCTTCACAGAGTGGTTTTATTTCAGGAAGATTGATTTCAGATAACATCTTACTAGCACAAGAGTTTAATCATAAGTTAAACTATCATGTGAGAGGTGGAAATTTAATTTTGAAATTAGATACGGCAAAAGCATTTGACAGGGTTCAGTGGAATTTTCTTTTCAAAGTTATGGAAGCTTTGGGATTTTCGAATGCCTTTATTAGACTTATAGAACATTGCATTACTACATGTTGGTTTTCTATTAAAATTAATGGACACCTAGCTGGTTTTTTTAAATCTAAGCGTGGACTAAGACAAGGTGATCCTCTTTCTCCTCTATTGTTCATTATTGCAGCAGAATTTCTATCTAGAGGATTGAACAATTTATTTGGCAAGTTCCCGCAATTATTTTTCTCTTCAGGTTGTGATATTAAGCTTACTCATTTAGCTTATGCTGATGACATTATGATTTTAATGAATGGCTCAGCTAATAATGTGAAAAAGGTAAAGAAATTTCTAGATGAGTATGAAAAGTCTTCAGGACAGGCCATCAACGAGGGGAAAAGTATGTTCTATCCATCCAAAAATATTACAAAGACCCGAAAGAATTTGATAGCTTCGATTACTGGGTTTTCAGAGGGAGTCTTTCCTATTTTATATCTAGGCGTTCCAATTATGGCTGGGATCCGCAAGATATGCCATTATCAGCCTCTAGTGGAGAAGGTAAGAAAGAAGTTCTTGGGATGGAATATCAAAAGGCTCACACATGGTGGAAGATTGCTTCTTATTCAAAGTGTTCTGGCATCGCTTCCGATTTACACTTTGCAGGTAATCCTTCCCCCAATTTCAGTTTTACATCAAATTGAGATGCTATTTGCAAATTTTTTTGGGGTATGACAAATGCCAAAAAGAAGACACATTGGGTAGCTTGGATGGATGCTTGCAAGCCAAAGCTGGAGGGTGGATTAGGTATTAGAAAGTTAACAGATGTTGCCACGGCAACGGCAATAAAACTTTGGTTCAGATTTAGGGAGCAAAAATCTCTATGGGCTTTATTTCTATCAAAAATGTATTGTGGAACCACTTCACCAAATGTTGTATCAGTAAATTGGAGAAGCTCCCCATGTTGGCGCCGACTGTTAAAAATCCGCAACTTAGCTGAAAATAACATCGGATGGATCATTGGTAAGGAGATTTGAAATTTTGGTTTGATACTTGGCTTGACCAAGGTCCATTATTTAAAATATGTGAGATAGAAGGTGACCTAACTGTAAGGTTTCGGACTTCTTTAACAGTCAGGGATGGGATGCCAATAAAATGCAGCATATTTTATCAACCGAAATGATAGAAGAAATTAAGAAGATGGTAGTCCCCTCCTTAACAAACTCAGACAATCTCAAGATATGCCCTATGGGAAGACAAGATTCGATTGTTTGGATACCCACAAAAAATGGTAAATTCTCACTTAAATCCGCTTGGAATAGCATAAGAAATGCTCAAGCCCCCATGGGAATATGGAAAGCTTGTTGGAGTAGACTGCTTTATCCGAGTGCCTCAATTTTCATATGGAGATTCTTGCGGAAAAGATTACCAGTTGATGAAATAATGCAACAAAGAGGAATGCAGCTAGCATCCAAATGTCAATGTTGTGACTCAATGGAAACATGGGATCATCTTTTCTTTGATGGAGTGGTTGCTAAAGGGACTTGGAAACATTTTGCTCAGTTATTTGGAGTGGATAGGTTCCAAATTTTTTATAATTGGAGGAAAGTGCAGGACTGGTCAAATGATGGTCATGTCAAGGAAATTATCCCATTTTTAATCACTTGGACCTTATGGAGTGCTAGAAATGATTCAAAGCATAGAGGATTTAAACCGAGTG
>JAGFNQ010007140.1:34053-61114 GCA_024364735.1 Boesenbergia rotunda | reverse complement strand
TTATAAATTTTCCAAAGCTATAGGGTAGTTTAGTTCCATCAGTGGGTTTTGAGCAAAACCCACTGATGGACCTCCCATATCTGGATTTCTGAAAATCCATTATCAGTAGTTAGGGTTGAGGTTCTAGAGAAAGTATTTTAGGTGTCGGAAACATCAAATTATATATTTTTTCCAAACCTATAGGTGTAGTTTAGTTCCATCAGTGGGTTTTGAGCAAAACCCACTGATGGACCTCCCATATCTTGGATTTGTGAAAAACCATTTTCAACAGTTAGGGATGAGGTTGGAGAAAGTATTTTAGGTGTCCTAAACCTCAAATTATAATTTTTTCCAAACTATAGGTGTAGTTTAGTTCCATCAGTGGGTTTTGAGCAAAACCCACTGATGGACCTCCCATATCTGGATTTCTGAAAATCCATTATCAGTAGTTAGGGTTGAGGTCTAGAAAGTATTTTAGGTGTCGAAACCTCAAATTATAATTTTTTCCAAACCTATAGGTGTAGTTTAGTTCCATCAGTGGGTTTTGAGCAAAACCCACTGATGGACCTCCCATATCTGGATTTCTGAAAATCCATTATCAGTAGTTAGGGTTGAGGTTCTAGAAAGTATTTTAGGTGTCGGAAACATCAAATTATAATTTTTTCCAAACCTATAGGTATAGTTTAGTTCCATCAGTGGGTTTTGAGCAAAACCCACTGATGGACCTCCCATATCTTGATTTCTGAAAAAGCATTTCAACAGTTAGGGATGAGGTTGGAGAAAGTATTTTAGGTGTCCTAAACCTCAAATTATAATTTTTCCAAACTATAGGTGTAGTTTAGTTCCATCAGTGGGTTTTGAGCAAAACCCACTGATGGACCTCCCATATCTGGATTTCTGAAAATCCATTATCAGTAGTTAGGGTTAGGTTCTAGAAAGTATTTTAGGTGTCAGAAACCTCAAATTATAATTTTTTCCAAACCTATAGGTGTAGTTTAGTTCCATCAGTGGGTTTTGAGCAAAACCCACTGATGGACCTCCCATATCTGGATTTCTGAAAATCCATTTCAATAGTTAGGGTTGAGGTTAGAAAGTATTTTAGGTGTCAAACCTCAAATTATAATTTTCTCCCCAAAACTATAGGTGTAGTTTAGTTCCATCAGTGGGTTTTGAGCAAAACCCACTGATGGACCTCCCATATCTGGATTTCTGAAAATCCATTATCAGTAGTTAGGGTTCAGGTTCTAGAAAGTATTTAAGGTGTCAGTAACCTCAAATTATAAATTTTTCCAAACCTATAGGGCTAGTTTAGTTCCATCAGTGGGTTTTGAGCAAAACCCACTGATGGACCTCCCATATCTTGATTGTGAAAAAACATTATCAATAGTTAGGGATGAGGTTGGAGAAAGTATTTTAGGTGTCCTAAACCTCAAATTATAATTTTCTCCAAACTATAGGTGTAGTTTAGTTCCATCAGTGGGTTTTGAGCAAAACCCACTGATGGACCTCCCATATCTGGATTTCTGAAAATCCATTATCAGTAGTTAGGGTTGAGGTTCTAGAAAGTAGTTTAGGTGTCAGAAACATCAAATTATAATTTTTTCCAAACCTATAGGTGTAGTTTAGTTCATCGTGGGTTTTGAGCAAAACCACTGATGGACCTCCCATATCTGGATTTCTAAAATCCATTATCAGTAGTTAGGGTTGAGGTTCTAGAAAGTATTTTAGGTGTCGAAACCTCAAATTAATTTTTTCCAAACCTATAGGTGTAGTTTAGTTCCATCAGTGGGTTTTGAGCAAAACCCACTGATGGACCTCCCATATCTTGATTTGTGAAAAAGCATTTTCAACAGTTAGGGATGAGGTTGGAGAAAGTATTTTAGGTGTCCTAAACCTCAAATTATAATTTTCTCCCAAACTATAGGTGTAGTTTAGTTCCATCAGTGGGTTTTGAGCAAAACCCACTGATGGACCTCCCATATCTTGATTTCTGAAAAATCATTATCAATAGTTAGGGATGAGGTTGGAGAAAGTATTTTTAGGTGTCTAAACCTCAAATTATAATTTTTTCCAAACTATAGGTGTAGTTTAGTTCCATCAGTGGGTTTTGAGCAAAACCCACTGATGGACCTCCCATATCTGGATTTCTGAAAATCCATTATCAGTAGTTAGGGTTGAGGTTCTAGAAAGTATTTTAGGTGTCAGAAACATCAAATTATAATTTTTCCAAACTATAGGTGTAGTTTAGTTCCATCAGTGGGTTTTGAGCAAAACCCACTGATGGACCTCCCATATCTGATTTGTGAAAAACATTATCAACAGTTAGGGATGAGGTTGGAGAAAGTATTTTAGGTGTCCGAAACCTCAAATTATAATTTTCTCCAAAACTATAGGTGTAGTTTATTTCCATCAGTGGTTTTTGAACAAAACCCACTGATGGACCTCCCATATCTGGATTCCTGAAAATCCATTATCAGTAGTTAGGGTTGAGGTTCTAGAAAGTATTTTAGGTGTCGGAAACCTCAAATTATAATTTTTTCCAAACCTATAGGTATAGTTTAGTTCCATCAGTGGGTTTTGAGCAAAATCCACTGATGGACCTCCCATATCTTGATTTGTGAAAAAGCATTTTCAACAGTTAGGGATGAGGTTGGAGAAAGTATTTTAGGTGTCCTAAACCTCAAATTATAATTTTCTCCCAAACTATAGGTGTAGTTTAGTTCCATCAGTGGGTTTTGAGCAGAACCCACTGATGGACCTCCCATATCTTGATTTGTGAAAAAGCATTTTCAACAGTTAGGGATGAGGTTGGAGAAAGTATTTTTGGTGTTCTAAACCTCAAATTATAATTTTCTCCCAAACTATAGGTGTAGTTTAGTTCCATCAGTGGGTTTTGAGCAAAACCCACTGATGGACCTCCCATATCTGGATTTCTGAAAATCCATTATCAGTAGTTAGGGTTCAGGTTCTAGAAAGTATTTTAGGTGTCAGTAACCTCAAATTATAAATTTTTCCAAAGCTATAGGGCTAGTTTAGTTCCATCAGTGGGTTGGGTTTTGAGCAAAACCCACTGATGGACCTCCCATATCTTGATTTGTGAAAAAACATTATCAATAGTTAGGGATGAGGTTGGAGAAAGTATTTTAGGTGTCCTAAACCTCAAATTATAATTTTCTCCAAAACTATAGGTGTAGTTTAGTTCCATCAGTGGTTTTTGAACAAAACCCACTGATGGACCTCCCATATCTGGATTTCTAAAAATCCATTATCGGTAGTTAGGGTTGAGGTTCTAGAAAGTAGTTTAGGTGTCAGAAACATCAAATTATAATTTTTTCCAAACCTATAGGTGTAGTTTAGTTCAATCTGTGGGTTTTGAGCAAAACCCACTGATGGACCTCCCATATCTGGATTCCTGAAAATCCATTATCAGTAGTTAGGGTTGAGGTTCTTGAAAGTATTTTAGGTGTCGGAAACCTCAAATTATAATTTTTTCCAAACCTATAGGTGTAGTTTAGTTCCATCAGTGGGTTTTGAGCAAAACCCACTGATGGACCTCCCATATCTGGATTTCTGAAAAACCATTATCAGTAGTTAGGGTTGAGGTTGGAGAAAGTATTTTAGGTGTCCTAAACCTCAAATGATAATTTTTTTCAATGCTATAGGTCTAGTTTATTTCCATCTGTGGGTTTTGCTGAAAACCCGCAAATGGACCTCCGATATCTGGATTTCTACAAAACCATTATCAGTATTTAGGGGTGAGGTTGGAGAGAGTATTTTAGGATTTAGGGATAAAATATGTAATCCAACTTGGGGGATGAAGTCAAAATATTATATGGTTAAGGGTGGTCCTCAAATAATATTTTTATTTCAGGCCCACGCTGGGCCTGAATTGTCTTCTTTCAGGCCCACCATGGGCCTGAAATAAATGTATTTCAGGCCCACGTTGGGCCTGAAATAACTTTATTCAGGCCCACCTTGGGCCTGAAATAAAGTTATTTCAGGCCCAACGTGGGCCTCAAAATTATAATTTGAGGTTTGTAACACCTCAACTCCACTGAAGGACCCATTGATGAGGTTGGAGAAAGTATTTTAGGTGTCAGAAACATCAAATTATAATTTTTTCCAAACCTATAGGTGTAATTTAGTTCCATCAGTGGGTTTTGAGCAAAACCCACTGATGGACATCCCATATCTGGATTAATGGAAAAAAAAAATTATCAACAGTTAGGGATCAGGTTGGAGAAAGTATTTTAGGTGTCGGAAACCTCAAATTATAATTTTCTCCAAAGTAGAGGTGTAGTTTAGTTCCATCAGTGGGTTTTGAGCAAAACCCACTGATGGACCTCCCATATCTGGATTTCTGAAAATCCATTATCAGTAGTTAGGGTTGAGGTTCTAGAAAGTATTTTAGGTGTCGGAAACCTCAAATTATAAATTTTTCCAAAGCTATAGGGCTAGTTTAGTTCCATCAGTGGGTTTTGAGCAAAACCCACTGATGGCCCTCCCATATCTGGATTTCTGAAAATCCATTATCAGTAGTTGGGTTGAGGTTGGAGAATGTAGATTAGGTGTCCGAAACATCAAATTATAATTTTTTCCAAACCTATAGATTTAGTTTAGTTCCATCAGTGGGTTTTGCTCAAAACAGTGCATAACCCAACAGTGACAGAATATATCATCCTATAGGTTTTCCTATATCTGATTTATATAATATATATTGTTGATTAGATTATATAATGATTTTTAGAATAATAATCTATATTTACCTACAAGATGTGACAGAATAGATCATTTGGCACACAACAGTGCAGCAACTGGCACACAACAGTGCATTATCAGTTATTATATCTGACCGTATCACTTGGCACACAACAGTGCAACAACTGGATTTGAATAAACATCACCCAATTGTTTTATTTTTGTTGACAATATATTATATAGAATAATAACATCTACATAATCATAACAACATCCACATAAGGAGTTTTTCCATACAAATGGATGTCAATCAACAGCAATGAATTTTTACATCACCAATATAGTTTTCAGATTATCTCAAGTTTTACAAAACATGTCTCTCAGAATATTAACTATCAGCTCAAATCTGATTCTACTCATGTCTCCTTGTTTGAAATCCATCTTCTCATCATATAGGAGACATCGAACATATTGCATGACAAAAAAGGCACAGTCCACGCTGAAATTAACAAACACTTTTTTAGATTTCAATAAGTGGGTTTATAAAATACTTTCTTATTTTAAAAAATAAGAAAGTTCTTCCTCATTTAGTTACCTATGTTCTTGTTGGGGACATTTTTGTCTGACGGAGGGTCATTTGTCCAAGGGATGATGACTTTGTAGATACGGATGAATAGCCGTAAGTTCCTCGCAAGTATATTGTTTAAGTTCTTTTACCTGTCATACATATCATGAATTTATTAATCACCATCAATGACATTTTAGAGAAAATGATGACCATATATAAGAATAAAGGAAGGTAGCTCACCGCTGTGTCAAATTCATGCTTATATTTACGACCACTAGCAAGAGAATTAAAATGATTAAAAGTCATGGATTCTGTATCCACCGCCAACAAGTGAAAGTGTGTATTATCACTGCACAAAGGGATTAAAATAAATCTAAACCCTTGTTCAAGCATATCAGTCTTCATCACTTGTTGCAGGGAAATCTTTCTTGACGATCTGATTGATGCCTACAAATATGCATTCACAAAATTAATAATACCCATATCATAATATTAGGTCTTGTACAATATATCTGTTTAATTAATATACATCATCACCGATACTGGACTGTCAATTGGAGTATCCCTGTAATCATACCGAGTTCAGTCACGTCCTCTCCTAGGTGTACAAGATACTGGATCAGAAAGAGGATCGACTAGAGGATAGCTTTCTTGACCCTCCATGCCTTTTTTTCAATAATTGAAAGTAATTCCTTAACCCTTTCATTCAAACATATATTCTCCTCTGTTAGCTCCTTGATTCGGTTGTCCTTAAGAATGCATTCACCACATAGCCTAACATCTCCTTCTGATGTCTCCATTGGCCGTGGTATGTCATCACCGATATCAAGGTTCTCAAACAATGTGTTCTCATGTAGGGTAGGAATTAATTCAACAATAACCTGTCAATTACGAAGTACACAAATGTTACTACCTCTCTATCTAACTCAGATAGATCACATTTAAGAATAATTACCTCTTCGGACGAGAGTCGGTCGACAAGGCCCCTCACCCTACTAATATGCGAAGGAATATTCCTCCACTTATTTATTCGGGGCCCTTCAACATTGAATGGTTTTTGAATTGGTACATGCTCCAAAAACCATGCCTACACAAATTTTTGCAGCCAAATACATTAATGACATCAAAATATTATAAAATTTAACAAGCTAATTCTACTCACTGCCAAAAGCCCTGCAAATCCCTTTAGGTAAGGGAGGTTGGTGGTGCTCTCGTTTCCCTGAGTTGATGAAAATAAGTCCCCAATCTTAGGTATTTGTGGAGACAAAAATTGATGGATAGCTTTTACCCAATTGAATCTACCTAGATTGTCATAATCATCTACTATATCTACAAGACCTAGAGGAACCTTATATGTACTAGACGAAAATAAAACACAAACAAATATATACAAAATATAAAATTTACACACTAATAACACATCATCCTCTGATTCAACACTTTTAGAAAAATGTTTAAGTAACTCCTCAAGTCTTGTTCTTGTATATTGTTTTTCTTTTGAGAAGTAAGTACGATAGAGGTCACCCGATGCTTTAGTTGAATTAATAGGGACCGAAACACCACGGTCTACTATACCCAGATCAAAGCAACATCTCGTCTGGAGAACGCAACCGGTACACCTGAAACAATTACAAAATTTAGTTATCATCAAGAATAGAGGCTTGAAATTATTCCACGTGGGGCCTGAAATGATTTCAATTCAGGCCCGACGTGGGCCTGAAATGAATTCAATTCAGGCCCGACGAGGGCCTGAAATGAATACATTTCAGGCCCGAGGTGGGCCTGAAATGTATTCATTTCAGGCCTGAGGTGGGCCTGAAATGTATTCATTTCAGGCCTACCGAGGGCCTGAAATGTATTCATTTCAGGCCTACCGAGGGCCTGAACTAAATTAACTTCAGGCCCTCGATAGGCCTGAAATGATTTTATTTCAGGCCTACCGAGGGCCTGAAGTCATTTTCACTTCAGTCCCTCAGTAGCCCTAAAATGAAATGATTAAACTTTATCAAAAACTAATCATTTCAGGCCATCTATATTACTGTCTTATCTTACTATAGATACTATAGATATTGTCTACAATTCATAACTAAAACTATTACCTGATAATTTAAAACCTTGCGAGGTTGAATCCCAACTTTCAAATATATTAACCAAAATTCCACGGATATGCTGCAATTCTTGTATGTCCAGGAAAAAATTGAAAGGCGACCCTTTGATCTTCGCAATGTGTCGATCATTTAAAATGTCAAATTCTTCAAAAAATTGTTTAAAGTGGCCTAAAACACTGCACCAACGTAATTTTTGTCCAATGTCATCTGAATCCTACAGTTTATATACAGTACAAATTTATTCAGCAAAATAATTTTAAACATGTTGACAAACAATGCTGGTTTGACCTAAGCATATCGCTAACATACCTTGGTGGATAATGCCAAGGAAGAAGACGCTGAACCACCTACAGACCTTTTGTCTGACATTATCAAATAAATCCAACGTGCAGAAACCCTAACCCCTTGGTGTATTATGCCGATCAGTCTCCACTTCAACGTTAACACTAAAATCCACCTCAGGATCACACAGAAACGCTTTCGAGCAATGCCTAGGTTTTGGTTGTCCGCAGGGATTCGGGGGATGAGCTCGCGACTATATCACAGCTAGGGCACGTAGGACTGCAAGAAGGCGAGTTCTTGCGCTGAGAGAGGTTGAGAGTGAGCTTTTATCCGAAATGAAGGACTTCCATTTACGTTGTTGCGCTGAGAGAGAACGGAGAAAATTTCCACTGCTACTCATCCGAACCACAAATTAATATTTTATTGATAAAGTGGTTCGGTTGTCTCGAAACTGTGTTTGATAAAGTCATTCTTTGGCGGGAGAGATATAAAAGTAACTTCACTATATGGGATGCGCCCTTTGGTATAATAGAAACCATGGTACTCCTTTCGGTAATTACGAATAGTTGGATACGCCCTTTGGTAAATTGCCCTTGTTAGTTCTATAGTTGAATTGCTAGATAAAATAAAGGGTTTGAGTGGAATTGGAAGGTAATCAACATGATCAACTGCTGACATCTCAATAACTCTAGTTATAGTTAGTCTATCAGATGACTTCACTTGAATGCATCATAATTCAACTATTGCTAGATTCATCTCTAAGTCTTTATCTCAAATTTGTTGTCAACTTCAATCTTTTGTGGTTGAGTCAACTTATCGAACCCATGATGAATAGTACATTCTACTTGAATTACTTGCAAGAGAATCTATGTATTTTTTTGCCTTCCAACAGTAGTATCTCGAAATAGTAAACATCTGATTTAAAATATCAACACTTTAATCCTTAATGTTAATTCGATAATTTCCAAAGTTAATTCTAAAATTAATTCTGGAATTAATCTGAATCTTAATCTTTGGGTACAATTTTGCAAGTTCAAAATTAGATATTTTTAAAGTGAAATTTTGGTCTACAAGTATGTTATGAGGTTTGATATCAAATGTAGAAGTTGTATATCACATCGTTGATGTAAGTAATCACTGCCTCTTACAAGACAGTAATTATCTCACTAATCACAAGAGAGATCATTTCATGAGGATTGGACTTCTTAGTTGTTCAAAGAACATTTTGAACGTGACTATTTTAAAAATGGAGTAAAATAGCTACATGCAATGTGAAGAAGAAAAATAGCATTCTTGTTTATCCAATATTCATAATGGAAAATAGTTTTTGCACAACTATTTAGTGAAGGAGAAAAGATAGCATTCTAAGAGCTTAAATTTGCCCCAAGAGTTGTACAACTACGAAAGGACTCTGTTTTCACCTTTTACTCAATTGATCACCTGGGTACAACTTCTATGCTATAGAAAATAATTCTAAATTTTATGGGTGGGGATCAGTCACTTGGTGATCGGAAACTTGGAAAGATCAGAATGACAAAGCATTCAATTACCATTTGGATTCATTCAGACAACTGTGGATTATATATTTCCAACCAAGGAGTTAAGTACTTTTGAATTAAAATATTTAGAGAGAATAAAATGAGGAGAATGAGAATTTAATGATTGAAAGTGGGACATTGAGTTGAGTCCCTTAGGGCTGTCCCGAAAGAGGCACAATCTAAAAAAGAGAAAAAAAAACATTCAACCACTTCAAAGATTGCATCTCAATTTCTTTTTAAGATACTTGAAAATTATAATACAATGAGCAAAAGGATTATGGCCGGTTATACTTAAGATATTACGAAGAGGCTTTTTTCTGTGACACAATTGCTAAAGAAGCTTTGAAGATTGCCGAAGAAGCTTTCTCCTTCTGTTGTGATCGTTTCTTTGTGATACTGAAGAGATTTTCTTCTTTGTCGACTTTGCGAGAGATAACATGCCTCAGAAGGTTCGTCTGGAGTTCCCTGACTAGACCACTCTTATGTTTAAGTAAGACCTTAAAAATAAAGATGAAACTAGGGTAGAATCATGTTCTCATCCTAGCATTCTAAGAGCTTAAAGTCTTCTTATTTTTAAACTATCTACGGTAGTTTTTCTATAAAACTCTAATGTTGAAAGTTATCTTGTTCCTATGAACTATCGAGAAAGGAAGATGGATGTGAGAACAAGAAGAGGATTCTCTTGAAGCGAAGAGATATATGTCGCTCTTCGAGTTTTATCACAATAAGAAATTTTATTATGAATAAAGGATGATCCCTCTTTTTTATACCATACAACCTAAGACACAAATAGAGAAAAGAAATTATAATTAACATATCTTAATTCTAATCTTGTAAAGAAAAAAAATAAATCTTTTAATCGAATGAAAATTAGATATGTTACGCCCCAAGGCCCATGCTCACTCGAAAAATGAACAGCATATCCCCTGTACGGCAGACAATCTGGAATATTTATATATAACATCTCACATATAATATGGCTCAGCCATCACAAATATAAAATATTCCACAATCATGCAGTATAAAAGATATAATGGATAGAAATAAAATAATTAAAACTCAAGATAAATCCACGACAAACATACCAGTCCATAAACGCATAAAAGTGACTCCACTCAAACTACACGTAACTCTACTGGAAAAATAACTACAGTCTAATAAAATAGATACAGAAATAAAGAACAATGTGGAAAATCTCTAATATGCTTGACACCATGGGATTAGCAACAGAATCCTCTCCTGGCTCCAAAAATGTATCTATCGGCTACCTGAAACAGAATTATATGGTACGGGTGGTGAGTCCGGGCGGACTCTGTGAATATAATAGTAGATAAATGCATGGCATAAAACAAGATACAACAAGCAAACAAAAACAACAAGATGCAATTTCTGGAACAGAAAAACACATATGCGAATATGTAAAACTGAATGAAAGTGTAACCATAAATAATACATGTATATCATCCAAATCCAACAATCATTACTCATATAAATGTAGCAATCACAAGAAAATATAAAAATCTAATAAATGCACATGATGCAATGACATGTGTCATCCCTGATATCAGTCAAGCCGCCATCACATCATATCTGTGAGGTCGAGTGGGTAGGGTTGTGTTAACTGTACGTACTCCAACAATTACCACTACTATAACTAGTTAAGTGGACAGGATCCAAATAACCCAGGAAAAAGGAGGAGCCACCAACAGCTCTGTTATCTCTCAAAAACAACGGTGAGGGTGCCAACTACTTGCCTACAACTCCAACATCTACTACCCATGAGTGGTTGGGTGTGGCATAATAGGATAGCTGCTCGTACCCTAGCAACTATCACTACCCATGAGTGGTTGAGTGGGCAAAGCAGCTAAATAACTGACGATGGACTTAATATTAAGGAAGTCCATGTTCATCAACATGCAACTATGCAGGTATGGTGACACTAAATGCATAAACAACCAATTCACAACTACGCAATGGTATGAAAAATAAATACTAGAATCCATAAATATGCAACTGAACTACTAGGTAGGGTATATCTAATGTCAACCAAAACCCTAGTTATGTTTAATGATTATTCCTAAGTACTCGCCTACAAGCGGTACATTACAAAACAAAAATCAATAGATAAGATTGTATGGATATAAATTGGAGTAGCTCAAAGACCAAGCAAAGAAAAGTATCAATGATGATATTAAAGTCAAAGAATAACATAAAGCAGTCCTACTCAGAAATAAAACAATCATGCATTTAAGTTCAATAATTTACAGAATACAAAAGAGAAGTACCTGCCTTAAATGTAGAACGTGTCCAAGAGAACCCCGCAACTGTATACACTTAAATGGTCAAGGTCATATATCAAGATTAGAGTAAAGCTATTTATACAATTAATTGATTAACTAAACTACAAATAACCCCAATAAATCCTAATATAATATATACTTGATCAAATAGTAACTAAAAATGAGTTCCCTCTTAGTCCAATTGTCACAATTACATTATTAGATTAATTTCCTAAACTAACGCTAAACTCCCAAGCTACAAACAAGATGAACACCAAACTCATTTCAAATCCTTAAATTGACACAACACTTTACTACCGAATGCTAAATCCAAAACAAGATAAACCCCCCAAAATTTCACAACAACACCATAGAATTACCCATGACCTGGAAAAACTCAAAATCAACACCTAAAAACAGTATTGAATTCCAACAAATGCAACCCACTAAACCATTGATAAGTGAAACCAAGAATACAACATATACACTGCATGAATAACAACTCGAAACAGGATATACACATCCAAATAGATCTAAATTTCCCCATAATTCACGGTAACAAGTCCTTACTACATAATTAAATTAAACTACAAGAGTATAGTTGTTTTCTACCATGCAACATCAGTTCACCCTATCAAAAGAGCACACAATAGAATCAATTTATACAAGAGTGCATTTGTTTCCTACACCAATCAACACAAGAAACCCATTCTACTGAACCAACGCAAACAATCAACAACTCATGGTTCGCAACAAGCATTTCTAAAATCTAGATATTCATCATTAACCTAATCCAACATACAGCTTGCCTGAGATATGTCGATGACCTCCACCTCCTTTTCCTCAACAAGCCTTGCATACCCCTGATCTACTCTTTCTGTGATGCTCCGACTGCCGCAAGGTGATCCTCCCTAGGTCCAGATCTAGTAAGGGAGTTAAATCGGTGAGGGATCTAAAGCAAGATCTCCAACACGCAAAGAATCACCACTCAATAGATCACCTTTGATCACGCTGCGGAGGAAGAGGGCGCCGCTGGTCTCTCCTGGCGATGCTGCCCAAGGAGTGCTCTGATTGTGGAGCGAGGGAAGGGGGAGAAGAAGAAGAGGAAACTCATGATTAGGGTACCTTTTTTGAAATCACTCGGTGAGGGGTCGGCGGGCGATTTCGGCGTCGCGGAGGAAAAGAAATCAGGAGTTGTCAAAAAAAAGTTTAGGTTAATATATGAGTTTTGGCATTTTACAAAAAAGCCCCTCAAATCCCATTAATTCCAACCTCATCCTAAATTTTGGTTTTACTCATTTAAGTCCTCCTGATTTTTGTAATTAACATTCTCCCTCACTAACAAAAATTTCGTCCCCAAATTTCGCTATTAAACCACAACATGTACTAATAGCTCATTTACATTATAAATATTGAATACAAACCAACTATACACACCTCAGATAATTAGATGAGGGCAGCGAACTCTGATCGTATCCTCGAGCTCCCAAGTAGCCTCCTTATCAGAATGGTGTTGCCAACCAACTTTGGCCAACCGAATTATCTTATTTCGCAACCGATGCACTTTGTGCACCAATATCTGTATAGGTATCTCCTCGTAGGTCACATTTGGCTTAAGTGTGATCTGTAGGACCGGTGCCGTCGATAGAGGGGGGTGAATATCGACTGTTAAAATCTTCGTAAAACATTCGTAATACTTTCGTTCTAGACTCAGAGCGTTAGTGTAGCGGAAAATAAATAGAACAATAAAACACAACAAGGGACATGCGGGATTTATTTACTTGGTTCCCGACCCCCCTGGGTCAGTACGTCCAAGGCCTATATACTCGGTGTGAGTCCACTATTGGTCTCCTTTCCGAAATTTCCGGAGGCGGAGAAAACCCGTCTTACAGTTGATTTACACACAAAAAAATAAATAACTGAATTGCAGAATGTAAATCAAACCAAAACAACTTGTGTCGAAGCGTCAGCCGATCTAGACCTCCGAAGTGTCGCGCACTTCCTCCTGGAGCCTTCCTGTCGTAGAGTCTCGTCTTTAGCGCGTTGTCGTCGGTCAGAATGATCAGAATAACACTTGGCAGTTGTGTTTGAAGCAGAGGGGTCGAAGCCCCTTATATAGTGCTTTTGGGGGCACCCTGGACGTCGGGCGCACCCCTATAAACTCGGTCAAACCTTATCCCCGGGCCAACCTCGCCGCAGCTGATAAAACCATTGACCAGGGCACCCCGGACCTCCCGGGTGCCCGCGTGAAGGCTTATCTGTGTTTCGAACTCGAAACAACAAATACAGCTTTCAACTTGGGCGCCCCGGACCTCCCAGGCACCCCGCTTGAAGCCTATTCTCCTTACCACTCGAGAACTGCTTTTTCCTTCTTTGGCTTGGGCGCCCGGGACACTGGGGGCGCCCTGGATGCTTGGGGCGCCCCCACTGATGGGGGCGCCTGGCTTCAAAGCCTCCAGCCCTGTTTTTTGCCTGCTTTGTCTTCCAATCTTGGTACCTGCAAGATACACAAAAACAAAGCATATATACATACAATATTAGCCTTAAGGACTTGGTTCTGACTTCGGATTTCCACAAAACCCTAAGTCGAACCAACTCAAGTTCCCACCCCCGAGAACACGCCTTTCACCTACTCCTCTCAGGAGACGGTTGCCACCCAGTCCTTCGGGTGGACTTTTGCCCAGCAGCCCTTCGCCAGGTGCCTAGCAGCCCTTCATCAGATCTTCGTTACCAAGCAGTCCTTCGCCTGGTGCCTAGCAATCCTTCGCCAGGTCTTCGTTACCAAGCAGTCCTTCGCCTGGTGCCTAGCAATCCTTCGCTAGGTCTTCGACTCCTAGCAGCCCTTCGCTAGGTGCCCAACAGCCCTTCGCCGGGTCTTAGGGTTTCAATGCCTAGCAGCCCTTCGCTAGGTGCCCAGCAGCCCTTCGTCGGGTCTTAGGGTTTCGATGCCTAGCAGCCCTTCGCTAGGTGTCCAGCAGCCCTTCGCCGGGTCTTAGGGTTTCGATGCCTAGGTTAACTAGGACTTTTCTTCCACTTAGGTTACTTCTCCTTTGGTCCCCTTTGTCTGTTCAATGTATCACTGACTTAAGTGTATTGTCAAACATTAAAACACTTAGAGGAGAATATCATTGATGCAACTTGCACCAACAATCTCCCCCTTTTTGATGTTTGACAATATCTTAAGTTAGATTGGTTTAAAGGGCTAACTTACTATCCTTGGGATCAAAATAAACAATGATCTAAGTTTTGAAAATCCATTTTTGATCCTCTAGGAAAAATAGAAAAAAAAATTCTAACTTTCACTCTCCCCTTTTTGAAAGCATTTTGATTGTTTGATCCTTTGGAAAGAAAAAATTTCTAACTTAAGGCTCATCTCTCCCCCTTTGTCATACATAAAAAAACAAGAAAAATACTTGCACCAACAATGAAAACTTTTGGTTCTTTTTGAAAATACGTAGTGTAAATTTTTGAAAGCATTGTGTTTTGAATGATATATTGCAATTTTTGAAATGCTATGCGTTTTGAAAAGTACAAGTACTTTGAAAATTATTATGATCTTTAAAAAATGCAAGTACTTTTGAAAGATTATGTAATTTTTGAAAAATATAAGTACCTTTGAACGATGTATTGAATTTTTTGAAAAATTAAATACTTTTGAAAAATACATTGAATTTTTACAAAATTAAGTATTTTTGAAAAAATATATTGAATTTTTTGAAAAATTAAGTACTTTTGAAAAATATTAGACTTTGAAAACATAATATTTTACTTGACTAGGTTTCTTTTCCAATCTGACACAATCCTAGGAAACCTTGTTAACTACAAGGACATTTTCCTAAGTGTCCTGGAAATTCTTCAAGCTCAAGTAAATATTATTATTATTTTTTTAAACAGAATTTTGCCAAAAAAAATGATAGCTACTTTTGAAAATATATGCTAGTACATTTTGAAAAATGTGTGAACTTTTGAAGACCCAATATTTGACTTGGTTTATCTTCCAGTCTGACACCATCCAAGGAAACCTTGTTGACTACAAGAACATTTCCTAAGTGTCCTGGAAATTCTCCAACCCAAGTAAATATTGTTTCAAAAATAATTTCATAAGTCACACAAATTCTAACAAATAAAATAATAGTATTTTGAATGACTTAGATTTTTAGCAAGATTTTGAAGATATGAAAACATGTTATTAAATAATTCTTTTAATTTGACCTCCCCCTAAACTTGACCCGGTCCTGGGAAGCTTGTTGACCACAAGTACTCTTCCTCTGAGTCTTTAGGATTTGGTTCAGATTAAAAAGAACTATTTAATAATAAAAAAATGATTACAAAAAAAACATTTCTGAAATTCTTCTTTTGACTCAGATTCCCCCTAAATTTGACACATCCTAGAAGTCCTTGAAAATCATGAAGTGGGTCTTTCCTCTGTGTCTTTAGGGTTTATCAAAGTCGAAGAAACAGGTAAATTTTTGAACATATAATTTTTACAACATAAACCTTTTTCGAAAACACAAGTGATAATGATTTAAAGCACAATTTTCGAAAAGTATTTTCAAATGATAGTAATGTTTAAAGTGCAGTTTTCGAAAACCATTTTTTAAAAAAATGAAAAGAATTCCCCTGTACTCGATACCGTTTGACTCTATCTAAGTGCCTTAAGGAACTGTAGTATTGTCCTAAGAGGCTTGTGTCTAATTGCATGAGTCAAACAATTTTTAAAAAGATATAATTTTTGAAAACATATAATATGTATATTCAATCAGACAAGTATGAATTTCATAAAAACATTATTATGTTGAGGCACTATTTTGAAAATATATTTTTAGGAAAATATTCTAGCAATTTTGAAAAACAGTTTTGAAAAATATTTTTCAATTTATTAGTCCTTAACATCTCATCTATTCTAGATGTCTCAATACAGTAAGCATTGTTGCCTTATAAGTGTATTGTGAGATGCTTGAATCATTTTTCTTAATTTATTATTAACTCTAAGATTTAATTGAAGCTTGTGTTAGATTCAAATCTGACAATAGTAAAGTGAATTTGGTTTTCAATAATCGGCTTCCAGGTCTTGGCGAGGCACTAGGCCTTCTTTGGCCGTAGCTTTATTGGATCATCAACCCTTTCCTTGACAAAGCCTTTTATTGAAAATTCATTTTCAAGTTACTCCTTGAAAGATTTTGGTCTAACTAGTTTGGGTCTTAGATCGGTAGTTTCGGCTAGTTCTGCCAAGATGGCTTCCCTAACGTACTATCATCTCACCTCCACCCAATATTAGGTTGATCAAGTTTCAATTATTCTTTTTCCTATACCCATTCTAAATTATACATAATATTTAAATATGAATGACATGTCATATATTTAAAAAAATTAGCAAATGCATGGCATGACAATTATGCATGAGTCAAACAAGTCCAAAGCATTTTAATTACGTTTCTAAAGATGTATCAAATTCCCGATTTGATACATGTCGTGTGAATTGGCGAATATGCCAACCCACTTTGACATATTTAATTTTATTAAATTAATTATTACGGTTTGGGTAAGATTTTAGTTTAGTTTGAGTTTAAGTTAATTAAGATTTGGTTGGATTCAAGTTAATTAATTGAATTTGAATTAATTAGAAATTAATTTGAATTAATTAAGATTTAATTAATTTAAGTTTGAATTCATTAAAATTTAATTGAATTAATTTGAATTATTTGAATTAATTTAAGTTTGAATTAATTAGAATTTAATTGATTTGAATTTAATTTAAATTTAATTTAATTTGATTTTAATTTAATTTGAATTTAATTTGAATTTAATTTAATTTGAATTTAATTTAATTTGAATTTAATTTAAATTTGAATTTAATTTGATTTGAATTTAATTTAATTTGAATTTAATTTAATTTGAATTTAATTTAATTCAGTTAAGATTTGAATAATTAAGCTTGAAATAATTGATTAATAGTTGTGGGTTTAAGTTCAGAATTTTCATTATTTCGAAAATTTCTGACTCATCTTTATCTATCTTTTCAAGTTTTTCTAACAATTCGGATTTGTTTGAACCTTTGTGAACTTTATCTACTATGGCCTTTATCTTAGATAATTCCATATCCTTCTCATCCTCAAAATTACATCTTTTAGTATCCTCAAAGTAGGAGGAGTAATTTGGGTCACTTGTTAAAGTTTTGTAATAATTTTCAAGATTATCTATAATTAAGTTATTATCCAGGAGAATTTCATCTTTATTATCCTCAAGAATATTAACAAAATCATTTTTATCCTCAGAAATAATATTTTTAGAATTAATTTCTGGATTATCCTTAGGATTTTCAAATTCGATTTCAGAGTTATACAACGGATTTTCAAATTTGACTTCATAATTATCTAAAGGATTTTCAAATTTAGAATTATCCTTAAGATTTTTTAATTCAGTTTTATCCTTAAGATTTTCAAATTTGAATTCGGGATTAATTTCAGATTTAGATCCAGAAATAAGTTTAGCAATTATTGAATTGGTATTAATAATTAAACAATTTATTTCTAATATTATATCCATATTCACACTTTGTAACTTGTCATTCAAAATATCTACTTGACTATGCAGTAATTCTAACTTATCAGGGAAAATATGTAAATTATCAAAAGATATTGCAGGAATTTGTAAAATTTTTGGAACATAAATCTTACGTACCTTCGCCGGACATTTATTTTTGTAGTGTCCGTACTTCTCGCATTTGAAGCATCGTACGTGATCCTTGTTTTTCCGGACTCCTGGCGTTGGTGCCCCCTTTGCCACCGGTGGTGTAGATCGAGTCTTACGAGTAGGGCACTGATTTTTATAGTGCCCTCTCTCCCTGCACGTGAAACAAATAATATGGAACTTAAAAATGGACATAAAAAAAAATTGTACCTGATTCACCCCTCGGCTCCCCCTCAACTCCTGGCGTCGTTGCTCCGTCGGCGGTTAGTCCGGTGAAGAGCAACCTGGCTCTGATACCAATTGTAGGACCGATGCCGTCGATAGAGCGAGGGGTGAATATCGACCGTTAAAATCTTCGTAAAACTTTCGTAATACTTTCGTTCTAGACTTAGAGTGTTAGTGCAGCGGAAAATAAATAGAACAATAAAAAACAACAAGGGACACGCGGGATTTATTTACTTGGTTCCCGACCCCCCTGGGTCAGTACGTCCAAGGCCTATGTACTCGGCGTGAGTCCACTATTGGTCTCCTTTCCTAAATTTTCAGAGGCGGAGAAAACCCGTCTTACAGTTGATTTACACACAAAAAAATAAATAATTGAATTGCAGAATGTAAATCAAACCAAAACAACTTGTGTCGAAGTGTCAGTCGATCTGGACCTCCGAAGTGTCGTGCACTTCCTCCTGGAGCCTCCCAGTCGTAGAGCCTCATCTTTAGCGTGTTGTCATTGGTCAGAATGATCAGAATAGCACTTGGCAGTTGTGTTTGAAGTAGAGGGGTCGAAGCCCCTTATATAGTGCTTCTGGGGGCGCCTTGGACGTCGGGGGCGCCCCTATAAACTCGGTCAAACCTTATCCCCGCGCCGACCTCGCCGCAGCTGATAAAACCTTTGACCAGGGCACCCCGGACCTCTCAGGCGCCCATGTGAAGGCTTATCTGTGTTTCAAACTCGAAACAGCAAATACAACTTTCAACTTGGGCGCCCCGGACCTCCCGGGCGCCCCGCTTGAAGCCTATTCTGCTTACCACTCGAGAACTGCTTTTTCCTTCTTTGGCTTGGGCGCCCGGGACACTGGAGGCGCCCTGGATGCTTGGGGGCGCCCCCACTGATGGGGGCGCCTGGCTTCAAAGCCTCCAGCCGTGTTTTTTGCCTGCTTTGTCTTCCAATCTTGGTACCTGCAAAATACACAAACACAAAGCACATATACATACAATATTAGCCTTAAGGACTTGGTTCTGACTTCGGATTTCCATGAAACCCTAGGTCGAACCGATGCAAGTTCTCACCCCCGAGAACACGCCTTTCACCTACTCCTCTCAGGAGACGGTTGCCACCCAGTCCTTCGGGTGGACTTTTGCCCAGCAGCCCTTCGCCAGGTGCCTAGCAGCCCTTCGCCAGGTCTTCGTTACCAAGCAGTCCTTCGCCTGGTGGCTAGCAATCCTTCGCCAGGTCTTCGTTACCAAGCAGTCCTTCGCCTGGTGCCTAGCAATCCTTCGCTAGGTCTTCGACTCCTAGAAGCCCTTCGCTAGGTGCCCAGCAGCCCTTCGCCAAGTCTTAGGGTTTCGATGCCTAGCAGCCCCTCGCTAAGTGCCCAGCAGCCCTTCGCCGTGTCTTAGGGTTTCGATGCCTAGCAGCCCTTCGCTAGTTGCCCAGCAGTCCTTCGCCGGGTCTTAGGATTTTGATGCCTAGGTTAACTAGGACTTTTCTTCCACTTAGGTTACTCCTCCTTTGGTCCCCTTTGTCTGTTCAATGTATCACTGACTTAAGTGTATTGTCAAACATTAAAACACTTAGAGGAAAACATCATTGATGCAACTTGCACCAACATGATCAGCACCTCCAACAAGACATGAGTAGGATATGATACATATTTCCTCAGTATGGAAATATGGAATACATCGTGAACTCCAACGAGGGAAGGCGATAACACCAGATGACATGCTACTGTTCCAATCTGCTCCAGAATATGAAATGGTCTAATGTAGCGCGGTGCTAGCTTTCCTCTGAGACCGAACCTTTTCACCCCTTTCGTAGGTGATACCCGTAAAAATATGTGATCGCTCACGAAGAACTCTAAGGGTATGCGTCTCCGATCTGCATAACTCTTCTGGCGATCCTGAGCCTCTAACTGTTAGATTGATACGGTTGCTAGATGGGGGTGAATAGCACTTTTCGGCTTTCTTCTACTTACGTTGTTAGTTGCGTAAGCGGAAATACAATAAAACAAAACTAACAATTGTAAACAATGCTAACAATACCGATTTACTTGGTATCCACCCCTAAGGGTGACTAATCCAAGAATCCTTCGGTGGATCACTCCCCGGATACCCTCCGGCTAGCACTTGTCACTCCTTGTGGGTGGAGAAACCACGCCACAACACCTCGACAATACCTGAGCACCAAGACTACTATTTGGCCTTTAACCAAGACCAAATTCGTCAAACCTTTTAGCCAACACGAAGTCCTCTTAAATAGAACTATGGCTGAAAAACCCTCGCCACCAATCAACTGCTCCCAGGGCAGTCGACTGGTGCCAGCCAAACAGCAGTCCAACGACTCCTGTAACGGCTAGTTTTTGACTTTACTAGTCGACTGCTCCCAGGGTAGTCGACTGGTCCCCAGTCGAAAACTTTCTGTGAGCACTACTAGAAAAAATGCATTTAACAACAGTGAATCACTGTTGTCGTAGGCCAAATACCACTGTTGTTAAAGGTCATGTTGTTAAAGGGGGGGTCTACGACAACAGTGAATCACTGTTGTCGTATATCACATTCGACAACAGTTTGACAACAGTTTTTCACTGTTGTCTTTTATTATATTCGACAACAGTTTTTATAACCGTTGTCGTATATCAATTACAACAGTTTATCACCGTTGTCGTATGCCATATTCACCGTTGTCTTTTATCATATTCGACAACAGTTTTTATAACCGTTGTCGTATATCAATAACAACAGTTTATCACCGTTGTCGTATGCCATATTCACCGTTGTCTTTTATCATATTCGACAACAGTTTTATCACTGTGTTGTCGTATGCCACCGTTTATTTACAACAACAATTTAGCTTTAAAAAAAATCTGTTGTGCTTTTGCACTGTTCCACAACAGTTTCATACCAATATTTTCAATTAAAAGGCAATAATTTAACCTCGAAACAAAAACTATATATATATATATATCAAACATCATCAACGTATTTACAATAAAGATCCACCACAAGCTTTCTACAGACGAAACCACAAAAGTATCTTCTATCCAAAACAGACGAAACCACTAAAGTATCTTCTGACCCAAATTACAAGAGTTCAAATTATATATAATTCTGACCCAAATTATATATTACAGTTTGAGGAGCAACCTTTCGCAAATATTCTGTGACAATCATCATTGGACTACTCTGAGTAACAGCACCTAAGAACTGGACAACATTTGGATGTTGTATTAATTGAAGTAATGCAAGCTCATCTCTGAATGCCCTTCTGCAAGGTGTACAAAGAAACTCTAATTGATATATGAAAAAAAATCAATACAGAGTAGAGATTAAAGATTGCAGACACAGATTATGATGAAATATAGAACCAACCCACAATTTATCTTCATCGGACATTACTTCATCGCTGAACTTCTTGACAGCAACTTGAATTCCCCGCCATCTTGCAATGATGAATGTTCCCTAGCAAATGAGATTGGTGAAACAAATAGAAACTTAGCACTACTATCCTTGAAGTTTGCATTCATGATGAAAAAGAAAGAATAACAAATAACTATAGAGCAAACAACAGAATATGGCTAATTGTAAATTTCTAGAGAGATTAGAAATTGTAATGTTTTTTCCTATTCACATCACAAAAAGCAGACAAGGGAATAAGTTTGTTTTGCGCTTCAAATAAAAATACAAACAAAATTTTGATTTTTTTGTAGTTTATAACAAAGACTCCAAGGAGCAGAAGCTAGTTAGTGCGAACTGTTCCAGATACAGAACCTGAGTTTCAACTCAATCCAATCAAATTAAAAATTCAGGAAAACAATGGTGATTATACATATAATCAAAGAGGTATAAGAATAAGCTAAAAGGTCTCAACTATTAATAGATTAGCTATGTGATATGCTTGATAAGGTGACAACACTATACGAGAATGTTGATAAAAACTCCATGTTCTATAGAATTTTCCAAAATATTGCTCTACATATACAACTAATCCAACTGACTCAACTTATTTAATTATACAACTATAAGTGTCAGAAACAAGAATTGTTTGCAACATAATAATTGTGGCTTAGAGGATGAAGATGATATGCATGATACAATGAAGTTATGAAACAAATAACTCGTAACCATATTTGTTCAAGATAATATGAGATGGATTGACAATCACAGAAAGTAATATTGAGATGTGCCAAAGCAGAGAGAAGACGGCATAAATTTGGAATTAGAACTAATGTCCACTGAATCTGGAGATAACCCCAACAATGGAACTGTCAGAGAAGGAATTCATAATACCAGCCAAAAAAGATGATGTGTAATAGACCAAGAGAGATTTTAACAAGCAAGAGAGATTTTAACAGAAGATCTGTTAGTGAACATGGCAAACAAGGAATGCACTTAAGACCACACGTTTTCATAGTCTTGAATGAAGAAAGCATAAATATACCTTTGTAATGTTAACACTGTTAGTGAAATTTGCGAAAGGATGTTAGGCAGAACTGAATGATAATTCACCAAAAAAGTATCCAATAACAACTGAATGATAATTCACCAAAAAAATAAAACGTACATAGGATATAAAAATAATTCACCAACTGAATGATAATTCACCAAAATAGTATCAAATAACAACTGAATGCCTAACATTTACATACCTATTATCAAATATAATCATGTATACAATCAGCTATCGCGGAGCGCACTTCATCAATTTCATCTTGGGAGTACTCTGCTTTTGCAAACTATGAACAAAAACACATTATATGATTGTACAGAATAAAACATAACAACTTGAAAAAATTTATAACTAGATAACTTTAAATATTTGAGATAATAAAGAAATTATTACTATCGCTCGGAATGCATCCCCCTCGATTGATGTAACTTCTTCAGTAATTTGCTTCATATATCTCATCACATAATATCCACATTGTTTGGCATCCGGTTGCCTAGGAACCTAAGGCAAAGATAATTCATATTTTTAATGCTTAAAATACCAATATTATACACAATAAAATTTTTTGATTTAAATAGAAGTACAAATACCTTAATCACTTCCCACTGGACTTGTTTTCTTCCTTTTCTTCCTTGGAACGAATTAAACAATTTTATTGCCCTTCAATTATACATTAGGTACAGTAGTTGATAAACTATTTTTTAAGACTAATTTAGAGATGTAGACTAACAAAAAACATATATAAACTCACATTTCCACAACATATTTCCAATCGTTATCACGAATGCGAGGACCTAGGGAATCCAATAAGTAAACAATCTCCTTATGAGGATTAATGAGAGTGAGAGTCCAATGGAAACTACACAGAAGTACACAAAATTAGTGCATTCTCAATTCAAATAAAAATGGCAATTGAAAAAATATATTCAGGAAGTCCATTACCTGTTACAACTTGGCACCAAAACCAACTGATTAAGTGATGCACCACCTAGCCTTTCAGCTAAAATACTTGCCCTTTGGTTCAACCGCTCAGTTTTAACTAATTTGTCCACTGTGGTTTTTTTAAAGCATGGGATGCTATGCGGATTTACAAACCTGAATTTCTCAATCTTGTTTTCTTTCACCAAGTTTTTATAAAGATGCCTACCATATGAATTACAAGAAAATCAGTAAGTGCTTCTATAGTAAATTAATAAAAGAACAAAGAAAGTTGAAGGTAAATCAACAACTTACAATATGTAAATAACCACACAATTTCCAGATATTGGCTCCAAGTGATACAATGCAGTGATGTCCTCAATATGCAAATTCAGTTCATAATCATCTTGAAATATCTCATGATCTAAAACAATTGACAAGATCTTTCCATTATCAATACCATGCTTAGCATAACAATATAACATGTGCAACGATTTTGGCACACGTGATGAAACTTTCTGGTTTTTCTCTGTACGGGTAGGTTTCTTCACTTGACGCTTCTAAAGATTGTAATTATAAGCTTGTTAGATGGCGCAATACTAAATAATTTAACGAATATTTACATTGAAATATTAGCTTAATTAGATGTACCTCGGGTTGTAGCTTTATCAAGTGGATTGGCCAAGCTACATGTGTTCCAATAGCATCACCAACAGTTTCACATTCATCAGGAATCGGAAAGGGCAAACGTGCTGATTTTTGCATTGCCACATCAACGGACACTCGTATACAATCCTTAGGCATTGGAAGGCCATGGATTAATTGATTACCTCCTTCAAGCTCAACAACAGTTCCATGTGCAGCAATTTCATTGCTCGAATCCAATGTCAAAATAACAGGTTTACCCTAAACAAAAAATAGTCACATTATTGGATAGTACTAACTCTATATTTCAGTAATATTTATAACCACAATGACTTATATACCTGTAGAGCAACTACTTTTTCCACAATCTGCAGTTCAACATCATCGAGCTCTTCACAAATTGGTTCGACCTCTTGACAAACAGGTTTGACCTCATCAGAAACAGGTTCGGCATCTTGGTCAATTTTAGGAGGGCACTTGACCGAGCAACTTCCTTTGTCATCAATTTCACTGCCCAATGCACCTTTTTTTAAGACAATTGATTCCAGATGTTTAATGCGTGCATCTTGGTCTTCAATTAATTGTCTCGCCTCCATCAACTCTCTATGTTGCATACTCATCAGCTCTCTAGCAACTTTGTTGGTCTTCCATCTTTTATCAACATTAAAGAATAATGTTGGAGTTATATGCCCTCCAACAGCCCTCACACGTCCCCCATGTTCTTCCGTATTCAGTGCTATGGTAAGAATATCTGATGTTGGGCCTACTATTTCTAGTTTACCCTCACGCTTTAGTTGAATGTATTCATCCTGTCATCCAAATGAAAACAATAATATACTTTGAAGCATTTAATTGAAATACAATAATTGAGTTTTATGTATAATATCTCACAATCTTGTCGACTGTTTGATTCAACTCTTCACCATCGAATTTTCCTTCGTTGTTAACCCTTCCTTTCTTCCAGATAATAGCACGATTGATTTCTTCATCTTCACATAAGTCATTTGCCTACGAATAAGAACAAAAGAAAGATTTCAGTTTAATGATCATGTACAGAAAGAGTCACACGAAAAGAGCTTTCAGTCACAAAATAGGTTCAGTACATCTACTTTCATTGCTAGAATAGTTTAATGATTGCTTTTTAATTCGGAAGAAACCACCGATTGTCCTAAAAAAAGTCACAATCATAATATCGTCTTATTGATTGCAAAATACTTATTGTTAGGACTACTAAAGCTCTCAATTCTTTACAACCTCAAGACTGGTTTCAGTTACGTAGGACTTCCTCTCATCCATGGTTGAACTAGACTATAAACATGCAAATGCATCAACATTATCGAACAGTGAATAATACTTACTATTTCTTCTGCAAATCGTGCATATCCTTTACGAGATAGGCGATGAGGGTAAATGTTCTTCTTTCGTTTCTCCTTCTGGACAGCACTTAGATTCTAGTCAAGTGAAACATTCGATATAGTCAAATTTACTAAATCATTAATTACCTTATTGTCTACTTATTTCTGAAAGAACAAAAAAATAAACTTACAATGAAGTCGACGGATATGCGCGTAAGGACAAAAGCCATCCAATCTTCTTTTGAAATCCCATAACCACTAGGCGGTTCATTCAATTCATCGGGCTTGTCTAGCTTGTTCGAAATGAATGTTTGAGTGAGATGCGATTTGTACTGACGCCATTTATTACTGGCTGAACTCAAACAACCCTTCTTCCAAGTTGGGGGAACTTCGTATGTCAACTATAAAACACAAAGTTGGAAATGCAGTAAAAAAATTCACCTAAGATAACAAAATGAATAGTAACACTTGACCAAACCTACTCACGTACTTTAACAGATTCCCATATTAATTCTTTAATTTCATTTGGTACTAGCCTCCAAGTCTTGTATGTAATCTTCACCTTCTCTCTTGCAAGCAAACCGATGTAACTCTGCATCTCACTCGCAGCCTTCCCTACTGGTAGTCCAAGTTTAGTAAATCTCACCGGCTTTCTAATTCCTTGCACTCTATGTCTAGCAAGCTTAGCTAGACTTGTACGTCCTCTAGATATTCTTGTTGTTACTGTTTCTGTAGAGTCCACCATTTGCTCAGTGGATGTAGAGATGATTTTTCCTTTTCCCTTATTTGTCATTGAAGCCTATCATTATCAATATAGATTTAGAACAATTGCAATGAGAGCTTCTCTAATATCTAATGAAAATTTATAACTTACCTGATTGCTGGTGGTTGCAGCTATGATTTTGTGTTTGTTCTTCGCCGTCATTGAATCCTATTTATCATTAGCAATTGAAATTTACAACAATAGAATTTTAGGCCTACAACAAAGTAAAAGCACGGATACTCAGATATTATCTTGTAAGCTTAACAAATCAACATGGGCCAGTAGTTTGTTAATGCTGAAAGTGTTTTAGTAGAAAGTGAGGTTTTAAGTACTCTTCACTTGTGCATGATAGACAATAAAACAATTACTGTACATAAAGGACTCTGTTATCAGTTTCAGTGGATACAACTGAGAAAACAACATTTGGCAATGTTAAAAGAAAGTCTAACCATTTCTGCATCCAACACATCTGCAAAGCTTATAAAAAAGTCAAACCTGTGAAGATTAACCTAAATCTAGTTTCCGTGATTGAGTTGATACTACCATTATTTGACGGCCTCCCTAATTCAACCAGG
>JAGFNQ010007140.1:0-32764 GCA_024364735.1 Boesenbergia rotunda | reverse complement strand
CCTGATAAAGGCTTAGTACGTTCTCCTATACATTGCCTGATGGTATCCCAATTGTGTGGACATTAGATAGATACTCTGAGCAAAATTCCACAGCCTCTTCAGCAATATAACATTCAGCTATGCACCCTTCCGGTCGATTGCGATTGCGTACGTACCCTTTCAAATCTTCATGTATCTTTCGAATGGGTACATATGTCTATACCAAATGGGTCCACACAATTTGACCTCCCGCACAAGATGAACATTAAATGTATCATTATATCAAAAAATGAAGGGGGGAAATACTATTCAAGCAAACACAATATCATCACAATCTCTCTTTGTAAGTTATCCAACTTTAAAACGTCTATTACTTTGCTGTATAGCATATTGAAGAAGAAACACAACCGAGTGATAGTATCTCTGACATGTTTTGGCAAGACACCACGAATGGCTACGGGAAGTAATTGTTGCATTAAAGTGTGATAGTCATGTGACTTAAGACCAACAAGTTTCAAATCCGTCATCGAGACAAGGTTTTTAACATTAGATGAGTAACCTTCAGGGACCTTGATTCCCGCTAAAGATTTGCAAATACTCCTTTTCTCATCTTTACTTAGAGTGTAACAAGCAGCAGGCAAAAATGTTCTTTTCTCCCAACCCTTGGTGCCAATTCAGTCCTTATATTCATTTCTAGAAGGTCTAATCTTGCCGCGACTCCATCCTTTGTTTTTCCTGGAATGTCAAGTAAAGTACCGATGAGACTTTCACAAACATTTTTTTCAATGTGCATTACATCAAGAACATGTCGAACATGTAGGTCCTTCCAATATTCAAGTTCAAAGAATATTGATTTCTTTTTCCAACATATTTCACCATCATTCTTCTTTGATTGTAGCTTTCCACCTATTTTTCCCAATTGAAAATTAATTCTTTCCACTCTTTCCAGAACTTCATGGCCACTCAATGGATTTGGTGGTGGGTTAAACTCTTGCTTCCCATTAAATGCCTTCTTTTGTCTTCTATAAGGATGACTTAAAGGTAGAAACATTCTATGACCTGTATATGACATTTTCCTACTGTGCTTCAACCTTTTTGCACAAGTTTTTTCTGCACAAATAGGACATGCATAATATCCCTTCACAACACAGCCAGACATATTCCCATATGCAGGAAAATCATTGATTGTCCACAGTAGAACAGCTTTAAGAGAGAAACTTTCTTCTCGATATGCATCATATGCTTCAACACCTTCATCCCATAAGCATTTTAAGTCGTCAATCAATGGTGCTAAGTAAACATCAATATCATTTCCAGGTTGTCTAGGACCAGATATTAACAAGGTGAGCATAACAAATTTTCTCTTCATACACAGCCATGGTGGAAGATTGTATGTGATCATTAAAACTGGCCAACAACTATATGCAGAACTCATCAAACTATGGGGATTGATCCCGTCTGCCGATATAGCCAATCTCAGATTTCTTGGCTCAGCAGAAAATTCTGGCCACATGCGATCAATTAATTTCCAAGAAGGCGCATCTGCTGGATGACGTAAATATCCATCACGAAGTCTTTTATCGGCATGCCAAGTCAACTCCTTGGATATTGCCTTATTCTTAAACATTCTTTTAAATCTTGGAATAGGTGGGAAATACCATAGGATCTTTGCAGGAACTCCTTCTTTTACCTTGGATTTGTTGCTTAACTTCCACCTTGATGTCCCGCAAGTAGGGCAGTTGGCAAAGTCTTCGTACTTCTTTCGATATAAGATACAATCATTAGGGCAAGCATGAATTTTCACATAATTCATCCCTAATGCACGTAAGCTTTTCTTTGCGTCATACAGAGATAATGGCAATTCGTTGTCTGTTGGAAGCATTTCTCCAAACAAAATAAGTAGATCGGTGAAACTTTTATCACTCCAACTATATTTTGCCTTCAAGTTAAATAATTTCACAATGGCAGATAACTTTGTGAATTTGGTACATCCAGGATATAGGCATTTCTCGGCATCTTCAAGTAGCTTATTGAAATGGCTTGGATTCTGATCATAACTATCATAAACAGCCTGCACCATATCTATAGGCTCCTCACCAAAAGAATTGTCTTCATCTTGCCCTACTCGATCATTATCATTCATTGAGTTCTCTGCCATACTACTTTCCCCATGCCATATCCATGTATGATATGTCAAATCTATACCATTACTATACAAATGTGCCCTTATAATTTCAACATTTTTCTTCTTGATATTACCACATCTTGCACATGGGCAAGGTATTGCATTAGGATTGTTAGCGTTATCCAGTGCAAATTGCAAGAAAGACTCTACTCCAATACCATATTCACGTGATAATCTATCCTTTGACATCCATTCTTTGTCCATTCTTGTTACAAGTACTAATCAACTAGAAATGAGCCAACACCTACCTTCAAAATAAATACACATTATACGATAAAATCTTAACCCACCTAACAAGAAACATCACATATTCATAGCATGCAATATCTACTGTCAATATTTGAGCAAAAATAAGTAAATAAGGGAGAAAAAGGAAAAACCTTAAGCAATATTCATAGCATGCAATATTCACATATTCATAGCATGCAATATTCATAGCATACAATATCTAATGTCAATATTTGTAACTACCTCAAACCATTCATTTCTATGCGTAAATTCACATAATATCAGTTCCGAGATGTAGTTTAAGCAAATTTAATTTAAAATAATATGCATTGTCAGATCTATTCTGAGGAAAATTATTTGAGATTGACATATGGATTGCATCTTACTATTGAAGTACATCCAAAGCCTATATTAGTATAGTAACATTTAGATCCTTAAACATTTTCATTACATTAAATATAATTTCTTACAGAGTAATAAATAAAGTTACAAAATATATCTACAAACAAATTGTTAGTTTTTGTCTGAATAGCAAAGTCTTACACAACAAACCAAAGAGCATAAGATGCTATAAATCTACTTGTAAACTACTAATAGGGTTGGAAGAAAATTATGCTCTACTGGACAATGTTCTTAGTTTCAAACTCATCAACAGTTAGTGAATGAATGAAGTTATCAAGGAATTAGTTGGGTCCTACATAAAAGAAATGATCAAAGCTCAACTAAACCTAGCTAATGCAATTTGGGAATCTAATAGAGCTCACGTACAAGTTTGGGAATCCAAAGGGAAACATCCAAGAATAAAGATCACAACCAAGCCGTACCTGAAAACCCACACACCAAGCTTTCCTCTGCCCCTTTCTGTTTCGATCAGAAGAAACCCAGCCACATGCAAAAGCCCTAATTTCCAGAAATCCCTAGGAAGAGGACTAGGTTAGCTCCAACTCACGGTACCAAAAACAATCAATAGTGATCTCAACTCACTAGGAGGGCCGCTGGCAGTGGCACTCAGCCGGGAAGGAGCAATTCGCCTATCGTAGCTAGCGATGAAGATGCGGTGTTGACGCAGCTAGGGCACGCGATCTCAACCTAGCTTGCCTGGGCGTCAGTAGCTAGGGCACGCGATCGAGGAAGAAGAAAAGCTAAGTGAGGAGGCGTCGCTTCCTTGCTTGCGCGATGAAGAAGAAGAGAACGAGAGGAGTCGGGGCTCACCTCGCGAGGGTGAAAGGAAGCGCCGCTCTCGGGGCTTCCTTGGACACGGGCGATGAAGAAGGGGGAGAGGCGTCGACTCGTGGCTGCGAGGAGTTTGTGTGAGAGAAGCGGAAATGGTCGGGGGTTTGGGTAGTTGGCGGGCGTGGAAGAGAAAAGATTAGGGGTTTGGCGGGCGTGGATCGAAAAATAAGAGAATGACTGTTCGTTGTTTTATTGCTTGAACAGCACAACAACAACGGTTATTTTATAACTGTTGTCGTTGAGTATACATACGACAACATTTTGTTATTACTGTTATCTTTTTATGTATACAGACCAACAACAACAACGGTTAATACTAAAACTGTTGTTAAATTGACATACGACAACACTTTATCAAAAAACCGTTGTCGATTATGTGTTGTTGAATGCAAAAATTCTAGTAGTGGTGCTCAACATTCTAGCACCGACGATGACCCTCTGCTCCGAAGAACGATCCACACCGGGCGTCGGTAACGAAGAGTCTTGTTTACTTACTGCACTAATATTGTAACAATTTCTGTAAACTTTTGCGCTACTATAGAATTGCTCGTAGTAAACGGTCAAGGACCGTGAGCCTTGGAGTAGGAGCCAAACGCGACTCCGAACCAAGTAAAACTACTTGAGTTCTGTGTGTGTGTTTTATTTAAATTCCGCTGCATACTTTCTCTTTTTAATCCGAAACGTTTTCATGATATTCACCCCCCCCCTCTATCGTGTTTACTCGATCCAACAGAAAGGTTTGGGGGTACAAATCTAAAACTAAGAATGATGGTCCACCTTACCATAGAGTTCCATATAAGTATGAAACTCAATCTAGGTCTAGGAGTCAAGTCAAGGTCACAAGGGAAGTCATCCCTAGAGTTGACCAAGACAACACCAACATGACTAAGGCTTCGGAGAAGCCTAGAAAAGTCATTAGGAAGGTATTAAGGAAAGTTATCCCTAGTGAATACCTAGAGCACTCAAGGAGTACCAATAAATTTTGAATTTCTAAGAGTGTGTTTGCCACACCTTATATAGGTCTAGGGAGTGTCAACTCAAATTGGAAGGATAGTTAACTCAACCTTGTTGAAGTTGACACTTTGGAGCATTTTCAAGGAATTATTACCCTTGAAAATGAAGAAGTTAATTGTTTACTCTTGAAGAGTAAAATTGTGCTAAACTATGATTTTGAAGATTTGAATTGATAAAGTTATCACAACTAGGTTAGAATCCAAGGATATGTCAAGTCGGGGAGTTTTGGTATTATCTTGGAAAATTACGGGCAAAAATAGGATTATTAATAGCTTAGCGATGAGTTATTGATACTTAGATAGAAAATTTAGGTATTTTCTTTTATGCTAATATGCCATGGTTTGTGTGTCTTATCACATGTCATGACATCATATTCCATCATTAATACTTTATTATTAAAACATCATATGTCATGTCATATATGCATCATTTAGCAATAATCAATATTTTCTTCTAAAAATATTCATGTGATACATGTCATAGTCATTATCATGCATTGTTAAATTTATATTGAAATTAAAGACTGGCATTAATTGACATCCTAGATGGATGATCAAAGTTTATAATGCCTAGGTAGAAATGCATGAACCCTTAGTTTAGGGAGAATATGACTTTCACATCTCACAAGACCATAAGTTGACTTGAATGTGTTTTGAGACATATTAGAAACAAGTGAAATATTAGGTTGATGAATAAAAACTCAAGGTGTTGATAAAGTGTATCTATTTGAGTTTTTAAAATTCATCCAAAACAAGAACTTAAGTGAACGCCAATCATTGAGAAAGCTAATGTATAAGTCATGTGCATTTAGCCCAAAGAACATGATTGGAAATCATTTTTGAAAACTATTTCAAAACTATTTTGAAAAATCTTGGTGAAGACTATCTTTTGATAGCACTCATCATTGATGAATATGATACAAAATAGAGCGAAACATTGAAGTATCTCAATGATTTTCAATTTTGTGTCAATTTTTGAAAATGGATTCTATTTTCATAGAAAACTATTTTTCCATGATAGTATATGTTATAAATTATGTCTACACAAAACTTCATTAATTTTTGAATTTTGTAGAATTATTTAGGAGTTTCTGAAATCCAGTCTGAAATTATTTTCAGAAATAAAAAACTCCCAATCGATCAAGTGATCGATTAGGTAAGTAACCAATTGATTGGTCAATCGATTGGCGAACTTTTTCTGCAAGCACAGAAACTCACGTAATCGATCCGTGGATCGATTAAGGGCAGTCATAATCGATTTAGTGATCGATTAAGGCATAGTTAATCGATTTAGTGATCGATTAAGGCACAGTTAATCAATTGGTACCCAACACCAATCGATTGGTATGACTGAAACTGTTTGATTTCAGTTCTTTAACCCAATTTTGAGTAATCTAACAATCCCTAGCCCCTTGGAATACTTTTATAAGTATATTTGGGTAAATTTTATTATGGAATCAAAAAGGGAGATAGTTTGGTGAAAACTATAGGGTTAAGGAGAGGTTTAGATTCAAGTTTTGAATCTCAAAATCTCTTAACCTCAAGTTGAGATTTCCTAAAATTTTACGAACTAAAAAAACATTGTTGGTGCAATAATAGAGGTTTAGAGCATGTTTTGAGTGGCAGATCTTCCATAAAAGCATGAATTTTAATTTTTTTAATAAGTGAAAGAATGAATATTTGGAATCTTCATTATGATGAATGCTCAAGGTTGAGCATGGGTTCAAATGAAAGGTATGGGACTTTCATTGGGCATGTCTTTAACCATATAGACTCTCAGGGAGTTTTTGATGTATGTCAAAGGTGGAGAAATTGAAAGGCTAATAGGTATTAGTCTTTCTTAAACATATTGTCAAACATCAAAAAGGGGAAGATTGTTGTTGCAATCTTTGTTAGGTCAAGGTTGACCTAGTTTGACTAAGCTCGGGTGAGTTTATGTTTGGTAAGCTTGATAAGCTTAAGTTTCAATGTTTGATAATGATGTTTGAATATCGTGTGAGTCAAGTGGGTCAAGGTTGACTAGAAACTTGATTGAGAAAGACCTAGTGGGACTAGGCACACCTAGTGGGACTAGGTGAAGTTAGGTGGATCAGGGAGATCGCACACTGGCACGAAAACAGTCCTAGTGGGACTAGACACACCTAGTGGGACTAGGTGAAGTCCAGGTGAATCGGGGAGATCACACGCTGGCACGGAAAAAGTCCTAGTGGGACTAGGTGAATTCCAGGTGGATCAGGAAAATCGCACGCTTGCACGAAAAAAGTTCTAGTGGGACTAGATGAAGTCCAGGTAAATCGGGAAGATTGCACGCTGACACAGGAAAAGTCCTAGTGGGACTAAGCACACCTAGTAGGACTAGGTGAAGTAAGGTGGATCGAGGAGATCACACACTGGCACAGGAAAAGTCCTAGTGGGACTAGGTGAAGGCTATGTAGATCGGGGAGATTGCACGTTGGCAAGGTGGAAGTCTATCAAAAGACTAGACTTAACTCGAGGGTTAGACAAACCTGGTTGGGAACTAGGTTAAGTCCTAGTTGGGAACTAGGCAAGGGAAAATCCAAGTTGGTCAAAGGTTTGATCAAACACTTGGTGAGGAAGTCCTAATAGATTACGGTTGATCGGGGTCAGGCAAGGGAACCCTAGACTTGTGCACACAAGTTAGGGTTGAGGTCAATCGATTGAGTAATCGATTGGTGTTGGTTTCTCGAAACAGAAGCCCTCTTAATCAAGTGAGTGATCGATTAAGGAGGGAATCAATCGATTGGGAGAATTGGGTTGCGAGAACAAAAAGAAGGTTTAATTGATTGGGCAATCGATTCAGCCTCCACTTAATCGATTGAGTAATCGATTATGGAGGATGGTAATCGATTGGTCAATCGATTACAGTGGAATTGTACGAGGCACAGAGAGGTGCTGAATCGATTCAGCAATCAATTAAGATCATCTTAATCGATTGGCTAATCAATTAAGCTTCAAAAAATAGTCGTTGAATGGCTAAGTCTGACGTGGTAATCGATTGGGTGATCGATTAAGGGAACCCTAAGTCGCGGGTATATAGGTTTTTCACGCAGGTTGAAGCGACACTTCTTTCACATTTCTTCTCCTCCTTCTTCACCATTTCAAGAGAAGTCTTGGAGCATAATGCTGCTGCATTTCCATGGTTCTAGAGGCGATCCTAAGCTAGAAGAAATCAAGAAAAGAAAAGAGAGCTCATTGTTGTAAATCTTATAAGATTTTCTTTGTATTCGCTTGTATTCTTGTTGTATATTCTTGAGAGCTTGTAAGAGGTTTTTCCACCTCCACAAAGGAGTCTTTCATAGTGTTTGAGAGAGTGAGAAGAGCGGATCATTGGATTAGTCACCTCAAGGATGTGGATACCAAGTAAATCAAAGTGTTAGCATTGCTCAAGTTTTCCACTGCAACAAATCTTCATTGAGCAAAGATCGAACCTAATCACCCCCTCTAGCTCTCCTACTGGTCCTAACAAACTCTTCATATTCATGGGATGAGTATAAAAAAGTTTTTCTTACAATTTGGATGAGCTTCTTGTCATTTTCTTCTCCTCCTTCCCTTTTTCCGAAACCCCTTCTCCTCCTCTCCTTCTTGCTTTGTGAACTCCTCTTGTGACTAGCACCACAAAGGTGATTCTTCTCTGAAGGTTGAGAGATCGTGTTCGTGTGGATACACATATAAACACAGACACTTGAATGTGCAAGAAATCCGACGTACCTTGGATGAGCGGGATAAGCGAAGGGCACGCGTCAAAGGTTTACCTATAAGATAGTAAATTGTAGATCTAACTTTTATGAGTTTTCTTTCATATGGATCACTCATGGTATCTATTTTTTCTGCTGCGATTTTCAAATGTTTATGCCTATAGATCCCTACAATAGCATGGTGTACTTGGCATGTTATAACTCATGAAGCATAATCCTCCATAGTAAACAATGTGGGTGGCATGACCTTAGATACAATGTGACATTTGCCTTATCGAAATATGACAGATATCCCATCATTAATTAATACATAGAAGAAAGAGGTATCAACTAGTTGTAAAATAAAAAGGCGTCCACTCTTGCGGATGGAGATACACATTCAAAAATATGTACATACACCTCTACTCGTATGTACATTACGAGCAAGTCCAGAGTTCGAATCCTGAGGAAGGCAAAAATCCACTGTCCAGGGGTGGAAAGTCCTAGTGAGTAACGACACGGTTGTTGGTCGTCGACATCGGTTGTTGGTCGACGACATAGTTGGGCCGCCAAATTTTGATTTGGCTGCCAGTTGTTGGGCCGAGGTGACAGGTTGTTGGGCCGCCAAATGTTGATTTGGCCGTCAAAGGGGTTGAGAGACCGTGTCGTTACAATGAGTGACACCTAGTAGTATATCATGACCTCTAATTCATCGAGAAATCATAGTTGATTGCAGAACCACTTTTGAATCCTTGAGCGGTTATAGTTATTCATGTGTATGTCCCTTTCACTCATCTTATAGCTACTTAGTTCAGAACATAGTCTATATGTCAATCTCCACTAGGCTAACTACGTCACTATATGACCGGTGCCGTCGATAGAGGGGGGGGGGTGAATATCGACTTGAAAAAATCTTTTCGTACAATTCGACGTTCGTTCGTTTGTTCTAGTCAGAGAGTTAGTAGCACGGCAAAAAATAAAGAAACAAACGAAAGACACAATAGAAAAGACACGCAGGTTTTTACTTGGTTCCCAACCCCCCAGGGTTTGTACATCCAAGGCCTAATCATGGGTAGCGCCCATCCACTAGTGGACTCCTTTCCGGACTTTCCGGAGGTGGAGAAACCAGTCTTACAGTTTAGAGTTACCAGCAAAAGAATAATTAAATTGACTTCGTAAAATAAAAGCAAACCAAAATAAAAGTTGACGATCCGGCCAATCTGGAAGTCTGAAGTGCATCACACTTCCTCCTGGAGCCTCCTTGGTCGTAGAGCTTCGTCTTAGCACATTTTGCTTGCTCTGAATGCTTAGAATGATGTAGCGAATGTTCTTCTGAGTTGAGGGGTCGAAGCCCCTTTTATAGCTTCATCTCGGGCGCCCTAGAGCCTTTGGGTCGCCTCTATTCGGTCAAAAAATCATCCGGAATCGTGAATTTCGCGATGCTGATAAGTCATGCTGTCCAGGGCGCCCTAGACCATTCAGGGCACCTGTATTCATTCAAGCATCTGGCCTTTAGGGCGCCTATAAGCATGGGGGCGCATGTATTCATTTAGGCGCCTTGGATGCTTATTCCAGGTGCCATTTTTCCTGCGTTTGCTCGCCTGCTATACATCCAACTCTAGGTACCTACAAGATAAACAAATACAAGACAAACAAGTATATAATCTTTGCCTTAAAGATTGGTTATGACTTTGGATTTCTTGCGAAACCCTAGGTCGAACCGACGCCTAGTGTTCCCTTTCCCGGGGAACGCGCCCTCGCCTACTCCTCTCAGGAGAAGTTGCCAAACGGCTCCTCCGGTTGGACTTTTGCCCGATCTTTCGAATCAGGACTTTGGTGCCCAGTCCACGACCAGGACTTATTGCCCAATTCCATTAACCAGGACTTCGTGCCCAACCCTCGGTCAGGTCTTCGGTGCCCAGCTCTCGGCCAAGACTTATTGCCCAATTCCATGGACCAGGACTTCGTGCCCAACCCTCGGTCAGGTCTTAGGTGCCCAACCCTCAGGCAGGACTTATTGCCCAATTCCATGAACTAGGACTTCGTGCCCAACCCAGTTGAGGCAATCGACCCTTAAATGATTGGAAGATCATGGTTTTGATGTGTGGGCGAATATGTTCAAAGTTAGAGTGTTATGTTATATTTGATATGTGTGATTGAGTTTGCAGGACTTGGAGAATCACACATGGTGGACTTATCCGAGGGACGAGAGCTGAGGGAGGAGAGTTCCAAGGGCAAGCCGGGAAGTGGACTTCAAGGGCACACGTGAAGGGTGGCATGGAGGCAAGCCAAGGGAAGGCTTGCGTGCGCATCCGAGGGATGATAGCCAGAGGAAGAGGACTTCAAGGGGCGAGCCAAGGGAGCAGACCTGAAGGCACACGCGAAGGAGAAGGTCCGGAACGGCTGGAACTAAGCTGGGAGGCAGGGCAGTCGATTGGCCCAGAGGTAGTCGACTGCCAAAACCCACAGAAAGTTCGCAGCCTCGGACCAGTCGACTGCCCCATGGCCAGTCGACTGGTATACCCCGAAACTAGCCGTTGGCTAGCTGTTGGCTAGCTGTTGGCCAGCAGTTAATGCTAGGCCATTCGACTGCCCTTGGGGCTGGACAGACTGGTGCGGGGCTGGACAGACTGCGAGTCTGTCCTTTTCACCTATAAAAGGAGCACCTTTTTGTACGTGTACGGTACGGTTCCGTACAGTAACAAGGTGCTGCCCAACTGAAAAGTGTTCTTGCTTCCTCTCACTCATTCTACTTCATTCTGTAAAGAGGAAGATCACCGTTGTAATGGTTTCTCCACCTAAAGGAGATTTTCATAGTGAAAGTGGTGCTCGCGGCGTTGATCCTTGGATTAGTCACCCATCTGGGTGGATACCAAGTAAACTACTTTTGTTAGCATTGTTTCTTTTTCCTTTGCATATTATTTCCGCTGCGCTAACAACTCTGTAGAGATCGAAACGATCCGAAAAAGTGCATTCACCCCCCTCTGCACGCCTTAGACGATCCATCAGTTGGTATCAGAGCCGGTGCGTTTTGGAAGATCTAACAGTCAACCAGAACAATTGTGATAGCGTTTCAAGAGGGATACTCAACCGCACGACCTCCGTTCTTCGATGGGAACGACTTCGCCTATTGGAAAGGTAGGATGCAATACTATCTCATGAATGATATCGAAACTTGGATAAGTGTTGCAGATGGCTTCGAGGTGCCCGTCGATGAAAGAGGAGACCCAACACCGATGAGATCATGGTCAAAGGAGGTGACGAAAAGGGCGCAATCAAATGCCAAGGCTACCACCACATTACAATGCGGGCTCTCCAAGGAGCAACTGAACAAGGTGGGGCCATTCAAGAGTGCCAAGGAACTATGGGACAAGTTGGTAGAGTTGAACGAGGGGTCAAACGAGTCCAGAAGAGCCAAGAAGGACTTGCTAGTGGCCCAACTGCAATCCCTGTCCATGAAGAGCAACGAAACCGTCAGCCAGCTACATGGAAGGGTGAAAGAAGTGATAAATGAGCTCCACGTGATTGGAGAGAAGATAGAAAACCGGGATATCGTCAGGTATGTGTTACAAGCATTCCCAAGAACCACCTTGTGGGCATCCATGGTTGATGCTTACAAGGTATCAAGGGACTTATCTTTAGTTAAATTAGACGATTTGTTTTGTGAATTTGAACTGCACGAGCAAGCTAACATTTTGGCCAAAGAGAAAGGTATTGCTTTTGTTGCAGAAAAGGAGAAGAAGAGGAGGAAGGAGAAGAAGAAGGTGGTCTACTCATCTTCATCAGACTCAGAGGAGTCAAGCACCTCCATGGACAGTGACCAAGAGGCCTTCATGGTAAGAAAATTTCGTAGAGCATTTAAAAGTTTATCTAACAAATCCTATGCTAGGAAAGAGACCAAAGGTAAGGGTAAGGCCAAGGACATAATCTGCTACAACTGTCACCAAGAGGGACATATGAAGAACGAGTGTCCCCAATTGAAGAAAAAGGATGACAAGAAGGAAGAAAAGAAGAAGAGTGACAAGAAGAAATCAAAGGGAAAGGAGAAGGGTGCCACGAACCTCAAGGCGACTTGGGATGATCCCTCATCCTCAGAGGAAGAAGAAGAGTAAGTCTCCCACTTTGCTCTTATGGCACAAGATCACTCAGATTCATCAGATGATGAACGAAGCTCAAGCAGTGAAGACGAGAGCTCTTCCACTTCATCATCAGAATCAGAAGCTTCGGTATGTGAGGTATACCACTTACCCTCCTCTACTTTAGTGAAAATAATTTCTAGCACGAACATGGATTTAGCTAAAGCTAGAAGTAAAGTTAAGGACCTAAAGGAACAAATTGTCATGCTTAGAGAAGAAGCTATTAGACTTAAAGATTTGCATGCTAGTTCTACCTCTTCACATATTTCACACATTGAAAATGAAAATAGGAAATTAAGAAAATAGGTAGATGATCTCACCAAGGCCCTTAGGAAATTCCAAGTAGGATCTAGTAACCTAGATATGATCATCAACAGTCAAAGGGCTGTATATAACAAGGCCGGGTTGGGTTATAGGCCTAAGACCAAGGAAGTAGCATTTGCTTCACTTACCGGTAAGATTGGTGCATCTAGGAGACTAGGAGCTAGGGGAACCATAATGAAGGCATGTGTACCTAAGAGATTTCTAAATGATGCTTATGGATCGAAGATATGGGTACCAAAAGAGTATGTTTTCCATGTTGTTTAGGTAAAGGTGAAGGAGGCCCCAACAAGGTGGATAGTAGATAGTGGATGCTCAAGACACATGACCGGGGATGTGAGCAAGTTCACCACTATTAGCTACCTAAGAGAAGAGACGGTCTCCTTTGGGAATAGTGGGAAGTTGAGGATTATTGGTAGGGGCACAATTGAGGTATCTCCCACTATTTCAATTCATAAGGTACTTTTAATCAAAGACATGAAGTTTAATTTATTAAGTGTGAGTCAATTATGTGATGCCGGTTTTCAAGTAGAATTTCATGCTAGAAAATGCATCATTAGACATAATGAATCAAATGCTATCATACTAGAAGGGTTTAGAGAGGAAAATCTATATTATCTTGATCTATCTTATGCTACTAACAATGTTGTCAAGTGTCTCATGTCTAAAGAAGAAGAAGGGTGGTTGTGGCACCGGAGACTTGGACATGTCAACATGAGAAGCATTGCAAGAGTGGCCAAGGAAGAGTTGGTGAAGGGGCTCCCAATGATCAAGTACGAGAAGAACAAGTTGTGTGATGCATGCCAAGAGGGTAAGCAATCAAAAGCACCACACAAAGGTAAAACTCTAATCACCACTTCCTTACCTTTAGAACTTTTGCATATAGACTTGTTTGATTGCCATATTACTCCCTCACTTGTAGGGAGTAAATATTGCCTAGTTATAGTAGATGATTTTTCTAGGTTTACATGGGTCTATTTCTTGAAACATAAGGATGATACCCTAGAGATCTTCATAGGCTTTAGTAAGAGGATAGAAAACGAAAAACATACCAAAATAAACCGAATTAGGAGTGACCATGGTGAGGAGTTCCAAAACGCTAGTTTCACACAATTTTGTGTTGAAAATGGGTACAAGCATGAGTTTTCATGCCCAAGGACTCCTCAAGAAAATGGGGTAGTTGAGAGGAGAAACCGAGCCCTACAAGAAGCTACTAGGACTATGCTTAATGTGTATTCCCTTCCTAGCTATTTTTGGGCCGAAGCGGTTAACACCGCTTGCTATATCCAAAATCGGGTGTTGGTACATAGATTTTTAGGAAAAATACTCTTTGAACTGTGGAATGGAAGGGTACCACATGTCCATTACTTTAGAGTCTTTGGATGTAAAGTTTACATATTAAATACCAAAGATGACCTAAGGAAATTTGAGTCAAAAGCCGATGAAGAGATTCTAGTAGGGTACTCAACAAATAGTAGAGGTTATAGAGTGTATAACAAAAGGACAAAGGTGATTGAGGAGTCCTCGAATGTTAAATTTGATGAAACAAGTAGTACCTACCCTAGGAAGGCCTCAATTGATAAGGATATAGAAGAGGTCCAACCCCTTGCCCAAAGAATTCAAGACCTACATTTGGAGGGCAATGATCAAGGGGGAGTAAGAAGTACCCTAGAGGATGAGGAAGAAGGAATAAATGAACCTACAACCTTTAGACCATTGAGACATCACCATGATCACCCTATTGACCAAATTGTGGGTAATGTCACTCAAGGAGTAAGGACTACATCCTATTTTAGGGACCAAACTAGTCAAATAGCTCTAATCTCCCAATTAGAACCCAAGACCATTGTTGAAGCATTGGGAGATGTTGATTGGGTTTTAGCCATGCAAGAAGAGCTAAATCAATTTGAGAGGAGTGAAGTTTGGGAATTGGTTCCTAGGCCCAATGATTGTACTATTGTAACCACTTGATGGGTTTTTAGGAACAAACTAGATGACCAAGGTAAAATCACTAGAAACAAGGCTAGATTGGTAGCTAGGGGGTTTAACCAAGTTGAGGGACTAGACTATGATGAGACTTATGCCCCCGTAGCTAGGTTAGAATCAATTAGAATTCTACTAGCCTATGCCGCTCACATGGGGTTCACACTCCACCAAATGGATGTGAAGTCGGCATTCCTAAATATGATCATTAAGGAAGAGGTCTATGTAGAACAACCCCCTGGGTTTGAGGACCCTAACTTTCCAAGACACGTGTTCAAACTAAGAAAAGCCTTATATGGATTGAAACAAGCTCCCCGGGCTTGGTATAAAAGGCTCTCTTCATTTCTAGTGTCTAAGGGGTTTAGGAGAGGAACAATTGACCCTACATTGTTCCTAAAATCTAATGAGAAGGACATATTTGTTGCCCAAGTCTATGTAGACGATATCATTTTTGGGTCAACAAATAATGACTTCCTACAAGAATTCATCAAGTGTATGGAAGATGAATTTGAGATGAGTCTTGTAGGAGAGTTAACCTTTTTCTTAGGCCTTCAAGTTAAGCAAACTAATGAAGGTACACATGTCTTTCAAACCAAATATGCTAAGTAGATGTTAAAGAAATTTGGTTTAGAAAATGCTAAGGTATCATCTACACCCATAGGAACCAATGTGAAAATGGATAGTGACATTGAAGGAAAAATGGTAGACTCTAAACAATATAGGAGCATGATTGGTAGCCTCCTATACCTAATCACTAGTAGACCCGACATACCATTTGCGGTAGGTATGTGTGCAAGATACCAATGTTGTGCAAAAGAATCCCATTTGGTTGTAGTTAAAAGGATCTTAAGGTATGTAAAAGGTGTTGGTGCAGAAAGCACCATATCGAACCTTGTTTTGATATTGGCAAGGGATTCAAAGTTAAGTACTATTTGTGATCTAACGTTGTTCACTGAGTGTGCAGAAAAAGCCCTAGCGAAGGACTGCTAGGCACCTGGCGAAGGAATGCCAGGATACAAAGCCCTAGCGAAGGACTGCTAGGCAACTAGCGAAGGGCTGCTAGTCACCAAGTCCTAGCGAAGGACTGCTAGGCAACTAGCGAAGGGCTGCTAGTCATCAAGTCCTAGCGAAGAACTGCTAGGCAACTAGCGAAGGGCTGCTAGTCATCAAAGACCTGGCGAAGGGCTGCTGGGCACCTAGCGAAGGGCTGCTAGGATACGAAGCCCTAGCGAAGGAATGCTAGGCACTGGGCGAAGGATAGCTCGGTATCCAAGACCTTGCAAAGGACCGCCAGGCAAAAGTCCAACCAGAGGAGAGGTTGGCATCAGGTACTTTCTCCCGAGAGGAGTAGGTGAGGACGCGTTCCCCGTCGAGGGAACAGTAGGCGTCGGTTCGACCTAGGGTTCCATTTTAGAGGCCCAAAGTCAAAACCAAGACAGCTAAGACTGTATAAACTAATATTTTAATGTTTTATTATGTTTTGGACTAACCCTGGATGCAGGACCGAAGGAACGAGTGTCTGCAGCTCAGAGAGCCTCAAAGGAATGAGGCAACAGCTGACCAGGGCGCCCGGAGTGTCCCGGGTGCCCCATGGTGAACACAAAACACAAAACCCAAAGAATTGCTTCTGCAGCTGCTATCCCGGGCGCCCCCGTGCTCCCGGGCGCCCCGGACGCTCCGGGCGCCCCGCATGCTGCGGGCGCCCCTAGTGACAGCTACCGAAGCAGCTCCCCTCGAAGCCAAGAAGATAGAAGTTTGACCTGGTCAATCTGGGCGCCCCGAGCGCTCCGGGAGCCCTGGTCAAAGCTGATCCCGAAGTTGAAGAGATCAGAAGCGACCGAGCAAATGTCGGATTGACTGACACGTGGGGGGGGGGCCCCCGACGTCCCGGGCGCCCCCAGGCCCTATATAAAGGGCCCTCGACCCCAAGCTTCAAACAACACTTTCAATCAACGCTTTTACGCTCTTCTGCTCCCGCACTCTGCTCCGGAAACCTCCCGACACGATACTCAAGCGCCGACGACGTCCTCCCGCTCTGAAAATACCATCTACTCCGGACGTCGGTAACGAAGAGCTATTTTAGTTTACTGTACTGAATTCTGTAAAATCTTTTGTAAACTATTTTTGCGACATATAGAATTGCCCGCAGAAAACGGTCAACGACCGTGGGCCTTGGAGTAGGAGTCGACCTAGGCTCCGAACCAAGTAAAACCACCTGTGTCTGTGTGTTTTTAACTTTAATCTTCCGCTACGCATTCTCTCTTCAAATCCGAACGATTTCCGATATTCACCCCCCCCCTCTATCGGTTTTCTCGATCCAACAAGTGGTATCAGAGCAGGGAAGCTCAAATTTGGTGCAACCACCAATTTGAGAGTTTTTCGGATTTACAAAATTTTTTATTTTATTTCTTTCCTTTTTGTTAATCAAGACCACTCGATCAGTCTCGCTTTTTATTTTCAAATAAATAATATCTGTGGGTGGATTTAAAACAAACGATTTAATTCGTGCTACTTTAATTGAATTTTTATATTTTCACCATAAGTCTGAATTGATAAAACAAACGATTTTTGAAAATTTGTCATAAATTTTTTTTATTATTTTAATATTTTTCTCAAAATTCGTGCTACTTTAATTCGAGCAAAATTTTTCCCAAACATTAAAATCTTACTTTTTAATTATTAATCAGAATTGAAAAAATCATCATTTTCAAAAATTTATCATAAACTGTTTTTATTATTTTATTATTATTTTGCCTCGAAATTCATGCAATTTTTTTTGGGGCTATTTTTTTTTCTTCTCCCGCACTACTAATCCAAGACCAAGTCTTGGTACATTTCTGTTGTTTCTTTTGTGTGCAAGAGATCATTTTAAATGGCCAACCGAGAATGGAACAGTGCCCGTCCACCACTCTTCTCTGGCGAAAATTTCAACTCCTGGAGAAGTCTAATGGAATCCCACCTGAAGGCCAATCTGGATCTTTGGTTGATAATCCAAACGGGGTTTAAATTCCCCACAGAAGATGGGATAGCACTCGCTTGGGACAAATTGGACGAACCAACTTTGAGGAAGATCGAGACTGATGCCAGGGCAACAGTAATCTTACAATGTGGCCTGACCAAAGAAGAACTGAAGCGGGTCGGATCCTTCAACTGTGCTAAAGAAATGTGGGAAAAGCTAATCAGTCTACACGAAGTGAGCTCCGATTTGAGATCTTAGAAGCTCAAGAACAAGTAGCTGAGACGGACTCGACACCCGACGACGAAAACGAACCAGAATTAGACGACGAGTTGACTGAGACAAAAATGGTAACCAATTTCAAATCTTCTTTTAAATTAAGGTTAAATAATTAAGTTGATACTGCAATGGTCGAGGAAGGTATAGTTTTTATTGCAAGGAAAACCCCAAGAGAACCACCAAAGAAGAAGATTCAACCTATACCTGAGTCCGACTCAAACTCAGAATCTGACGACGAAGGAAGGGATCCTTGGAAACTGGTCTGGTTGGCTCGCGACCGCTACAAAATACCAAAGAAACAATCAAGCAAAAGAAAGATGGCTAGAATCAAGGGGGAGATTCCCAACCGGGAATCAAAAGGTAAATTTACAGTATTTGAAAATCCATTATTTACCATGAATAATATGATTGAATCTTATAAGGCTAATGTGTTAGAAATTCATAATATTGCTGTTTTTGATAATCCAGAATATTATTACGATTATGATGTAACTTAGATAATTTTTTTTTGCTTTAATTGTATGTTTCTTTTTATTTCATTTTTATTTTTTTTGAATTAGCATTGATTAGTTTAAGGATAAAACAGTTTAACTGAAATTTGAACAACATAGTATTGGGTGGCGGTGAGATGATAGTACGTTAGGGAAGCCATCTTGGCGGAACTAGCCAAAGCTACCGATCCAAGACCCAAACTAGTTACACCAGAATTTATCAAAAAGTAATTTTTGAAGATGAAATTTCACTAAAAGGCTTTGTCTAGGAAAGGGTTGATGATCCAATAAGGCTACGACCAAAGAAGGCCTAGTGCCTCGCCAAGACCTGGAAGCCAATTTTTGAAATTCAAATTCAAGTTACTTCTTGTCAAATTCAAATCTAACACAAATTTCAATTAATCTTAGACTCAACTACTTTTTCCAAAATAAAGTTAAAATTCATTAAAATGGTTTTCAAAGTTGATTCAATTTTTCAAAATTAATCATGACTCTTCAAAGTAAAATCCTTACTTCTATTTAAATTTGTCTCACAAAACCCATAAGGTTAACATGCTTGATCATGTAGAACTGGGTGAGACATCTAGGACCTAAAAGCATAATTCACTATCCTTTTAAATAAATAAAATGGTTTGCAAAAGTTATTCAAAATTTTTCAAATTAATTCAGTTTACTGTACCCTCCTTTTCGTCTCTATTTTTTTAAAATATTGAATTTCATGTTAAAATAGACCCATTTTAAATAGAATCTTGTTTGGCTTAGTTATTGATTGGTAAAACATAGTCAACTGAGTCAAGCTTGGGGAACACAGTCAAACCCTAGTTAATATAGTCAAACCTGGTCAACACTGAAGTTCCTTAAAAGAACTTAGATAAAAGTCAGACTGTGTCAGATACAGGGGGAGTTTCTTTTAATACTTTTCAAAAAATTAAATTGTTTTTCAAAAACCTTATGCTCTAAATCTTATTATCATGTCGATAAGGTTTTCAAAAATTGATTCAAAAACCTTCGTATACTACTATCTGTTTGAAAATTATCATCATTTCAAAATATTTTTCGAAAACTATTTTCAAAAATGTATCTCCTTGAAAGTTATCATACTCAGAAGGTTATTCAAAATTATTCTTTTGATTTTAATAAACCCTAAAGACACAGAGGAAGGTCCATTTCATGATCTACAAGGACTCCTAGGATGTGTCAAATTTAGGGGGAGTTTGAGTCAAAAGAAGAATTTCTGAAATGTTTTTTTTGGTAATTATTTGTTTTGAAATTGTTAGATAAATTCCTTTGATCTGAACTGAACCCTAAAGACTTAGAGGAAGAATACTTGTGGTCAACAAGCTTCCGAGGACTATATCAAATTTAGGGGGAGGTTAAATTAAATGAATTATTGAACATTTCAAAATAATATGTTTTAATACATTAAGTTTTCAAAATTCTTTTGAAAATACAAGTAATTTGCCTTTAAAAATATGGTTTAGTAAATCATTTTTGAAATATCTTTAGAAGTAATATTTGCTTGAATCTTGAGAATTTCCAGGACACTTAGGAAAATGTCCTTGTAGTTAACAAGGGTTCCTAGGATTGTGTCAGACTGGAAAAGAAACCTAGTCAAGTAAAATATTATGTTTTCAAAATGCATAACATTCTTCTCATAACATTTTGTTTCAAAAGTACTTCTATTTTCAAAAAGGCATACTATCTTTTAAAAAGTACTTCTATATAATGTTTTCAAAAGTACTAATACTTTTCAAGGCAATAATGTCCTAAGCACGTGAATCTTCTCAAAGACTTGCCTATAAATATTTTTATGTTTTCAAAACTCATAGGCTCTGATACACAAACTTACTTCAAAATATATTCCAGGGGAAGAGTAAGAAAGAGAGAAAGGAATTTTTTTCTTCATTTAGACTTTTATCTCTTTTTCAAAAAGTAAAGCAAAATTTTTAAGTACTTCAAATTGTTTTTAAGCGCTAAGTGCTGTTAAAATTTCAAACTACTTCAAGTGCTTTCAAGTATGTCTAGTGCTTCAAATTTTTTAAGTATGTCTAAATCTTTCAAACGTTTTTAAGTACATGTTTTTTTTCTAAGTAAAATTTTTTCTTAGTAAATTTGTCTGAGCAAAAACTTTTTGAAAATTTTGACAAATGTCTCTAAGTAAAGATTTTTTGAAAAACTATGTTGCAAGTTTTTGCAAGCTTTCTCTAAAATATAAGGAGAAGAGTTGTAACATTAAGGGGGAGCTTCATGTATTTTCAAAACATCTATTACTTTGAACATCATTTTTTTTAATTATAAAATCCATTACTTAAAGTTTTTCCTGAAAACTATGTTTTTAAACTCCTTTACTTAAATTTATTTTGGTAAAACTCAAAACTCCCTATTAGATACCTTGTTCGCCCATGTATGTTTTTGATATATGTCAAAGGGGGAGGAAAGGTCAGTCAAAGTTAAGTATGTTAATAAGTTAAAGTTAAGTATGTTAATAAATTTTTTTTCTGAATTTCTTAGGTCAAAAATACATTGGTTGTTTACTCTGCTCAAATTGATTCATTTTAACTGTCGTGCTTAAATATTATAAGTTTTTACTTAACTTTGAATTGTGTTGTCATAAATTAAAAAGGGGGAGATTGTTGGTGTAGAAAGTACCATATCGAACCTTGTTTTGATATTGGCAAAGGATTCAAAGTTAAGCACTATTTGTGATCTAACGTTGTTCACTGAGTATGTAGAAAAAGCCCTAGCGAAGGACTGCTAGGCACCTGGCGAAGGAATGCCAGGATACAAAGCCCTAGCGAAGGACTGCTAGGCAACTAGCGAAGGGCTGCTAGTCACCAAGTCCTAGCGAAGGACTGCTAGACAACTAGCAAAGGGCTGCTAGTCATCAAGTCCTAGCGAAGGACTGCTACGCAACTAGAGAAGGGCTGCTAGTCATCAAAGACCTGGCGAAGGGCTGCTGGGCACCTAGCGAAGGGCTGCTAGGATACGAAGCCCTAGCGAAGGAATGCTAGGCACCGGGCGAAGGACAGCTCGGTATCCAAGACCTTGCAAAGGACCGCCAGGCAAAAGTCTAACCAGAGGAGAGGTTGGCATCAGGTACATTCTGCTGAGAGGAGTAGGTGAGGACGCGTTCCCCGTCGAGGGAACAGTAGGCGTCGGTTCGACCTAGGGTTCCATTTTGGAGGCCCAAAGTCAGAACCAAGACAGCTAAGGCTGTATAAACTAATATTTTAATGTTTTATTATGTTTTGGACTAACCCTAGATGCAAGACCGAAGGAACGAGTGTCTGCAGCTCAGAGAGCCTTAAAGGAATGAGGCAACAGCTGACCAGGGCGCCCGGAGTGTCCCGGGCGCCCCGCATGCTGCGGGCACCCCTAGTGACAGCTACCGAAGCAGCTCACCTCGAAGCCAAGAAGATAGAAGTTTGACCCGGTCAATCCGGGCGCCCCGAGCGCTCCGGGCACCCCGATCAAAGCTGATCCCGAAGTTGAAGAGATCAGAAGCGACCGAGCAAATGCCGGATCGACTGACACGTGGGGGGCGCCCCCGACGTCCCGGGTGCCCCCAGGCCCTATATAAAGGGCCTTCAACCCCAAGCTTCAAACAACACTTTCAATCAACCCTTCTACGCTCTTCTGCTCCCGCGCTCTGCTCTGGAAACCTCCCGACACGATACTCAAGCGCCGACGACGTCCTCCCGCTCTGAAAATACCATCTACTCCGGACGTCGGTAACGAAGAGCTATTTTAGTTTACTGTACTGAATTATGTAAAATCTTTTGTAAACTATTTTTGTGACATATAGAATTGCCCGCAGAAAACGGTCAACGACCGTGGGCCTTGGAGTAGGAGTCGACCTAGGCTCCGAACCAAGTAAAACCACCTGTGTCTGTGTGTTTTTAACTTTAATCTTCCGCTACGCATCCTCTCTTCAAATCCGAACGATTTCCGATATTCACCCCCCCTCTATCGGTTTTCTCGATCCAACAAAAGGGACCCTCAATGTCGGACTTTGGTATCCTAGAACCCCTAGTGTTGACCTAATTGGATACACCGACTCGGACTATGCGGGTTGCAAGTTAGATAGGAAGAGTACAAGTGGAGGATGTCAATTTCTTGGGTCTTCCTTAGTTAGTTGGAGTAGTAGGAAACAACCATGTGTTGACCTATCAACAACGGAAGCGGAATATGTGGCAATGGGTGGGTGTGTTTCCCAACTCCTTTGGATCATGCACACCTTAGAGGATTATGAGTTACACTACACCAAGGTCAAAGTCTTGTGTGACAATGTAAGTACAATCAACTTAACAAAAAATCCGGTTCACCATTCTAGAACAAAACACATTGAAGTGAAACATCACTTCATTAGAGACCATGTGGCAAGGGGATAGATAGAACTACACTATGTTGAATCCAAGTCGAACCTAGCCGATATCTTTACCAAGCCTCTTCCGGAATCGGAGTTCACATCCTTAAGAAGAGGGCTTGGAATGTGTTTTGTGGAAGTATAGGATGAACTTGGAGGCATTAGCTTTGAATAAGGGTGCTTGATCCATTAGGGTGATACATTTGGCTCACTTGTGCTTGTGGCGCATTGTTGAACCATTGAGAGTATCAAAATATGAAAACTAGACCAACTATGGGGAAGGTAAGTGTTTAATCAATAGACACTTTGCCCAAAGATCATAGTTGGACATTTTAAACTTTTGAAAACCATTTCATGTCTTATATACTTTGCCATGCTTTTAAAAGTCATATAATTGCAAAATTGGTTTCAAAGTTTGATACAAAATGTAGTGGTTTTCAAAGATTTTGGATTTTTCTCAAAAGTCATGCATGTTTAAAATTTTATATGGTTTAATATTTTTCCCTGATAGAGTATAATATTTCAAACATATATGCAAAATTTTACAATTTTTGGAATTTTCTGAGAGTTTCTGAAATTCGACAGAAAAACTGAAATATCAGACTGATGGCGTATCAGTCGACTGCCCCATGGGCAGTCGACTGGCACGCAGGTTTTCAGCCACTGTGAGAAATTTCAGAAATTGAAAATTCTCTCTTTTGATGCCATGGGTTTTGGTTGCTTGAGGCAATCATTTTGATGGTGTCAAAGGGGGAGAATGGATGGTTTAAGTTAGAATTTTGACTTAAAATGGATGATTTTAGGTATTTTGTCCAACTTAGACTTTGAATGGTTAAAATTTGGGAGAAGACATGGATTAAGGGGGAGGTACCTCTTAGGTTCTGATATGTCTTATATTTTTAACATATTGTTGTTGTTAAGTGGAAACTTAACTTGGATTGTGACTAGAATTGAAAATGGGGGAAGACATAGGTTAAGGGGGAGGTTACCTCTTAGGGTTACTATGTCTCATGATTTTTCAATTGATATGTGTTGCTATTGCTATTATGGTTGTTGTTTATCTCTAACTTAAACATATTGCCACACATCAAAAAGGGGGAGATTGTTGAGGCAATCGACCCTTAAATGATTGGAAGATCATGGTTTTGATGTGTGGGCGAATATGTTCAAAGTTAGAGTGTTATGTTGTATTTGATATGTGTGATTGAGTTTGTAGGACTTGGAGAATTACACATGGTGGACTTATCCGAGGGACGAGAGCCGAGGGAGGAGAGTTCCAAGGGCAAGCCGGGAAGTGGACTTCAAGGGCACACATGAAGGGTGGCATGGAGGCAAGCCAAGGGAAGGCTTGCGTGCGCATCCGAGGGACGATAGCCAGAGGAAGAGGACTTCAAGGGGCGAGCCAAGGGAGTAGACCAGAAGGTTCGGAGTGGCTGGAACTAAGTTGGGAGGTAGGGCAGTCGACTGGCCTAGAGGCAGTCGACTGCCAAAACCCACAGAAAGTTCGCAGCCTCGGACCAGTCGACTGCCCCATGGCCAGTCGACTGGTATACCCCGAAACTAGCCGTTGGCTAGTCGTTGGCCAGCAGTTAATGCTGGGCCAGTCGACTGCCCTTGGGGCAGTCGACTGGTGCGGGGCTAGACAGACTGCGAGTCTGTCCTTTTCACCTATAAAAGGATCACCTTTTTGTACGTGTATGGTACGGTTCCGTACAGTAATGAGGTGCTGCCCAACTGAAAAGTGTTCTTGCTTCCTCTCACTCATTCTACTTCATTTTGTAAAGAGGAAGATCGTCGTTGTAAAGGTTTCTCCACCTAAAGGAGATTTTCATAGTGAAAGTGGTGCTCGCGGCGTGAATCCTTGGATTAGTCACCCATCTGGGTGGATACCAAGTAAACTACTTTTGTTAGCATTGTTTCTTTTAACATTGCATATTATTTCCGCTGCGCTAACAACTCTGTAGAGATCAAAACGATCCGAAAAAGTGCATTCACCCCCCTCTGCACGCCTTAGACGATCCATCAAACCCTGGGTCAGGTCTTAGGTGCCCAGCCTTCGACCAGGACTTATTGTCCGACTTTTCTTTACCTTGATAAGGATTTCTTTTGCTAGTCATATTAATCCTGACTAGACTTCTCTTCTACCAAACATCAAGTCCTGTTTGGCTCACTCCTTGGTCTAACTCACCAACCCTGAGTTTTCTGCTAAACATCAGATCCTGTTTAGCTACCCTTGTTCTAATTGATCAAACCTCAACATATTAACAAGATTTAATTTAGGTTTGATCATCCTACCAGACATCATGTCCTGTTTGACTAACCCTTGGTTACCTTAACCAACCCTGGGTATTATCTACTCTGCCAAACATTAGGTTTTGTTTGGCTAACTCTTTGTCAACCTGATTAACCTGGGTTACCCTACTAATAGGGTTAAATGAGCCCTGGCCAGGACGAAGGATGAAGAAGCTACCTGACACGCCCGCGGTAGCTTGAGACAACCCTCCTTCCCGGGAATCCCCGAGGGCAACGCGCCCGGGAAGGGCCGAGGGAGATCCCTCTCGGGGAGCTCCCCGGGATGTAAGGTCCCGAGAACCCCTCGGGAGCTATGGCAGGTGAAAACCCCAAGGGCTGAGTCCCCACAATAACCGACCTCAGATACTGACCCCCCTCGGGGTACGGATAAGCACCCCCCATCAGAAAAGGTCTTCATGGCCCCTAAATCTCGCAACGGGTCGAAGACGATAATGGTGCAAACCTTTTCAAAGGATATCCCATGATCACCGAATGAGGGGGGGGGGGGAGGAACGTGGCTTAAGTACTGGAGAAGCTGTTAGTGATATGAGAGAAGTGTCCTAAGGCAATCGCCTTATGATTGTAAACATTTATTTTAATAAATGATAATTCACTATTTGAGTATACATGTTTGTGTATTTGATTGGGATCTTAAACTCATCTACTGAATGTCCGCAATACAATTCACAGCATAAGAGAATTTGTGATGGGATCACAACTAGTGATTATCTCTAAATGTGCAATTGTGAAGTATTGAAAATATCCCTAGTCGATGAATTGATAAAAACGGACACTATCAATTCTGTTGAGACTAGCATGGGTTATTCTCTAATCAGCTGATTCTCACTGGCTGGTGACATTGGGATGTCCGGAGATAAACATGGATGCTAGTTAAGGGAACTAGTTCATTGGAGTGACTAGCTGTAAAACTTCATATGGTAATCTATATAGATATGTCAATGAAGTTCTTACTGCAGCTTAAGTGCGATGTTCCTTTGACTTGCGGTGTTCAAGTCATCTTGGTCATGGAGACTTATACTTTAACATCTTAAGCAAGCATCTCCAAGGAGGTGTGGACCCAGGATGGTTGGGTATAAGCCAAAGTGCCCGAAGATGTTTGAACAGCCTACAAAGGATTCACCACTCCTTGCGAGGAGATGTATACCCAGGCCTATCGTCGGATTGTTACTCAAAGCCTCTGTCCAGAGCATGTCATGTTTAGAGTATGAGTCTCTTAAATACATGAGAGTAACTAGAAATCCAAAGGACGAGAAAGACACTACTTGGGCTAGGTGTGACGTAGTCAGTCTAGTGGGGACCGACACAAACAGACCATGTCCTGAACCAAGTGGGTATAAGATGGTGAAGGGAATGGGACACGATTCATTAGAGCTGCTGAAGGGTTTCAGAATTACTTCTGAGGTCAAACCGTTGATCTTTCGATTAATTGGGGGTCATGATGTACTACTAGGTGCCACTCATGATCGTTCTATAATTGGTTGATTATAGACGACCAACATAAATCGAAAGCCTATTTAGTCACACGCACTACGAGTAATCCGAGGGATTTAAAACGAGTTAAAAATTGGATTTTCCAATCAAGAGAAATAAGTCAAATCTGAGTTAATCAGAGGCGCAACGGAAACTTAAAATGGCTAAGTCTTTTGAAGGCTTATTGGGCGAATTAAATGAGTTTAATTCACGATCGGTTCGGCTCGGTTTGGCCGGCCAAAGAGGGTGTTAACCCCCTTTGGTTTGGCCGGCCACAACAAGGGGAAGAAACCAATTTATTTGGTTTAATTAATAAAATAAATCTAGCGCGATTTGTTTTATAAATTATGGATAAATAAATTTGTATAAAGAAATTTATATAAATAAATTTATAGAAATTTATTCTTTTTATGGAAATTAAAATGATCCATGGAATGGTTTATTTTAATTTTATAAAATCAATTATGAATTGATTTTTTTCATAATAAGAAAGTTTATAAATTTCTTATAAAATTTATTCCATAATTAAAGGAGAGAAGTATTTGTTTTATTATAAAGTTAGTTATAATAAAACTAGGCATAACGGAATTATTCATAAGAAAGATTATGAGATAAATTTCTTATGAAAATTAATTCCGTTAAGAGAGAGACTTGGCAAGGGAGAAGCAACTATATAAGGAACCAAATGCAAGCCTTGAATTATCAATCAATTAATCAAGAGATTAGTTGCTCCCTCTCTGTCTCTCTACACGCCTCTCTCTCTCTAGGGCCGGTGCCCCTCTCTCTCTAGGGCCGGCTCTCTCTCCTCCCCTAGGGTTGGCGCAACTCCCAAGGTGGGCGTGAGCTTCATCAACCAAGACGACCTCGAAGAAGAAGAAGCGGATCGCATCTCCTTCCTTCCCGGAATTTGGATTCCGATTCTTGGTGGTTAGTTTCCTATCTTCTCTCTTGATCTTCTAGTTGTGCCTATAGAGAATCTAGTAGTTCTCGTCGGCACAAAACTCGTGACTTTGCGAAGTCATCCCGAAGAGAACTCGGTGTGGACGCGAATAGAGGCGGAGCTTCCAAGGGACGCTACAGTTGGATCTCGTCCCTTTCTTCGAGTTACGCGAGGTACAAAGTAAATTTGTTTACTTTTCCGTAAAGTTTTAATTTATGATCATGTCCACACATCATAAGGTTGCATGCTAGATACGAGGTTAAAATAATTTAAGAAATTATTTTATGCTAATTCTTCCGCTGCACGTAAAAATTTAAAATTTTACGAACCCGTATCCTTGTCAACATGCACCCGGTCCCAACAGTGGTATCAGAGCTAGTTAGTGTTCGACATAATCATATAATTATTTTGCGGAAAACTTTGTCATAATCTCAATTTTGGAAAAATTTTCAATTATGGAAATTTTCCAATTATTATAAATTTTAGATTTAGGAATTTCAAAGTTTGGAAATCCTCATGAAATTTCGCAAACGTTTGAAATATCCTAGTTTCTGAAATTTTATGATAATTGTGAAAACTTCCCATCTTTGGAAACTTTCCAATCTTGGAAATTTTCTATTTTAGAAAATTTTCAATTTTAGAAATATGTAAGTTTTCTTTGTACCAGAAACTTACAATTATTCTGAAAACCTATTATGAAATCTCGCAATTTTGGGCACTTTCTTTCAAGAATGTCTAGACAAATTTATGGATAATTAATTGACAATTAAATTCAAATTGGTTTTAAATTATCAACAAAATTCTTTATTTTGGATTGAGCCTCGGGGAGCCGTCCAATTTAAAGTTAGTTGTTGTAATTCAATTTCCCAATTTTGAATGAAATTGTCATGTTTAATTTGGTTGCGCTTCAGAAGCGGACAAACTGAATTTACGACAAATTTCTTTTCTTTGGGTATCTGAGCCTCGGGGAGCCACCCTTAGAAAACAATTTGTTGTAATTAATTAAATCCATGAATAAAATATGATTTAAGAGGTGATGCTCTTACATATTGTTGTCTCCAAAATTAATTAGGAAAATGGTTTCCTATAGAGTTTTCTTAAAAGAGATTTTCATGAAAATAATATATGGTTGAATTAAGGGAATTGCCTCTTAATTTAATAAGATTTGATTTAGAGAAATCAAAGTCTTAAACATATTAATTCCGAAATTGATTATGACAATTTAGGAAATTGTTTCCCAAAACAATTCCTTTAATAAAGTATGAAATTAGAATTAGGAAATCCGGTTCCTAATTCAATTAATGAGACTTGATAACTTAAGTCACATACATACTTTATTAAGGAAATTGTTAGTCATGACATGATTATATGTCATGAATGTGCTTAGAAAAGAAAGGATGAGACCCAAAACCCCTTACAAAATATTAAGGCCAACACCTTCCATTAATATGGTTAGAATCGGAGTTTTGTTTCTCGTTTGGGTTGATGGACACATCCATGCCCGGCTTGAACCTCAACATGTTCAAACCATGGAATTAGTTTATGAATAATATAGTTGGAGTCAAAAGTCAATCCTTAGTTTTGGTTGTTGGACACATCCAAGCCTGACTAAACGGTTGAATGAGCTCCAACCATATTAAAACTATTTCTTGATTAATGGGTCAGCTTTAAGCTTGGAGCATCGATTTGTTGTGCCACAGCCAAGGTCGATGTAAAGAGAGGTGCAGTTGGGTGCTATGTATATTGTTGCATACTTGTTAATGAGTTATCAACCCAATGATTTATGCAAACATTCAATTAGTTGATAGCATAAAGTGATAGTTACATATATGTGATGTGTAATCGGTATAATTACCTACCTTCATAGCTAAGAATAACTTGATGACCACAGCCATGGTGGTTCTTATCTATGGTTGGATATCAACCTATTTGGAGATGTTCCTACGATCTCCCGAATTGATAAAAAGGGTTATTCAATTTGAAAAATAAATAGGATTTTTTAATTAATGTATATTGATACATTCTTTAATCATTCTTCTCACATAAACTCAATTTGTATTTCTAGGTTAATCACTCGATCATGTCTTCTCTAAACTTGCGTCCCATTTTGGACACCAATAAACTGACCGGGCCGAACTTCATGGACTGGCTTCGAAACCTGAGGATAGTCCTCAAGGCAAAGAAGCTTGCTTATATCCTTGAAGATCAACTTCCCAGCCGTCCTCCAGAAGGTGCAACTCCAGACCAGTTAGTGGCCTATCAGAAACATGTGACCGATTCTGAACTTGCGAGTTGCATCATGCTAGCCTCTATGGTACCTGAGCTGCAAAAGCAGCATGAGCATATGGATGCTTATACCATCATCTTCCATCTTCATGAGTTGTTTGAAGAGCAGGCGAGATCCGAAAGGTTCGAAGTCTCCAGACTCCTCTTCACCACTAAGATGCAGGAAGGCACTTCTGCCTCGCAGTTTGTGTTAAAGATGTTGGGGTACATTGAGCGACTGAGCACACTCGGTTTTGCAATGGATCATGAACTAAGTATTGACTTAATTCTGAATTGTTTGCCCAAAAGTTATTCACAATTTGTGATGAACTATCGGATGAACAAACTAGAGACTACCATTCCTGAGTTGCTCAACCTGCTGAAGACTGTAGAGCCTTCTGTAAAGCCGGATCAAAAGACGGTACTGTTAGTTGGTTCCTCGAAGAAAGGTTCTAAGAGGAAGGCCAAAGAACAGAATAAAGGGAAGAAGAAAAAGGCCAAAAAGACTGAAAAGAAACCAAAAGGAACTTGCCATCATTGTGGCAAGGAGGGTCACTGGCGAAGAAACTGCAAGGTTTATCTTGAGTCCTTGAAGAATAAGGCATCCGATGCCCCATCCTCTTCAGGTATCTTCGTTATTGAATGTCACTCTATTTCCTCAAATACCTGGGTACTTGATACTGGGTGTAGCTCACATATATGTAATGACATACAGGGGCTAAGGAATAGAAGAAGACTCGTCAAAGGAGAAGCGAATTTGCGAGTTGGAAATGGAGCAAAGATTGCTGCTGTTGCCATCGGAACATATTTGCTAAAGCTCCCCACTGGACGTGTCTTAGAATTGGATAATTGTTATTTTGTTCCTTCGTTAATAAAGAACATTGTATCTATTTCATGTTTGAATGAAAAGGGTTATCATTTAACTTTTAGTAACAATTGTTGTTACATAACTTTAAATGGCGTTCTTTATGGGAATGGAACTTTGTGCAATGGTATCTACACGTTAGATTTATCCAGTGACGTTTTCAATATCGAAGTTAGCAACAAACGTGCTCGAATAGATAATCGAATAGACTCCTACACTTGGCATTGCCGTCTTGGCCATGTAAGTAAGAAACGCATGACCGAATTACACCGATGTGGAATTCTGGAATCATTTGAACCCGGTTCATTTGATACATGCGAATCATGCTTAAAAGGCAAGATGACCAAATTACCCTTTTCCGGAAAAGGTAATCCAGTGGGAGAATTGCTTGGTCTAATACATACTGATGTATGTGGACCAATGTCAACTCTTGCACAAGGAGGCTATAGCTACTTCATCACCTTTATCGATGATCACTCACGATTCGGGTATGTGTTCTTGATGAAACACAAATCTGAAGCTTTTGAGAAATTCAAAGAGTTCAGAAATGAAGTAGAGAAACAGCTTGGCAAAAGTATTAAGATACTTCGATCCGATCGGGGTGGTGAATACTTAAGTCAAGAGTTTCAAGATTATCTTAGGGACAATGGGATATTGTCCCAATGGACTCCGCCGTATACACCACAGCATAATGGTGTATCTGAGAGGCGCAACCGAACCTTGATGGACATGGTTAGGTCGATGATGAATCATGCAACTCTTCCAAAATCCTTTTGGGGCTATGCACTTAAGACAGCTGTTTACTTGCTAAACAGAGTCCCGACCAAGGTAGTCTCTACTACTCCATATGAGACATGGAATAGTAAGAAACCTCACTTAACTCACCTTAAGATATGGGGTTGTCCTGCTTATGTGAAGCGGACTGTATCAGACAAATTGGATGCTAAGTCTGATAAATGTCTATTTATTGGATACCCTAAGGAAACGAAGGGTTACCAATTCTATCATCCCTTGGAACAAAAGGTGTTTGTTTCAAGGCATGCTGTATTTCTGGAAAAAGAATTTCTTTTACAAGAAAACAGTGGGAGTGGCATTGAACTTGATGAAGTTCAAGAAACTCCAATAGACATTACAGAGACACCTAGTCTAGACCCACAACCAATAACTCATAATGATGAGCTATCAGTTGAACCTAAAACAACACCACCTCTTCGTAGGTCTGATAGGACACGCAATATTCCAGAGAGATACGGATTTCTCATAAGTGAATCGAACGCGATGACGAACCTATCAGTTATGAAGATGTTCTGAAAAGTTCAGAAAGGGACAAATGGCTTGAAGCCATGAAGTCGGAAATGGATTCCATGTACGAAAATCAAGTATGGGACTTGGTTAACCCACCTGAAGGGATTAAGCCCATAGGGTGCAAGTGGGTTTTCAAGAAGAAAACCGACATGGAAGGTAATGTTGTTACCTTTAAGGCTAGATTAGTGGCAAAAGGATATCGTCAAAACAAGGAATTGATTATGACGAAACCTATTCGCCAGTAGCTATGCTTAAATCCATTCGGATGCTCCTAGCCATAGCAGCTCATTATGATTATGAGATATGGCAAATGGATGTGAAAACAGCTTTCCTTAATGGAAACCTGCTTGAGGATGTATACATGATACAACCTGAAGGTTTCACATCGGTTGATAAAACCAAAGTATGCAAGCTTCGACGATCCATATATGGACTGAAGCAAGCATCTAGGAGCTGGAACATCCGTTTTGATGAGACAATCAAAGAGTTTGATTTCTCACAAAATCCTGACGAACCTTGTGTGTACAAGAAGGTTAGTGGGAGTGCAGTCGTATTCCTAGTATTATATGTCGATGACATATTACTTATAGGAAACGATATATCAGTTTTACAGACAGTTAAAATTTGGTTGTCCAAAACTTTCTCCATGAAAGACCTGGGAGAAGCAACCTATATCCTTGGGATTAGAATCTATAGAGATAGATCAAAACGGTTGCTTGGTCTTTCGCAGTCTACGTATAT
>JAGFNQ010007139.1:74602-153996 GCA_024364735.1 Boesenbergia rotunda | reverse complement strand
CTGTGAAGGAGATCCTTCTTGGCTGTCCGGGTGTCTTGAGTTCCTTCATGGAGCTCAATAATCTTATTCCATAGATCTTTAGCACATGTGAAAGGACCCACCTTGACCAACTGATCCTTGGTCATTCCACATTGCAAGGTGACAATGGCTTTGGCATTGGCTTCCCCTTCCGGATTTGCTCAGCCGACCACTTGGAAAACTCAAGCTCCTTTCCTTCATTATCCTTTGGAAGGGAAAACCCCTCCTTGACAGAACCACAAGCTCATGTTTGTTTTAAGTAAACTCCATCTTGACTCCAATATGAAAAATCTATGTGTCAAGGAATGGAGGTCGGTTTGTGCATTCCTTCTCTTCCAGCCATCTTGCTGTAAGCTCTCGGATGTTAAGCCGTGAACAGAGCCCAAGCTCTGATACCACTTGTTGGGAATGAGATGGCTAGAGAGGGGGGTGAATCTAGTCAATCACAATTTCTTGCTCTTTGATACTTCTGCGTGATCAGATTAGTAGCAGCGGAAACAAAAACACAGAAGCAGCAAAGAACAGACAGCAAAACACAAAGGGAAGCAAACCGACGCTAACACCTCGATATACAAGGTTCGGGGATAACTTGCCCCTACTCCTTGGCGTGCCCGTGAGGTGGGCGATCCCTTGATCGTCGGCAGATCAAGCCCCGGTGAACACCGGATATCAAGCGCCTCCTTCTCGGTGGAGTAACCTCTCCACAAGCTGTCTCAGTAGATGAATACAAGATTAAGCACACGAGACACTCGAGAAGGGAAGCTCACAAAGCTCTCACAGGAATGCAACAAGATCGCTCAAGAACAAAGCAACAGAGAGCACGAACACAGCCCAGCAACAACTTCCCAAGTTTTATGTCTGTCTCTTGTTCGCCTCTGCTTCCAGCTTCGCCACTTAAGCTCTACTCACCATCACAAGCTTCATCAGCATCCACTGAGCCAGCCTGAACCCACTGACCTCCCTGAGCACTCAGTCCACTGAAGACCTCCTCTCCAGCTGAGCCTCCGTCAGTCGCCAGCTGCGTCAGTTGCCCGTTGAAACCTGAGAACGAGAAACAGCCAAACCTGCTCAACGGAAAGCCTCCCATTGACCCTCCTTGAGTGTTTGAATCACCTGCTATCACCTGCACACTCCAACAGAGGCTTAGCAATGCATATCAAAACATATCAGCAGTGTATCAGAGAATCGGCAGTGAAAACAGACGCGATCAGAGCTTCTGACAGCGTATTTGAATTAAAGTTCTACGCCTGATCGGTCACCAGACTGATCAGGAAGGATCCTGATCGGTCACCAGACCGATCCACAGTCTTCTGCATACTCCTGATCGGTCACCAGACTAATCAGGCTCCTGCCTGATCGGTCACCAGACCAATCAGGCTCCAGCCTGATCGGTCACCAGACCAATCAGGCTAAAACTTTAATCAAATCATAGCTGTGCCTGATCGGTCACCAGACCAATCAGGCTCCAGCCTGATCGGTCACCAGACCAATCAGGCTTGAGTGAACAGTGATTCTTTAATCAAATTCTAAGTCTCTGATCGGTCACCGGACCGTTCTGGACCTGATTAGCAAGGGAACTCAACTCACCGTTTGCTCCCTGATCGGTCACCAGACCGATCAGGAGATGTGCAGTGAGTGAAACACATACTCCCTGATCGGTCACCAGACCGATCAGCCATCGCTGGATCGGTCACCAAACCGATCCACGAAGGAGCACCGTGCCAACTCCCTGATCGATCACCAGACCGATCCAGGGACTCAAACTTAGCCCTCCAAGCTAAGTTTTCATCCACCTTAGCCCTCCAAGCCAAGGATTTTTCCATCTAACTCTCCAAGTTGGGAATTTGCACCTAACCCTCCAAGTTAGGACTTTTCACCTAGCCCTCCAAGCTAGGACTTTTCACCTAGCCCTCCAAGCTAGGACTTTTCACCCAACCCTTCCGAGTTAGAACTTCATCCAACCTAGCCCTCCAAGCTAGGCACCTGACCCTCCAAGCCAGGATTTTTCACCTAATTCTCCAGGATGGGAATTTGCACCTAACCCTCCAAGTTAGGACTTTTCACCTAGCCCTCCAAGCTAGGACTTTTCACCCAACCCTTCCGAATTAGGACTTTTCCAACACTTAGCCCTCCAAGCTAGGACCTGACCCTCCATGCCAGGACATTTTCACCTAATTCTCCAAGATGGGAATTTGCACCTAACCCTCCAAGTTAGGACTTTTCACCTAGCCCTCCAAGCTAGGACTTTTCACCCACCTCTTCCGAATTAGGACTTTTCAACACCTGGCTTCACTCACCAGGACCCGGCTTCACTCACCGGGATTTCCAACACCTGGCTTCACTCACCAGGACCCGGCTTCACTCACCGGGATTTCATGCCCAGTCCTCGACCAGGACTTTAACCCAAATTCGCTCAACCAAACTTAAATCATTGTCAAACACCAAAACAACAACCGGGCCAGACTGCATCAACACTAACAACGTGTAGGAAGAAAACTACGATTAAAGTGGGTGATCGGCTATCCCCCCCCCCTCTAGCTAAACAGAAAGGTCCCAACAGTGCTGAGGATGTTCGGCCAGGAGGAGTTGAAGATCCTACCATTTCGTGGTGCCGAGGATACCTGAGAAGAATAGGACTGGTCGTGGTGCTGAGGATGCCCGACCAAGAGGAGCATAAGCTCCTACCATCTCGTGGTGCCGAGGATGCCCGAGTTAAGTAGGTCTGGCTATGGTGCTGAGGATACCCGACCAGGAGGAGTTGAAGATCCTACTATCTCGTGGTGCCGAGGATGCCCGAGATGAGTAGGTCTGGTCGTGGTACCGAGGATGCCCGACCAGGAGGAGCATAAATCTCTACCATCTCGTGGTGCCAAGGATGCCTGAGACGAGTAGACCTGGCCGAGGTGCCGAGGATGCCCGATCAGGAACAGATGAAGCCCCTACCATCTCGTAGTGCCGAGAATGCCCAAGATGTGTAGACCTAGTCATGGTGTCAAAGATGCCCGACCAGGAGCAGCGTAAACTCCTACCATCTCGTGGTACCGAGGATATCCGAGATGAGTAGGCCTGGTCATGGTGCCGAGGATGCCCGACCAGGAGGATCATAAACTCCTACCATCTCGTGGTGTTGAGGATGCCCGAGATGAATAGGCCTGGATGTGGTGCTGAGGATGCCTGGCCAGGAGAAGTTGAAGGTCCTACCATCTCGTGGTACCGATGATGTCGGAGATGAGTAGGTCTGGTCGTGGTGCCAAGGATACCCGACTAGGAGGATCATAAACTCTTACCATCTCATGGTGCCGAGGATGCCCGAGATGAATAGGTCTGTCGTGGTGCTGAGGATGCCCGGCTAGGAGGAGTTGAAGATTCTACCATCTCGTGGTGTCGAAGATGCTCGAGATGAGTAGGTCTGGTCGTGGTGCCGAGGATGCCCGACCAGGAGGAGTATAAATCTCTACTGTCTCGTGGTGCTGAGGATGTTCGAGATGAGTAAACCTGGCCGAGGTGCCAAGGATGCCCAGCCAGGAGCAGACGAAGAGGTTACTATCTCGTGGTGCCGAGGATGCCCGAGATGTGTAGACCTGGTCGTGGTGCCAAAGATGCCCGACCAGGAGTTACCTAAATCTCCTACCATCTCGTGGTGTTGAAGATGCCCGAAATGAGCAGGCTTGGCCGTGGTGCTAAGGATGCCCGGCCAGGAGGAGTTGATGATCCTACCATCTCGTGATGCCGAGGATGCCCGAGATGTGTAGACCTGGTCGTGGTGCCGAGGATGCCCGACCAGGAGTTGCCTAAATCTCCTACCATCTCTTGGTGTCGAGGATGCCCGAGATGAGTAGGCCTGGTCGTGGTGCTGAGGATGCCCGGCCAGGAGGAGCTGAAGATCCTACCATCTCGTGGTGCAGAAGATGCCCGAGACGTGTATACCTAGTCGCGGTGTCGAGGATACCTGACCAGAGACTAGTAGGCTTGAGCATGGCGCTGAGGAAGCGCTGCCGGGAATAACCTGGACCTGTACCATCTGGAGGTGATGACGACGCTAGAGATATATTGGCCTGGGCAAGGTGTTGAATAGGCCAAGTCATGTCTTTGCCCGTGCAAATAATTAACAACGCATTAAGTCTTCATCTCTCCCCTGATGTTAGACCTCGCGTGTGTAAAGGAGTCTATACGGGAGAAGAGGTGAAGAAAGACAAGCAATATACGGGCAACAAGGTATAGAAGGTGAATATATTTCATTTATAGGTGAAGGTTACATTTGGAATACAATTAATCAAGTACAGAAGATAAACAGAAGGTGACACAGAAGACAAAAAGGTTTCCTTCATAATCTGGAATTACATTCAAAGAAAAAGATATAGAAGACAAATACAATTGGGAGTACATCCATTCAAGAAAAGGGTCGAAAAAATACATTTTATTCACAAACTTGGAGTACAAAAGTATTTCATTCAAAATTATGGATTACATTTGAGGTAGATTCAAAAGCAAAAAAAATACAAAAAAATAAAAGGTAGCACAGGTTTGGGAAGAGCCCTACAGTCCTTTGTCTTTAGCCGGAAGCACATCCCAAATCTGGTCGACGCTCATAAAGCTCAGGTCCACCTCCGGGTTTAGCACTTTTGTTCTCTAGAGTTGTTGGATGGCACTGTTAAAGCCCTGTTTTAGGTGCTTCAGGACCTGTCCAGCTAAGATATCGTCGAATTCATCGGATTGGAGGAACTTGGCCTTGAATTCAACCTCGGTCTTTGCTTGCCAGGACTCTTCGTCAGCTTTGTATTTTTGCAATTTTTCTAAAGATTCATCCCGGGCAGTCTTCAGTCGGCCGTCTCGGAGGATAGCCAGTCCCGATCCGCCTGGGCCTCCTGGAGCTGCTCTGCACTCACCCGGAGTTGCGATTGGTTTCGCTACAAGTCTTCTTGAAGAGGTGGACGTCCTCTGACAGATTCGCCTCCTGTTCTTCGAAGCGCCCCTTCTCGTGAGCTAAGTGGCTCACCTCGTTTGTGAGGGCCTTCGCCAGCTCTGATAGGAGGTGATCCCGGTGGCGAGAGCTGTGCAGAGAGGACTCAGATGCCAATAGGGAGTCCATGTAGTGCTCCACCTTAATCCGTAGACCGCTGCTGAACTCTGCCTGCATTAGACCTTCCTCACAAGCCCGGAAGACCTCTGCCAGCAGGGCTAGACGCTGAGTGCTTCAGGAGGCACACTGAAGGGCCCCGGGATATCCTCCTTCGTGCTTGACACTCCCCTAGAAGGATGACCCTCAGCAGAGGCCTCCTTCAGCTCCACTGGTTGAGGGCCCAGAGAGGTCGCCTTCTCCGCCACATTTATCTTCGGGCGCAGGCGGGCACTGGTGAGTGCCGGTTCTCCAGGTCTCACCCACTTGCCCTTAAGGCTGGTGGAGGCCTCGGGGACTTCGGAACGAACCTCAGCCTCACTCGTCGGCTCTGCAAAGGTCAGTGCCGCCCTCCGGTAGCGCGTGGAGAGAGGAACAATGTCCTCCTCCTCCGTAGCTGCCCTGACCAGGCAGGTCCTATTCCGTGGATGAGCCGAAGGGACCGTGGGTTTCTGACGATGGTCTTCCAGCTCGCTTTCCTCCTCCACTCCCTCCTCAGCAGGCAGGAGGAGACGCGGCCATCTGGTGGGTGGTTGGCTCGCCTTGTGGGGATCGGTGCCGTCGATAGAGGGGGGGTGAATATCGACTTGTAATAACTTTCAGAAACTTGTCGTAAACTTTCGATTATTTGTTCTGGTCATAGAGTTAGTAGCGCAGCGGAAAAATAGACAGAACGGAAAACAACTTAATAGATTGCACAAGGGATTTTTTTACTTGGTTCCCAACCCCCCAGGGTTAGTACGTCCAAGGCCTAACCCTCGGTCAGTACATCCAAGGCCTAACTCTCAGTCAGTACGTCCAAGGCCTAACCCTCGGAAAAATAGACAGAACGAAAAACAACTTAATAGATTGCACACGGGATTTTTTACTTGGTTCCCAACCCCCCAGGGTCAGTACATCCAAGGCCTAACACGACATTTGAAATACCTTATTTGACTTTTATCCCTCCGGACTCCGAGCGCTGGTGCCTCCTTTGCTGCCGGTGGTGAAGTTCGAGTCTTACGAGTAGAACACTGATTTTTATAGTGTCCTCTCTCCCTGCACTTAAAGCATGTGATATGAAATTTAAAAATTGACATTTAAAAAAAATGTACCTGATTCACCCCTGGGCTCCCCCTCAACTCCTGGCGTCTTTGCCCCGTCGGCTGTTAGTCTAGTGAAGAGCTACCAGGCTCTGATACCACTTGTGGGGACCGGTGCCGTCGATAGAGGGGGTGAATATCGACTTATAATAACTTTCGTAAACTTTTGATTATTCATTCTGGTCACAGAGTTAGTAGCGCAGCGGAAAAATAGACAGAACGAAAAACAACTTAATAGATTGCACACGGGATTTTTTACTTGTTCCCAACCCCCCAGGGTCAGTATGTACAAGGTCTAAGCACGGGAAACGCCCGTCCACTAATAGTCTCCTTTCCGGACTTTCCAGAGGCGGAGAAACCCGTCTTACAATGTAAGATTTACAATAAAAAAGTATTACTGAAATGAAATGCGGAAAGTAAATCGAACCAAACAAAAGAGTCGAAGACTCGGCCGATTTGGAACTCCGAAGTGTCGCGCACTTCCTCCCGGAGCTTCCTTGGTTGCAGAGCTTCGTCGTTAGCGCTTTTCTTCCGTTCGGAATGCTCAGAACTGATCTTGGAATGTTTTATTTAGTTGAGGGGTTGAAGCCCCTTTATATAGACTTTTGCAGAGCGCCTATATCAAAGGAGGCGCCTCACAAGCTTGGTCAACCATTATCTTCGCGCCGAACTCGCAGCAGGGATAAGCTCCCCCTTCCCAGGCGCCTGTCACATACAGGGCGCCTGGGAGGTGGCTGCCCAGTCCAGGGCGCCCTATTGCTCTGGGGCGCTTGTTTCAATACAGGCGCCCTAGATGCTTCTTCCAGGTCGCTTTGTGTTCGCTTACCTGCCTTGTTTTCAACTTTTAGGTACCTGCAATACAATTAAAGACAAGACAAACATGCAGATAATCTTAACCTTAAGTACTTGGTTCTGACTTCGGATTTCCATGAAACCCTAGGTCGAACTGACGCCTATGTTCCCATCCCGGGGGAACGTGCTTTTCACCTACTCCTCTCATGAGACGGTTGCCACCCAGCCCATCCGGTTGGACTTTTGCCCAGCTTTACTCACCAGGACTTTTGCCCAATCTCACGACCAGGACTTCGGTGCCCAGCCCTCGGTCAGGACTTATTGCCCAATTCCACGAACCAGGACTTCGGTGCCCAGCCCTCGGCCAGGACTTATTGCCCAATTCCACGAACCAGGACTTCGGTGCCCAACCCTCGGCTAGGACTTATTGCCCAATTCCACGAACCAAGACTTCGTGCCCAACCCTCGGTCAGGTCTTAGGTGCCCAGCCCTCGGCCAAGACTTAGTGCTCAATCCATGATCAGGACTTAGTGCCCAATTCTTCGAACCAGGACTTATTGCCTAGGTTAACTAGGACTTTCCTTCACTTTTGTACTCCTTTCTTGACTAACCCTTCTACTTTCAATGTATCACTAACTTAAGCATATTGTTAAACATTGAAACACTTAGAGGAGGACATCACTGATGCTTCTTGCACCAACATGCCTTCCCAGTGGGCTCTGTCGCTAGCACAGAAGCTTGGACTGGCAGTTCTTTATTGCCACCTCCCTCCTCAGAGGCTACCGTACTGCCAGAGGGCTGGGTAGTGGTCTTCTCCTCCCCGGGGATCTGCTCAGAGACCTCAGAAGACTCGACCGCGAAGGGTAGAGTAGCTGGAGGAGGAGCCAGGGCCTGCTTGTCGGCAAGCTCCCACTTAAAAAGCTTGCTCATGGCCCGGGAGAGTATGATGTTCTCTACAACACAAACAACAAAACATTAGTTAGCATAGATGAGTAATAAACAGTGCACTTACGGAGGTCGGGGCTAAGACGGGTGACTTTGGGGCTGATCCCAGCCCGGTACAGAAGCTCCTCGCAGGAAGCCAGGCTAGGTCCATGGAACTCTATCCCAGCTAGAATGCTCCTGGCTCGCTGGTATCCTGGATCTCATTGGAAATCGCCCAGGTCAGGAAGAGAAGGTAGATCCTCACACTAACGGGTCGAACGGGCGCTCGGCGAGTTAGATTAAGAAAAAACACTACTTTCATCCCTTATGGGAGGAAGGGAGGCTACTGATGAATTTGTGGCTTGGACAGGTGGTGAAACTGAAGGCCCCCCCTAGACACTAAATTTGGAAGGAAGAAATAATAGAAGGAACAGGGGGTCAAGGGTATACCGAACAATTTGAAGAGAATGAATGTCCCACCTATCTGGGCGAATGTATTTGGGGTCATTTGATGCAAAGGCACATCGAAGTATTAGGAGATGGCCATGAAGAAGGGAGAGATGGAAAAACGTAGGACAAACTCCACCTTCCCTAAGAAGAAAGTGTTAAACCCTAGAGGTGGCTCTATGGGGGACTGGTCAAGACTAGGAACCTTGACCTCTAGCTCCGCCAGAATGCCATAGGCCTCGCAGATGACTCTCAGGGTGGCAGACTTAAGCCTAGATGAAATGGCCTCGTACCACTCCGGATGATAAGCCCTCTCCTCTTCGGACTTTCCCTTCCTTCCATGTTCTCTCTTCCCTTTTCCCTGCTTGCCCATGTCTTCGAATGAAAGGAGAAGAAGATGGAAGATGAATGAAACTTACGCATGGAAAAGAAGCCCTGGCGAAAGTAGAAGCTAGTAGACAGAAGCGGGATGCGCAAGCTCTGATAATCGGTAATGTAAGAAGAAGAAAGGACGTTTTTGCCTCCCCTTTTTATAAGGGAGAAGCCGCTCTCATGCAGACAATGGAGGCACGACACGTAGACGGTGATGACCGCCCATCTCAAGGCGTCACCCTTTTTTATGACCATCGGTTGGAATGGCCCTGCGGCGCGTATCAGAAGGAGATCACGAAGAAAAGATCTGGCCACGTGGCAAGGTCATATTCGCTGAAATGTTTCCTCGCAATTAAGATACCCCATACGCTTTTAATAGGTGATGGACAGCTATCATTGCCAGGTCTCGAAACTCACAGAGACTTTTGGACTAATTCAAAGTACCGCCTCGGGCCAAGGGACGAATGTTTCGATTCCTTGGACCCGACAAGTCGTCAAGAGAGAAAGAATGACAATAGGGACCCCGCAGATGCGTAGCTTCCTCTCGTTGTACCATCAGCCTAATCAGTCAGTCACACTTCCTTCGATTAAACTTAAAGAGGGGACTTGTGATAGGGATAAGCATCTCGGGATGGACACGTGGCACGGGGAAGCTACGTGGCAGGGTCCGCCGAACCAGAGCTTCAAGGTAGACCGAGACTATCTCGGGAGAATGGATCAGAGCCCCGAGGTCAAACCGGCAATTGGGCTCCTGAGACTATCTCAGGAAAATGAATGAAGGCCCTGAGATCAACTCGGGAGACGAGACTGACTTAGGAGAGTGGGGTCCAAAGATCAACATAGGAGTCAGAAAGCCCGACTTCAAGTAGTCATTCTTCTTTCCAGAACAGGAAAGTCATCGGATAATTATTGCCCACAACGCACGACAATTAAGGCCTTAATGATCGCAACGGTCGTTACCAAAAAATAGGATATCTATCAAGTAACCGATGATTAAGGGACGTGGAAGAAAACGTGGGGACACATGTGGGCAATACCTCGGATATATAAGATGCCTCGGCATCCAGGTTAAGGGGGAAAGCTTTCCGAACTTAGAGAAAACTTTGATTCCTCGTTATCCTCCGAAAAGAGATAAGATTCCTAACTTGAGCATCGGAGTAGGCTCCACCGGAAAATCTTCCGGTGCGTTCCCTTTAACGCTCGTATTAATCTCGTGGGGCGTAAATATCTTTTCCCCGTCATCGTCATCGTGGGCTACGCTTTGATGACTCGCCATCCCCGTCGCTCGCTTCCGAAATATTTAGGTTTGAATTTTAACTTATAATATTATAAGCTAATTTAGTTCTTTTGTGAAAAAACAACTCCAAAGTGTTATAATCGCCTCGATAGTATTCATTTTTAACCGGCTTATGCATCCATACTATAATGGCCGAGCATTAGTTCTTTTAAGAAGAATATTTTGATTTGAAACTTCCTTTTAATATAAATTTTAATCTCGTATAATAATTTGCAAGTTAATTTTTTAGGATGACAACGACCTGTAATATAATTGTGTCATGTGGACCGCAAAAAATGTTCCCAGATGATTTGCATTACGAAATATGAGAATAGGGGAAAACATAAAATAAAGGTTCACTTCCTACAACTTCCTTTGTATCCACTTAAATTGCAAGACTAGGTAGGTTCATCTTTTATCATCTGTTTACAAAATACACCTCAAATTTTACAGTTATCGACCGTGGCCGAGAGCTAACTCAAAACTAAAGATAACAATACAATGAACTTGAACTGTCATCATTGTAAAAAATGAATGGCCTAACTTGTGTATCAAATTAACTGATAGATTGTGAAAATGGGGGAAAATTGCCAATATTTCTGTAATGCCTCACATATCAGTAATCAGCGTTAGCTTCCTCTGGCACTACAGTCAATGTGACCGTTTTGTTGTTCGATCGCTTCACCAGAACTTTCAGTGGCACCCCAACTTTATCCTCCACGATATCTATGACCTGAATTCAATAGAAAATTGTCATTGGTGAAATCTGATATAAAAGCTACAGACATGTGTTTTTTTTATTCTCATCAACAAAAATTGCATCTAAGAAAATACAGTAGTAAGTATTTTACCAAAAATACAGTAGCGAATACTTTACCAAAAATATAGTAGTGAGTATTTTACCCAAAAGTTACTGTAGAAAGTACTTCACCTGACGTTAACTATCTATCTGTACATATTATTAAAGAAAATCCTAATGAAGAACTAAGAAAAATCCATAACTACTGCATCCACTTTCTCTGTGTCAATAACTACCAAAAATATAAAATAATAGCTTAAGTTAAATAAATCTCAATGTTAAACATAATTTTTTTTAAAATAAATTTGAAAGTAGCAATATCAATATCATCACAAATATTAACTTTTAGCATAAAAGTGACACTTTTATTCAAATTTACTTTACAAAATATAAAATGACAATGAAATTTACAACCCTTTATTTTCATATTCTCTAAATTAAATCAAAAAATAAATTATTTATTTTTTTAAAAAAATATTATTATAATTTTAATTTTGTAGAATCAAATGTCCATCCCACACTTGAAAAACTAGGCATCGTGTATTCAATAATGAAGATTGCCCCCAGAATATCTGAGTGGAATTACCTCTTTAATCTCTCCAATTGATCTGCCACCAAACTCAATTACAACATCACCCCGTCGGAATCCTGCACGATCTGCTGGAGATCCTGGAATTACCTGGTTGACAATATCTAGCATCATTTTTTTCAAGAATATAAGATAAATACCAGTGAGAACAAATACTCCAAATTGTGCATAATGGTTTTAAATTTTTGGAGGATGAGACCTTATTTATTGTCTAAACCAACAGATATTTTAGTGAAAGTCAAATAGATCAATGACGGATTAGACATAAATTGCTTAATCAAACTTACAAACTTTGGCAAATACGTAGTAGAAAAAGAAAATTCTTAAAACATTTTCCATTTCGAACAAAGAAGGCACGAGCAGCTTTGTTTCTTTACAATGGATTTGTTTCTTTATTTAATTAAGTTGTGATTATCTAAGATAACAAAGTAGTCCAAAAAGTCAGAATGCAGATTGGATTGTTGCATCACTACAAAGGAAAACAGTCTCAGAATCAAGCTCAAGTGATAAACAGTGGTCAAGTGAAGCAGATAATCATAGTTTTTTTTTTTTGGTTGGCATAAGTTCAGTAGGCAAAAGCTTTTTCTTTTTCTCATCGAATTTTATTACAATACAAAACTCACCAAGGCCACAAGAACACCTTTTGTAACATCAGGAAATGAAGCATCTCTCTCCTTTAACTGTAAAATTATCCTTTCATTAAGATCAAGCATTCTCAATCCAAGCCAGGGACGAACTACTCTACTGCACAAACAGAATATTCACAGATATAAATTCCTCATTCCTTTCATCAAATAATTCAGCATACACCAATATTAGGTGTACGATCAAGGTCAAAAACTTCATGGCATGATCCATTAGTGTCAATATCAAGTGCAGCATCAAAGCTGTTCAAGAAACAGAACTAGAGTTCTAGCAACATCTTAGCCATGTTTATGACAGAAAACAAACTCAATTCCAGTAATTGATCTTATTTTGTTGGCAAACGATAGTGGGTTTGACAAAATTAAAGTTCTAAGAACTTCATTTTGCATAACCAGTCAGACAAATGATTCCTAAGACCATGACAGATTGAGATGAAACCATACACACCATGTACAATGAAAAAAGCTAACCAGTGCAGCACCATTGACAATTACATATCAGACAGGGGAGGACTCCCTATGTTATTTTAACCTATAGAATATTTCTGGAATTTATTAAATTTTCTTTTCACGAAGAGGACTCCCTATGTTGTTGTCGTATGACTTGGAGGCCACGGGTTCAAGTCACAAAAACAACCTCTTTCAATGCAAGATAAGACTGCGTACAACAGACTCAATGTAGTTTGACCCTTCCCCGGGACCCCACATTGGCGGGAGTTTCGTGCACCAGACTGCCCTTTATTAAAATTTTCTTTTCAAATTTACCAACCAGACATCTATTTCCCAGTTGAACTCAGAATCCCAGGTTTGCAACTAATTACAAATACTAGTTCTTAATACAGCTTCATTGCCATCTAATGCAAACATTTTCTCGAATTTGCTTAAATTAATTGATAGGATATTTCAATTGAAAGGAGATCACTCGAAGCTCAATCCCTCAAATAACAAAGCAAATGAACTAACGTACAACACAATTATCAAAATGAAAAAAGCCAAGTGAGGTTACGAATGTCATCAAGTGAACAGGGACAGCATTGCATACCCATTCTTCCTAAATTGATCAAAGATTTTGATGACCGTATCAGTTGGAACTGCAAAGCTCAATCGATCAGCTGCAATAGCTTTCATAATGTTAACACCTACAACCTCACCATCAAGGTTGACAAGGGGTCCTCCAGAATTACCCTGTACAATATACACATAAATTGAGAAGAAAAAAAGTGGAAAGCTGCAATGGATATGTTAGGCAATTAAATTGTTTGCGAAAATTCACATGCAAGTAACAGTTTTTTATACAAGAATCAAGATATGCTATTTGATTGAGGAAGCAATCGAGAAGGTAGAATTGAAAAAGGAAGAGGAAAATCTGGTATTCAATTGAACTTTTCCTTTGAAACAAAGAATGACCATGGTATCATTCTGTTCAGTGAAGCAAAGACTACAAGAAATGATGGGAAGTAGGTGAGAAACAATGAGAAGAAAAGTGAATAGAAAAAACAGTTAGATTCTTAGGGAAGTCCAATAAAGTTGAATTATGAATCCAAGATAATGCATCAATTTTCATTACATCAAATTAGGAACACCATCTATGTGGGAAGGGAAATTAGCAAATTTATTTAGTTAAAAACCAATCCCCATAAATCCCAGTATTTTGAGCAAAACAAAATTGGCAAAAGTGCTCAATGGTCAACATCATTGGTGCCAAACCCCTTTAAGTACATACCATGTCTCCTCATTCCTCCATTGCTCTTCCTGCAGTCTTTGTAGTTTGCACTACATGGATTTCATAACCAATCCCCCCAAGGAAGCCAATATCAAAATTTAGTACTTGGTATTATATTAGTTTGCACTTTCTTCAATCGTCGTTTTCACACATAAGAAGCAATGGCCTCACAAAGTCTATTAGCATAATTTTATTATTAACCTCTTCCATTACCAGTCTCTCCAATGAATGAGAAATTGACAAACTTCCTTTGTTTTTTGAGTTGAGTCTTTACTTCTTTTTTTTTATCATTCCTTCTAATAAATAAAAAAGTGCCTCAATCTTTCATAGTATGAGGATTAGGACAACATTTTCATAATAATCTTGAGGCATGAAAGTGATAGGTTTGAGGATGAATCTGTAAAGGAAAAACCTAGAACAAAGTCAACTTACCATGACATGAACATTTGAATTTCTCCAATTAAAAGAAGTAAACTAGTGTTTAGATAATTGAGCAAATCAAATAAACAAGTTATTACAAGCAATTTCCCTCACAATGTTACAAAACACATGATATGAGTCGATTGGAATTTATAAATGCAAAATAATATTATTATAATACTAATAATTATTATTCAATATAATTTCATTTCTAGTATCAGCATATATATCTCGTATCAGCTCCGTAAACCTCTTAGTATAATGGAAAATAATAAAAAAAAAATTGTAAGTTGTAACTCTCTAGGTTGACAAGTTCTCTATGTTAACGAGCTTTCAATTCATGAATAACTAATTAAGAGCTTTCAATTCATGAATAACTAACTAAGCACGTACCAACAACAATTTTAATTGGTTTGTCAATTATAAATTAGTATTTTGCATTCAATTCATGATATTTTTTTATTCATTTTTCTCTTTTAGTTACTTTGAGAACGAATTAAAACTTTGTGAACCAAAAGATAGCTCATGTTAATAGTTACTTTGAGAACGAATTAAAACTTTGCTCAAGTGAACAAAATGTTCTTCTAAGGTTGTATTGGTCTCATCTAAGCACTCTTCTTAAGTGTCATTAGAGGGTCTCATCTAGGCACTCTTCTAATGTATCATTAAAGAGTTGTAGATCAAGTTACCAAGGAAACTTCTACGGTCAAGTCATTAAGTACTCCTTTAAAGTCAGATCATATGCGCAACTTTCCAGGATTAAGTCAACAGAGATTTTCCTGAGTTTAACACTTCTATTTTAATTAAAACAGTGAAGAAAACTTTAAATATTGTCTTTGATTTCAGTTCACTAAATGCAGATTATTTTGAGTTTACAAATTTATTAGGTAGTCATATCTTAAAATATTCAGATTTTTACATTGCTTCTATCTTGCCATCGCCAACAACTCCAACTATGAGGTCATCTCTGTCAGTAAGTTCCACTCTAATCCTAACGTTACCACCAAGACCCTTCCTTCTTGCTACTAGTCCTCTTCTCCTGCCCTGCCCGCCTAGATCGTGGACGCCAAGATCAATGGCACCATCCCAACACTTGGATCCTATTGGGGATTAATCAAAGTCCCACATTTGTTAGAAATGGAAAAAGATCATGGGTTTAAAGGATGGAAAGTATCTCCATTGGCATAAGACTTTTTGGGTAGAGCCCAAGAGCAAAGCCATGATGGCTTAGGCTCAAAGTGGACAATATCATGCCATTATGGAGATATGTATATCCTTGGGGCTTTAACCAGTGATATCAGAGCTAGAATCCAGACCATGTGTCATATGGGAGGGTCCTCGAACGAAGTTGTGGGGAGGCTTAGAGCATGTCAAGAGTGATCGGGTGCGGATGCTCGCGGGGAGGCCCGGAGACCCGGAGTTGGTCAAAGGATAATTGGACGCTCCCGGGGAGGCCCGAAACAAGTCAAAAGGTGACCGGATGTTTGCGGAGAGGACCCAGACCAATAGTGGTCCTTCGTTTGAGGGGAGGATTGTTGGGGACAATCAAAGTCTCATATTGGTTAGAAATGGAAAAGATCATGGGTTTAAAAGGATGGAAAGTATCTTCATTGACATGAGGCCTTTTGGGTAAAGCTCAAGAGCAAAGTCATGAGGGCTTAGGACCAAAGTGGACAATATAATGCTATTGTGGAAATATGTATATCCTTGGGGCCCCAACAGATCCAAATCAGATTCCAAGAAGATCTCCAATGGGTCCACCTTTTATATACAAATCAAGTGGTCTACATCTTATATAAGAAGCCCTTTCATTCCATTCATAATGTGTTAATAAAATTAAGCATTCCACTTATGATTTCTAGTCAATCTGATCAGTCATTCTCATTCCAATTGTGACTCCATTACATTCCATTTATGCGTACCAAACAGAATCTTCTAATTATATCAACAAGTAATAATGACTATAAAGGCAAGCGATGCAATGAATTGAATCATAAATTGATACAAATAAACGAAACGCATTGTAAAAAATATGATGGATGAAAATGATTGAGAAACTAAGATAAAAGAATTTATGCATATGATGGTTTTAATGAATAACAATTGAATTAATAGAAATGATCTATATGGTTTTTTTATAACGAAGGGAATATGTGACAAAAATTAATTGAATGTTAGAAATTTAACTTTGCTAAATAAAGAAAAACAAATTTCAAAGAGCATTTGTAAAATAATGCAAGCCCTCTTTGATGTCAAAGTAAGCACCAAGTTCAAATGTTAATTCACAGAGTAGCAAATGAACCTCAATTGGTTTTGCAAGATCTTCTCTGCAAAATACCCTGGACCAAATTCAAGTAGTGGATCCCACCCACAGGGAGTTTTTTATTTTCACAAGTGGAGCCCACCTTCTGTTAACTTTATAGCACATGAACGAACTTCATAGATTATAAGATAAAATGGAAAGCAAACTTGCCTCATTAATTGCACAATTTGTTTGCAAATACTTCATTCGAATTCCTTCAATACCCAAATCGCTACTTTTCCGATCAACACAACTACAAAATAAAAAGAATGGTAAAGAGAAGTTCAAAGTGAATGAGAAATAAAAAGGATCTGTGTCGCATAACAGATAAAGACAATAACACAAGAATCAGATAAATAAAGCTTAACTGTACTATATCTTATTACAGCAGAAGATATTTGGATAAAAACAATTTAAAGAATAACTTCATCATGAAGTGTGTCTGTCCCAATTATTTGGCACTGACAACTTGAATTTTATTCACCCATTAAAATTATATCACTGGTAATATTCAAATCAAATATTAGTTTTTTGTTAGATGAAATTTTACTGGGTCTTTATATCTCCCTCTCAGATTCCATTCTAATGGATTTGACTCTTCAAGCTATAAAATTTATGTTGATATAATATGTCTCGTCATATCATTCAATTTTCTCTCATTTTATTATACTGGATACATACATGCTCCTTAAAATTACAACACATTTATTTTGGCATTTTATTGATCTCTGCTTCAATGACAACTTAAATATAGATCATTAATCTTAGCATGTTAGACGTTACCCAACTTGGTTGATCATTAATCTTAGCATGTTTATCTCAGCTACAATAACAATTTAAACATGCTAACAAAATTCTGGACTAACTAATAGTGTGAGAAGAAATTATTATTACCAGACAGATTAAATCATTAAACAAATTTATAGCAATGTCAATGTCAAAGTACCTTACAATACCAGAGGTTATGGTATTTTGCAGAGAAAGTGGGCAGCCCAAGGCTATTACCCAGTCACCTGGATGAAGCTTAGATGATGATCCGAGTCTAGCTGACGGTAGTGGAGTTTCAGAATATATCTTCACCACAGCAATGTCAGAAAGAAAATCAGCATTTACCACAATGCCCTCAAATATTCGTTCGTCTGGTAAAGTCACAACAATCTGTTTATAAAACAATAAAATAAGTTAAAACGAGAAACAAAAAGCCACAAAAGGCAAACAAGATATATTTTGAGTATTCAGTGATGACTAAAATGAGAATAGAAGAGAAAAAAACACTACTAATCCTTAATCCTTAAGTTGGCTTATATGTTCAGAAAGAAAGTGGATATAGCAGCATTAATCAATATATATATATATATATAGGGATGAGCAATCAAGGGGAACACATGGTACGGGAAAGGTACATGGCAGGGCCCAACAAACTAATGACCCGAGGTCAGACTGGGGATCGAGATTCCGAGACTATCTCAGGAGAATGGAGGAAGACCCCTGAGGTCAAACCGGGTATCGGGCTCCTGAGACTATCTCGGGAGAACGAAAGAAGGCCCCCGAGGTCAGCTCAGGAGATAAGACTCCGAGACTGACTCGGGAGAGTGGAGCCCAAAGAGCAGCATAGGGATAAGAAAGTCAAGCTTCAAGTACTCTCTCCTCCTTCCAAAACGGGAAAGTCATCAGGTAATTATTGCTTGCAACGCATGGTAATTAAGGTCTTAATAGTCGCAGTGACCGTTACCAGAGGAGAGCAACTGTCAAGTAACTGATGACTAGGAAACGTGAAGGAGGAGGTGGAGATACATGGGAGGAAGACATCAGGTATATAAGATACCTTGACACCCAAGTAAAAGGGGGGTAAGCTTTTCAGAATTATAATACTTTGATTCCTCGCTTTTCTCCCTAAAAGAAGGAGTTCTGACTTGAGCGTCGGAGAGGGCTCCATCAGAACTTCTTCCGATGCATCCTCTTTACACTCATGTTAATTTCGCAAGCGTCAACATCTTCTCCCCGTCATCGTCACCGTGGGTTGTGCTTTGGTGATTCGCCATTCCCGTTGTTCACTTCCAGATATATATATATACAAGCTCCTTAAGGGTGCAAAATAACCAGGTCAAATTTGAGTATGACAAGATGGAGCCTATGCTTGTTCTTATCAAGTTTGAATATTGCTGATTTTTCATGCAAGAAAAAGAAAACTTCACTGCTCCAATTGAGCACTAAGCAGGGATTCACTTTCAAATGTAGACTAAAATTTTATGAGGTTAAATTGTCAGCATCCCTTTTCTTAGAAACTTAACATACTAATTAATTGCTCCTAAATTAATATAAGATATATGCAAATAAAATGCAATCACAATAAATTTACGAAAATAAAATTGATATTTAGAACTTTAGAAAGTTAAATAAGTATGAAATGGGAGAGATAATGACTGTGTTACCAAATTATAGATGCATATACATTTAAGCTTACCAAATATAACATAAAAAAGACACCTACGATGTACTAAAGCTTATACGATGACAAATGAAAAGGCAAAATAATGATGGTGTACCACTTTGGCTCAAAGAAAGTTGCTGGGCTAAAGTAACCTACTATATCTTGGGTGAATTTTGCTAAATTTCCATTCTCTTCACTCTGATGAAAAACCTATAACAGAGTATACCAGAGAGGTTCATGGGAACAAGAACCTGAAGGAATGAGCTTCTGGATAATTGGCATCTTTCAGCCAGAGTTGTTAGCAAGCCGGCCATATTTTAGTCAACCAAAATTATTTCAGTAGAATTTTTGTCCAACCAAACTATTAGCATCCTCAAACATCAAGCAACACCAAAGAATTACTGAAGTCATACATTTAATTCTATAGGCTATTACATCTCATCATCTCAAGCAAACTTAACCTAGTCAGATATGAGCCAGACTGAGTTAGGAGACCATCTTTCAAACTTGTATGACAGCAAGCTAACCAAGGAAACTTCAAAAAGACTGATATGCATCTTGCAATCTGCTACAATTTCCGCCCTACAAAGGTGGACTAAGACATGAGTCACAATCTTTACTAGTCTACATGATGAAATCTAATTGCTTGTAACTTCACCCAGATAGTATTCGTAACCAAGTGCAACTGGATATAACTTGCAAATTCAAATCCAGTTCTAAGTGCATTTCTTCATCAAAATGAATTACGCTAAAAGTGCAGGCCTAAGTTGTAGGTTTGCATACTCACTTTGCCTTTTGAGATCGCTTGCCGACTAGCAAATTCTGCTATGCAATGTGCACAGGTCAAGATCGTCCCATCAGGATCAATGATAGTCCCAGACCCTATACGCATCAAAGGAATAGGACCATATAGATCTGAAAAGAAGTATTGGAAAAACTCATCATTCAAATGAATACGCCTAAAAAAAATCCATATATTGAAGAAATCTGAAGACACAATAAAGCCCTTTCACCTTCAGTAAGACATATATTCACCACGGCAGGACCAGCTGCGGCGGCCGCTTTGACAATAGAGTTCCTTCCGAGGCATCCAGTGCAGCATATCGCGTCACTTGAATCCGAAGGTGGAAGAGAGCTCGCGGTTGTAAAATGCCGTGCAGAAGACTCTACGAATCAGATTAAAGATTATGCAACTCCAAAGCGATGAAAGAAAACTTTAAGTACGATAGGTTAGGTTTAAACCTGGAGAAAAGACTGAGAATGGAAGCGTGAAATCTTGCGAGAAAATCGACGAAGTCGACGATAGAAATTGCCGAGACGAGGCGGGTATCGAAATGGAGACATCTTTTACGAAGGGGAAAACATGCGTGAGAGAGAACAGAAAATATTGAGAAATGACGTTAAGGGAAAAGGAAGAAAGGGGGTTTACTTGTGGCCGGGGGGAGGGAGGTGCCGTCGGAGGAACCGAGAGTGAAGGCGGCGAGAGCGAGGAGGCCAGTGGCGACGCCACGGCGGCGATGCTGCAACAGGAGACGCCGAAACATGATTCACCGCGGCCGATCAAGAGGCAATGGAGGGGCAGCGGCCGTGGGCTCTTCTCTCCGCCGAGAGGAGACTTTATACGACCGCCCGCCTTCGACTGTCAGCTTGCAGAAGTGAAAATGAGAAATATGAAAATATGGACGGGGTAAATTACAAAATGGTAAGCAAAACCGCGTAACAGCATAAACCATTAACTAACTTCTTGATAAGAGACTAAAACCTCATGCCATTATAAACCGTTAACTAACTTCTTGATAAGAGACTAAAACCTCATGCCATTATTAACTTGGTGATTGCTTCACTAACTTTTTGTTATGCAAAACGAGGGTAACAACCCCTCAACCTCTAAATTACCACGGAAGAAGAGGAAAAGAGCAAGAGATTGCGCGGAGCAACGAGATAAAAACGCATAATAAAAAAAGAAAATATGAGGAAGAAGTAGAAGAAGAGAGAGAAGAAAAATTATTGTGGTTTGGCAGCGTATCTACTCCAAAAAAAAAGATCGAAACTTTATTAGAATTCTCTCCACACAAGAGAATTCACCTTATTACTAATGATCATGATACAATGGCTTACAATGATCCTTATAAATAATGTCTAAACTCAGACCTAGTAAAACCATAAAAGAATTTTATTAGGAAAAATTTTAACAAAATTCGATTAGAAAAAATTTTAACAAAATTTTATTTAAAAAATCTTAATAAAATTTTGATAGGAAAAAAATTAATAGATTTTTCTTCCATGACATATATTATTCAGATATGAGCCACCACTACAAAATCTAAGATTTGTGACGGATCTTTACAATAAAAAATTTTCGTCGCTAATTAGCGACAAATTTTTGCGACAAAATCTATTTTCGTTGCTAATTTGCGACAACTTTAGCGACAAAAAACTTTTTGTCGGTAATTAGCAATAAAAAATATTTCATTACAAAATTCGTTGTACTTTTGCAACGAAAATAAATATTCGTTGCAAAATTTACGACGAATTTGAAATTTGTCACAAATTTGCAACAAATATTTAATCGTCGCAAAAATATAATTCATTACTAATGTAGATTTTACAACAAATTAAAAATTATCGCTGAATTTGCGACGAATTTGAAAATTCGTCGCAAATTTGGGACGAATTTTAAAATTCGTTGCAAATAATAAATTTTTTAAAGAAAATTTGAAATATGTTCGAAATGTCCTAAATGGAGTTACAGAACACGGAATGACATGACACAAAGTTTTACGTATTCATATTGACGTTCTATTGAAATAAATGACACAAGTTTTTAGGGATTATATTAAAAATAATTTTGTAACGAATTTCAAAATACATCCATAATATAAATAAGTTTCTACGAGTTCGTAACGATTTTCTCATGAAATAAATGACCTCAAATTTAAATTTCACCTAATATATTTATATAAAAAATTATAAAGCAACAAAATTATATTTTAGAATTAAATAATATTTAAAAAATAAAAATAAAAATATATTAAGCAAAATTTATGTTTGTGGTCATTTATATCATGAGAAAATTGATACGAGCACGTACAAACTTGTTTCATCAAATTCCGAACTTCGTACGTTTATTTATGTTTTTATTAATTTTGCGACGAATTTCAAAATTCGTCCCAAATTCTGAAAGTCTTCACAATTTTTTGTAAAAATCCTAAATATTTTTTTAAAAATCATAAATAAACATAATGATCTTAAACAAAATTTTGACAAATATGTTTATATACAAAAATTTTGAGAACAACAAAATAATATTTCTGAATTAAATAATATTTAAAAAAATAATAAATATAAATATATTAGGTAAAATTGATGCTTGAGGTCATTTATGTTACGAGAAAATCGATATAAACACATAGGAACTTGTTTTATCAAATTCCGAGCTTCGTACGTTTATTTATGATTTTTTGAAAATATTTAAGGATTTTTTTTAAAAATTAATTTTACGACGAATTTAGAAATTTGTCACATAACAAATTCAGAAATTTGTCGAAAAATTTTATTTATTTAAAAACCTTCTAAATACCACCCAAAAATCATAAATAAACTTATGGAACTCGGAATTTCATTAAATCAGTTTCTACGTGCTCGTAGCGATTTTCTCATGAAATAAATGACCTCAAACATAAATTTCACCCAATATATTTATATAAAAAAAATTTAAAGCAACAAAATAATATTTTTGAATTAAATAATATTTTAAAAATTATAAATAAAAATATATTATGCAAAATTTATGTTTGAATTCATATATATTATGAGAAAATCGATATGAGTACGTAGAAACTTATTTTATCAAATTCCAAGCTTCTTACGTTTAAAGGAATTTGGATATTTAAAAAAAACTTAATTTTGAGACGAATTTCAAAATTAGTCCCTAATCTGCAACAAATTTGGAAATTCGTCACAGAATTTGGGACGAATTCTGAAATTCGCTGCAAAATTTTATTTTTAAAAAAACCCTAAATGCCTTCAAAAAATCATAAATAAACGTACGAAGCTCAGAATTTCATGAAATAAGTTTCTATGTACTCGTAGTGATCTCCTCATGAAATAAATGATCTCAAACTTAAATTTTGCCTTATATATTTATATGAAAAAATTTTAAAGCAACAAAATTATATTTTCGAAAGTAAATAATATTTAAAAAATTATAAATAAAAATAAATTACGTAAAATTTATGTTTGGGGGCATTTATGTCATGAGTAAATTAATATGAGCACATAGAAACTTGTTTCATCAAATTTCGAGTTCTGGAGATCAATGAATGATTAACGTCATATTATTTATAATAATTTCAAACTTAGAAAATTTTATTTAATTCATTGGTTGATCTAAATAATTAACTAAGAAGAAAAATATATTATGAGAAATTTATATTTGAGGTCATTTACTTTATCAGGAGATCAATAAATAGAAACTTGTTTCATTAAATTCCAAGTTTTCTAGATCCATCTACGACAATCAAATGGTATTTATTTTGATTTTTTAAAGAATTAAGTTTGCGACGAATTTCAAAATTTGTTCCAAATTCTGTGATGAATTTTCAAATCCGTCGCAGATTAGGGACGAATTCTAAAATCCGTCTTGTGTATTGCCGTCTTGACTTGCACTCTGCTCTGTTTCAAAAGGACGCAAAATTCACAGAATTCAAGCTTGCACATCTTAACGCCCTTTAACAAATCTCTCTTATGAAGCTCCAGTATCCCATGTTCACTCATATGCCCTAACCGCATATGCCACAAGATTGTAATTTCCTATTCGGACTCTACTGAGACAACTCCACCTATAATTGTAGTCCCTATCAACTTGTAGATGTTCCTTATTACCTTTTGTTCTTTCATTATCGTCAAAGCTCCCTTGTTGACCTTCATCATCTCGCTCACTGATTTGTAATTACAACCTATACCATCCAATTTACCTAGTGAAATCAAATTCTTCCTTAGATCTGGTATGTATCTGACATCACATAAAGTTCTAATCACACCATCAAACATCTTGATTCTAATGTTCCATATGACGATGATTTTGCAAGATGCATCATTTTCCATCAACACTGAACCAGAATTCACTGCCCTATAGTTATCAAACCGCTCTTTGTTTGGAGTCATGTGATATAAAGATGTAGAGTCTAAGATTCATGCATCCATCAGCTGCTCCGAACTTGACATAACTGATAGCATATCTCCAACACCGCTCTCTGAATTTTCTTCAACTATGTATGCAGATATTATCGAATTACTTTTGTTCTCTGTAACATGTTTCTTTATCTCTGGGCAATCTCTCTTTATATGACTTTTACCTCTATACTTGTAACACGTGATTACCTTCTTTCTTCTTGACTTAGAACGAGCCTTATTGTAAGTGCTTGATTCATATTGAGTTTTGCTCCTACCATGCTCTCGGTTACTATTTACCACAAGTCCTTCTCCTTGAGACTTCATCACTTGCTTTCTTCCTCTGATGAAAGCCCAACAAAGCACCTATAACCTTTTCCAATTTGAGAGTTTCCTTTCCCCATATTAGAGTAGTAACCAAATTTTCGTACGTAGGAAATGATGGAGAATTTAGCAGCATCAGCGCCTTGTCTTCGTCCTTAATCATTACATCAACCCACTTCATATCGCTCACAATCTGGTTGAATACGTTGATATGCTGGCTCAAATCGGTTTCCTCTATCATCTTCAACCCGAATAATTTCAGCTTAAAATACAGCTTGTTTGTAATGAATTTGACATGTATCGGCTTTCCAACTTTTGCCAAATTGCTACCGGTGATCCTTCATCCATGACATGATACATCACATCATCCGTAAGACAAAGTCTAATTGTTGCAACTGTCTTCGCCTGAAGTTCTTCCCAGTCTGATCTCTCCGTGCTTTCCGGTTTCCTTTCTCCTAGCGTCTTCGTCATGCCTTGTTGCATCAACAAGTCCTTAACCCTCTTCTACCATAATCCGAAGTTTTCGGTTCAATCAAACTTCACCATATCAAACTTCACAGAAGATGTCCCTGACATGTTGAAAAAATCCGCCAAACCTTGCTCTAATACCAATTGTTGTGAAAATTGAGGACAACAACCTCTCAACTTCTAACGCGCAACGGAAGAAGAGGAAGAGAGAAAAAGATCGCGCTGAGCAACGAAACAAAGAAACACAATAGAGAGAGAAAATACGAGAAAAAAGTAGAAGAGGAGAGAGAAGAAGGAGGAGAAGAATTATCGTGGTTCGGCGGCATGCCTACTCCATAAAAAAGGTCGAAGCTTTATTAGAATTCTCTCTACACAAAAGAATACACTTTATTCTCTTATTATTAATGATGATGATACAATGACTTACAATGATCCTTATAAATAATGCCTAAATCCAGACCCAGTAAAACCATAACAGAATTTTGTTAGGAACTTCTATGACATTTATTATTCAGATATGAGTCATCCGTCAACACTTCTTGATGAGAGACTAATTATAACCGCAGGCCCTTATTAATTTTGTGCTGAATAACTTTTTCGATTTATAAACTCTCTTGTTCTTTCCCAGATCCCTTGAAACTATCAGTTTGGAAAAATAGTTTTAACAACCAGCTACATGTGAGGTTCTGAGCGCAGCGGAATATTTATAATAAAGCAAACTTTGCTCTTAAATCATGGATCTATTCGTGGTACATATGGTTCTAAACAAAATGATATGAAATCTGGCATAATCACATACCTTGTAATCCTTTGGTTATTTGTGAACGATATCACGAAATGATGAGAGCCCCACGTGTGACTCCTCTAGCAATATCCACGCGCACTAGATCACGAACTGGATGATCCGTTAGGTGCTAACCACTTGTATCAATAGAATACTTTTGGAAGCGCTGCAGATCTGAAGATGTGTCTCCGATAAGAAAAGAAGAAGTTGTCGAAGGCTTCCCGAGAGAGATGGAGAGAACTCGCACAAGAGAGAGACAAAGGAGAAGTATGTCCACCTCTTCTTCCAAGGGTGGATATTTATAGCCTCCAAGGAAGATGAAGAGACATGACTCTTCATATTCTTCATTAATTTATCATAATTGCGACTTTTGAAATTCTCATTAATAATCATTAATAGAGACTCTTCATCTTCTCCATTATTGCCACAATAATTGTGACTCTTCAAATTCTCCAAAGAGAATAAGAGATAAATGTACTCTCTCTTCTCTTCATCAAATAAATCCATATTTGATCTTGATCCGTTCTTGCTTCCAATATTTAGAAATAATTAATAATCTAATTAATTCTTATTTAGAAATAATAAATTGATTAATTTTAGTATTCACTAAAATAATCAATTACAAATACTGTTCGTGTCTATGTGCTATGTGTGCGACCCTCTAGGTTCTATACACGAAGGCAGTGTAAATCCATACACAGACTAAGGTAACCGTCTAGCAACAGTTTTTAACCATCCAACGTGATAGAATATTAGTTATAAACTAAAACCTCTATGAACCGATTACTGTGTAATTCAATCTCTTCATCTTTACCCTACATCCCAATTAATTCGATGCACTATGCATCATCACCAAAATAATTATTTTATTTGATTTTCAAGATATAATAGACGCATCTTGAATAATATTCATTCCTCCCATGGCCATATATTTCGAGTCACTAATATCTCTATCAAGCGGTCAGGATGTTAACTCTCTAATCCAAGAGAGCGATGAATCCTCTATTGACTCAATATTATTCTCTTTATATTTTGTTATACACCTAACTACCGTATTAATCATAATTCGATTAAAGACTGTTTTTAACGGTGTCAAAGTATATAACTCCACGCATAGAATATATGAAGGTCTCAAGTCAAAAGATCAGTTACACTCGTTTATTAAGACGAACGACCAATGATGCTTAATATGTAGTGTTCTCTTAAGCGGATCGTGTCCAGTGTATCTCTATACTCAAGGCACCCCCAAGTACAACTTGAATACTCATCCCTCGGTCTATCTTGACCTAGTCATACTCAGCGTTGATCTAGATATCTATGCCCTATCCGATTAAGGACGATTTTCAGAATAATATAACTATTAATCTGTGGGACTTTATTATTAATCATATACGTACAAAAAAGAAAATGATTAACGATAAATACTTGCATTTATTGAAATAATTATCCATAAATATATAAAAGGGTCTTGGCACATAAGTGCACACACTAACACTACACTCGTTCAAGAACATACTTTCTCAAGAACATATTGGTGCGATCACAGAGAAGCCAATGATGGAGCCACTCAGACACAGAACGACTGATCTACTGGCGCTGATCATAGCTAATGGTGCAACTAAAAGTATTCTATCATTGAGATTTGGCACAATAAACCGCCTCAGCCAAAAAATATTTTTTCGCAAAAGATAATAATGATTATTTCAAATGATTCAGTATCATCGGTCCCTGATTAGATACAAATAAATAAATCATAGAGGGACGAAAAACCTAGAGGAAGAATGCTCGAGAAGATTGAAATTGAGTTGAGGTAAACTTAACTCCAGGATATAATCACCCAGAGTACTGAAGAAGAAATTAGTCAACTCTGAAAGTTGACCATTCTAGGCGCCCGGATTGATTCCAAGCGCCTTGATTGGGAGCCCATGTCAATAGGAACCGTTGCCAAAACGGGACAGGATAGAATACTCCAAGCGTCCAAATCGATTCCAGGCGCCCGGAATGCATGAAGTCATCCAAAGTCGTTGAACAAACCGTTGCTGAGTGAATTGAGTTCGGCGAGTCCAGGCACTCAGACCACTCCCAGACGCTTGGAAGGTACTATTGGTGCAGTCAACACTAATAGTCAAATTCAAATTTTGATATATGACAAAAGATTAAGGTTAAATATTGTGTTTTTTAAATTGTTTATCAAGTGTGCAGGGTTGAAAGACTTAATAGAACCTGACACCAGGTTAAAGTCCAATTAGGTTTGGAGGACTTGATAACTAGCATGAAGACCAGATATCTTAGTATCTGACATGAAATCCAATTGAGTATGCAAAACCTGTCAACTGGCTGAAATCTAAATGAGACATCTGGTAGGAAGACCTGATGGGTCACGAGATCAGAGTCAAGTCAATCTGCAAATGATAAGTGGATACAAATGTTGGGACCTTGACGTTTAGCTAGAGGGGGGGTGAATAGCTACTTTTCGACTTTCTTCCTATAAATGTTAGCAAGCGCAAGAGGAAAACTAAAATAATAAATTAAAACAATGCTAACACTAAACATTTACGTGGTTCGGAGATGATACTCCTACCACATGGCTGTCCGTAAGGTGTATGATCCCGATCTTTCGGTGGATGATTCCCCGGAACACTTCCAGCTAGCTCTTGTCGCTCCTTGTGGGTGGAGAAACCTCGCCACAATCCCTTGACAATTTCTGAGCACTTGTAGACAACTAACAAGTTTTACCCAAGCTTGCTTCGCCAAGAAGAAACAGCCAAAAACGAGCGCTTTTAAATAGTGCTCGATATTGTTCTGACCATTACCAGTCGACTGATGTTAACACCAGACGACTGGTCCTCGCGAATTTGAATGTCACAGCCTAACAATTCAACTTCTGGTCAACACCAGTCGACTGATCGAAGGATCAGTCGACTGATCTTTCTGTGCTCTTCATTAGTCGACTGATCCAAGCACCAGTCGACTATCACCTAAGGTTTCCCTTCCCGAGTACAATTCTCTCAGCACTCGAACCCTAGGATTTCCCTTCCCGAGTACAATTCTCTCAGCACTCGAATTCTCACGACTTAGCTGACTCTTCATTTAGCAGCCTCGACCTGTTGCCTTCAAGTCTTCTTCGACTTTGGCTCTTGTCCCTCAGATGCATGCAAGCCCACGGCTCGTCTCCCATGTCATCCTTCGCGTATGCCTCGAAGTGTGCTTCCCTCGGCTCATCGTTCCTGCTTCCAGCAGCCTTGACCTGTTGCCTTCAAGCCTTCTTCGAGTTTGACTCTCGTCCCTCAGATGCATGCAAGCCCACGACTCATCTCCCCATGTCACCCTTCACGTATGCCTCGAAGTGCGCTTCCCTCGGTTCATCGTCCCTGCTTTGTCCACGGTCCCTCGGATGCATGCAAGCCCACGGCTTATCTCCCCATGCCATCCTTCACTGGACCCGAAGATGCCCAACTAAGTCTAAGTGTATCCTGCAAACCTGCACACTCACATACACATATTAAATCAACATAAAATCCTAACTTAATCATATTGACACACATATAAAAACCCATGATCTACCCGATCACACTTAGGTCGATTGCACCAACAATTAGCACTGGAGGAGAAAGATCCAACGAGGATGAGTCTTAGTGGGACTATAGGCGCTAGTCCAACTTAGAGCTATTTCGGAAGCATAAGTTGAGACCAAGACTAGATACTGGTCGTAGTAAAACAAAATCTAATTAATGATATTATTTCATCCTGTTTTTAATGTGACAACTCTATTTTACAGGTTACAGTTTATTTTTGGCCTAACATATTTTGCAGGGTTGAAATGCAAAAATTGACCTCGGATGAACAGTGCTCGAGGCACCTCGGAGCTGACTCGAGATGTCTCAAAGCTGACTAGAGGCATCTTGGAACTGACTAGAGGTGCCTTGGATGGCTAAAAGTGTCTTTGCGCAAATAACTCTCGCAGATAAAGTTTCAATTGTTAGAGACGTCTCGAGTAGGACTAGAGAAGCCTCGGATGAGACTAGATACACCTCAAATGAGGTTAAAGGCACCTTCAAGAAGATAAAATACAACAATTACACATCTGATCGAATTTAAGATGGGTACTGCAACATCTTCATGTCACTGCTATGTTGCTACTCTACTATACCCCATTGCTGTAGTCAGACCGACACCAACTCACAAGCTCATATCAGACTTCATCTTCACTTGTTGGGGTAGGTCTATTACACTTCCTTCTCATTCTTATATTTGATTATTCTACCCGGAGATTACCGGTCGAGAATTTTAGTGGATTACCCATTAGAAAGGTCCAAGGGGTCTAGGCTTTAGAGTAGGAGTCGCTGAAGGCTCCGAAACAAGTAAATCGTTTTGTTTTGGCTTTCTTTCTTAATTACTTAACTAATTTTTCACCGCACGCTTGTATTAAAAGAAGCCAAAAAAGAAAGATTTATTTGCGCAACAAACAACCAGATGAAAGGTGAAAGCTATAAAAGGAGGGAGAATGCTCAAAATCCAAAACAACACACTCATATTCATTTTTGTTAAACCTTGTTTTCATTGCTATGATATTAATTGTTGGTGCGGCAAAAGTAATTTGGGTTCCTAGAGAAGAGAGGTGAATAGCGTACATGTAAATTAAAAAAAAAATTTCTCTTGCTACCGACTTACACAACATTAGTTATTAGTTAGAGAATAACAAAAACATTTGTACTTGGTTTGCAATTAGGATGTTATTAGTCCAACACTAGCAAGAGTACTACGAAAATCTCCTTCTTTGAACACGAGTCGGAGGATCAAAAGAATTCATATATCTTTACAATGATATAATATTATTTATTTTAGACTCAAACCACCTAATTTTATTTTTGAACTCTATCTAAAAAGTCTCTTATCAATGAAAATAATTTTATTTTTTAAATTCATGATTTTTAAATATAATTTTAATATGAAATTTTAATTATATTTCTATATTTTATAACATAATGATTCTGGGGTAAATTGTCTTAAACTCCTTAATAGTGAACTCAACTTCATGTTAAAAAAAATTCATTTCCCCTCCATATATATAAAATTTTATTTGCTTTAACTCTTTAATATATATTAATTTACCTAATTATCCTATTTTTTAGATACAGAAAAACCCCAAATAAGAATAATTATCATAAATTCAACATTATTTAAATAGAATATAGTATATTTTCTATCAAATTGAGTACGACACAATTGATTCATCCTAAGCCAATCAATTAGTATGAACTCCCAATCAAATGGAAAAAGAGTTGAACTCAATTTGATAGAAAATATATTAAATCCTAATTTAAATGCGCTAAACTTAAGAAGAATTATATCTACATTTGATCTTTTGTACATATAAAAAATAAGAGTTATGTTCTCTTACAACAAATATAACTGATCGATTACCGATCGATTCATAATCGATCAAAGCTCCCCGATCAATTGCCCAATCGATTAGAGTAACTTCATTCGATTGTGAGCAACTCCGATCAATTCTCAATTAATTAAGTTTAAAAAAGAATCGTACTAAATTTGATAGAAAAAATACTAGATTATAGTTAAATAATATTGAATTCAAAAAAAATTATATCTAATTTTAAACTTTTGAATCTCAAAAAATAATAATTAAGTAAATCAAAATGTCTTAAAAACTTGAAGTAAATATAATTTTATATGTAAAGAATGAAAATGATTTTTTTATAGGGATGGGTGATAAATTTTAAGATGAATTTAGGGATTCAAAGATAATTCACGGATGATTCTTTACCTCAAAGATCAAGCGACCCTTCGGAAAAAAAAACATTTTTTAATGAGCATGTTTCTAGAAGAGCACCAGTGGTTAAATGGCCGACGTGGGCGGAAGATGCTGACCCCAATAGGCGCTATTAGAAAAGAGGAAAGGATAGGGAAAGCCAACATAGCTCTAGTACGGTGCCTTCGTAGTGTGGCGGTGAGGATGAAATGATCTCTATCTATGGATAGACTGAATGATGTGATCCTATATCACCACTATCCCTTTAGCATGCTTCTAGAAGGATAGCACGTGGTTGGATGAATTTATTTGACAATTCCTGACTGATAACAAAAATGGCATGATTATGAATATGCTTTTTTTTACTGATAGGAATAATTGTATATAGAAGCCTTAATCATCAAGAATACATGAACTTGGCAATAACCGACATAAACGTTTGATCTTAGCTTCAATGGACTAGTAGCAGGACTGGTTGCAGATTTGATCCAAGGTTAACAATTCAAACGCCAAAAGTAGCAGGAAAATGAAGATGGCCAATTGGTTACCTAATCAACTGAATATGGTTTGTCGAAGCACAGAATCCCACTCAGCTCATAGAGCTTCTAGAAGCTCTTGTCGTTCCTTCTAAGGGAAGATATCATCCTGCAGCCACGTGTCACGCTTTCTCAACTGCCCAATAATAATACCCGAGATGCTTTCGATTCACAGAACAACATCACCGTAATTAGTAATTAAAAAAAAAGAAGCTTTTGCTAACTTGTGTTTTCATGGGCAAGTTGATTAGAAAATAATAAATTTATTATAATAAATAAACATTAATTTTTAATAAAAATAAATTATTGACGATCGGTTATAAATGAGCTCCACTCTACTTAAACCTCCCCAACAACACGATTCCTTCATTACCCGCACCTCGATAGTTACAGATAAGAACGAGAGGAGGAAAGAGAACGGAGGATGGAGTGTTACCGAGAACTGATACCGGGATTGCCGGATGACGTCGCGTTGGAGTGCCTCGCCCGAGTGATGGTCCGATTCCACCCGGGTCTCCGACTCGTCTGCCGCGGCTGGCGCAATCTGGTCGGTGGCTCCCGCTTCTATTGGCACAGGGAACGCATCGGAGCCGCGGAGGACCTGATCTTCTTCGTTCAGGCCGGAAAGGGCGGCGATTGCCGGGATGGTGAGGCGGAGGAGGAGGAGAAGCACGGGGGCGTCGCTTCCCAGCAGCCGGCGCACGGGCTGAGCGCCTATAATGCCACGATGCGGTCGTGGCACCGCGTGGCGACGAAGGAAGCGGTGCCCCTTTTCGCGCAGATAGCGACGGTAGGGCGGAAGGTGGTGCTGCTCGGGGGCTGGGACCCGGTGAGCCTGGATCCGACCGCGGCGGTTCGGATTCTGGATCCCGCGACGGGCGGATGGCGGCGAGGGACGCCGATGGCACAACCTAGGAGCTTCTTCGCGTGCGGGGCGGTGGGCGGGCGGGTGTTCGTGGCGGGGGGCCACGACGCGCAGAAGAACGCACTGCGGACGGCGGAGACGTACGATCCGTCGGCGGATGAGTGGGCGGCGCTTCCTGACATGGGAGAGGAGCGGGACGAGTGCCAGGGAGTGGAGGCGGGGGGCCGGTTCTGGGCGGTGAGCGGATACGGGACGGAGGGGCAGGGGCGATTCGTGGGGGCGGCGGAGTGGTACGACGCGGCGGCGGGACAGTGGAGGAGGGAGGAGGGGATGTGGGAGTCGGGCGGCACCGCTTATGTCGGGGTGGCGGGGAGCAGGTTGTGGAGCGTGGGATGCAGCAGGGAAGGCGCTGGAGAGGGATGGGTGAGAGAGTACGAGGGGGGCGGGAAGGGGTGGAAGGAGGTGGCCCCGCACCCGGCGGGAGTGAAGCGTGGCGGGCTAAGCCCGTGCGCCGCGGTGGCGGTGGGCGGCGCAGGCAGGGAAAAGGTGTTCGTGATGGCAGCCGAGGAGGAGGTCAGTGCTGACCACCGAGGCTGTGTACTGGAGGTGGGTTCGAGGCAGTGGACCCGCGTCGAGACTCCGGTTGGGTTCACTGGGATCGTCTTCTCGGCCGCAGCGGTTCGACTGTAAAGTAAAACCTTCGACCGGGACGGTTCGGCCCTCTCTCCCTCGACTAATGATAGCTAATATATTACACGCGTCTTATCGACCAGTTGAAAAGAGGATTGCGTATAATGATGATATTTACGCAATTAAATGTTATTAGTAATGTGCAATTGGAGAATATAATGAATTGATGTGCATATTGTACATGTAATTGGAGAATGTACAAGGTAATGAATTGATGTGTTTTTTTAATATTAGTTTGAGGAAATTATGAGGGAATAATATTGAAATCACGTCTTAGATATTATTGCTCTTATGTTCTTCTCCAAATGTTTTTCGTAATTTATCATTATATTATGTGAGAGAAGAGTGATAAATCATAAGGTTAATTTATAATCAATTGCTAAGTGAATACGGATTGCTATCAAATTTTTTTTAAGATTAATTTTTATTTAATAAATTTATCATCCTCTAATTCCTTAGCCTATCTAAGGATCAGATATTATTGAAATTGACACTTGCCCCTACGTCATTCAATTACTTGGGGGAGTTGCTAGCTAGCAATTAGTGGGAGTTTGGTTCGCTTCTTTTCTCTGATTCCAGAGATGCGCGTGTTTGGAAGGAGATTGCAGCTCGGTGGTACGTTAGATGTCTTATAAATAATATGATTTATTTAAAGGAAAAAAAAATAAAGAAAGATAATCTCCTTTATTTCATTTGAAATCTTATTTACCTCCACAAGTATCATATACAAAATCATACTTGACCCAGCTACGGCGTATTTATAAGAATTTTTCTTCCAAATAGGACACGAACCCTGGGACGCTGGGCTTCTAGACCGCCGACTACGAGCGCTTCCCGATTTACCCTGACAATCGGTGAGAAACTTCCGTGAGGCCGGGTTGGTCGCCCGAGGTTGGTTGAAAAAACCTCGTTAATTATTTTTTTTTACAAAATCATACTTAACGCCTCCGAAATTATGATGCAACGGTAGGGCGATTAATCGCTATTCAGGCATTCGTGATTCGATCCCCAGCTATCGCGTATTTGTAGGAATTTTTCCTCTAAATAGGACACGAATCCTGGGACATTGGGTTTTTAGATCGCACACTGCGAGCACTTCCCGATTTACCCTGATGGTCAATAAAAAATTTCTATGAGGCTGGATCGATCAATCGAGATTGGAAAAATCTCGTTAATCAATACAAAATCATACTTGAGGCGGAGATTTTCATAAATAGATTTTATCTAAAGTTGGCTCAGTAGACTCATCCTCACAATTAAAGAGATTATGTTTTTGTCTCAACTCCCTGTTGGAATTTTGTTGACTTGTATCTTTTCGGTATTTGACTTAGTCGATTTATGACCATCGGATCTTCCGAGAGGTTACTTTCGGAGGAAGTAAACTGATTGGTTTACGTCGAGACTAGTGTTCGATACTATCTCCGTAAAACGATATTGTTCTGCTACTGGTGCTCACGGATAGCAGCAATTCGTTTCCAAAATATAACGACGTCGTCTCGGAATAGTAACACTTCAAATTCCGAGACCGGCGAACCTTTTCGTAAGCTTCTTGGACTCTCGATGCAGAAGATGAATGAGTGCAATTGCTTTTAGATTGCAATGCTTGAATGAATGAAATGATCAAGTGGAGGGATCTATTTATATTGAGTGAAGAGGTAAGTACCCTTTGGTTCGGGCAGATCTGGACCGTTCATAACGAAAGGGTATAATCCTTTAAAGGTCTTTTAATCTCGTCCCTTGATCTGAAGAGTTATAACTCTTCAGATTCCATCTTGATCTCAGCCGCCAAATTAGAACTTTTAATCCGACGTCTCAGATCCTTTCTCCCTCTTCACAGTCAGATTCGAATCTGACGCTCCAGATTGTACGTATCTTAAACAATTAATTTCTCATTCATCCTTAATCGATTTTGAACAAATAAATAGTTCAGATTTATCTACGTGAAACGCAGGTTTCGATTTTGAAGTCAAACTTGACTTTCAACGATCGATGATATCGTATCCAACACTCCCAACCCAAAATAGTAGATTTTATCTCAGCCTCGACCATCCCTCTCAGCCTTAACAGCAAGTTTCATCTTAGTCTCAGACTTCAATTTAGTACTAAATTTCATCTTAGTCTTGGCGACCGACTTCCTCTTAGTCTCGGTAGTAGGATTCATCTCAGTCTCAGACTTTATTGGAATACCAGATTCGATCTCAGTCTCGGTGGCCAACTCTCTCTTTGTAAGGCTGAACATTCGGTCAAAATCGAACTTACTAAACCGAATAAATCGAAAACCGAATAAATCGATTTTTTTAACCGACCAAATTTCCTATGAAAATCGAACCAACCGAACTGATAAAATATCGGTTAATTCGATTTTCGACCAAATTAATCGAAATTTTAAAATTTTATTCAATTTTTAATTAAAAAACAAGGTTTTATTTAGTTTAATTTTATTTTTAAATAAAAAATTAAATTAATATTGTCGGTGTATTTGGTTTAACCGAATTATAAAATTCAAAATTAAAATCAAACCGAATAAACTAAAAATCGAACCGATATTTGAGAAAAAACCGAAAATCGAATTAATCGAATCGAATTTCAAAATTCAGTCGGTTCAATTCGGTTAATTCGATTTTTTCCAAATTTTTTCTCACCCTTGCCTATTTATCTCAATGGCAGATTTCATTTCAGTCTCAGACTTCATCTCAGTATCAGATTTCATCTCAGTCTCGTCGATTGTCTCCCTCTCTATCTCAGCAGCAGGTTCCATCTCAGCCTCAAACTTCATCTCGATATCAAATTATATCTCAGTCTCAATGACCAACTCTCTCTCAGTCTACACTGTCATCGTTGATGACATCTACGTCTCCACCTCAGTCGTCAACATTCTCCTTCAAAGGTGAATTCTGGTGTTGCCTCCCTCGAGGCCACTCCAAATGGAGGTCATCTTTCTTATCCTTAGACCGGTCTATGCCCTATGTAGGCTTGTTGGTAGCAACCGCGAATATTTTAAGATGTGTGACATTCTAAGAATGATAGAGTGGTTATGAGATTATCAGATAGGATTCCCTATATACCCCATATAGGCACGTGATATTGGATGAATGAGGAGGCAACCAATCGTTGTTGATCCTCTCTTTGGCTCCCTCAATGATGACATTTTAACTAACATGGAATGCTCTTCAAATAACCATATTAAGTAGGTAACGCCAAAGAATTTTTTCTAATTTTTGCAAACTCTATTAGATTTTACCTTTTTTTCTCCATCTCTATTTTTCAACGCACTATCTCGAGTAAATCCTAACTTTTATGGTCAGAGTCATCCTAGATATTTAAGTCTATCTCAAGACTTCACATCTTTTTGATCGACGATCTTCGAAACATGTACACGTCAGTTAATTCATTGATTGAAGGTTTGACCGTTCACGAAGAGATTAAAACACATCATTATCGAGCACATCATTATTATTCAACAGGGGCAAATGCCATACGAGATTACAAATTTCAAAAATATTTAAGGAGTCATTTTTGAAAAAAAAATAAATAAAAAGGTAAAATTTTACGGGGCAAATGAAACTTTTGTACTTGGGCCGGCCTACTGTTGTACCTTGGCCCATTATACTGCTCGATAAATGGTCAAGTTTTCATGAAACAAAGAGGGATCAAGGGTTCTCAACTTCACAGAAGGAGATCCGAGAATGGCGAAGCCGCTAGGGCCGACTGGGGAGTTCTTCCGGCGGAGGGACGAGTGGCGGAAGCATCCGATGTTGACGAACAACTTGCGTAACGCCTTTCCGGGCCTTGGCATCGCCCTTGTTGCCTTCGGCATCTATGTAGCCGGCGAGGCCGCCTACAACCACTTCCGCCGCTCCGATCCGCACCACTGATGGATGATGCTCCGTGGGTTGTCTCTTGAGGTCTATCCTAATTCCTTTCTCTATGTATGAATATACATGAGCATCTTTCTTCATTAGAATGCGAGTTTTCACTTCAAAGATCGAATTTTGGGGACCAGCTGCTTGCCTTTTTTTCATGGTATTTTTTAGAGTTGATCTCTCTCGGAGGAAAAAACGGTTTAGTGGGTTTACCTAGCCCTCGGATTGTATATTTCTTTTGAAGCGAGATTGCATTGTCTGGATGCTTATGTTGGACACGTTCACCTCGTTTTATCTATATTGCATGCTTTACAAATAGTAGGCATTTGTTGCTACCTATTTCTGAGTGGTTGACAATTAAAATCTTGTCCAAGTACTAAAGGATTTGTAGTTCTCAAATCGTCTAAAAGGTTGGTTTGTGTTCTGGGATTTGAGATATTCATTACACTAATTGGTACAGTTAGCATGAAGCCTTGCTTTTGCCAGGACCCATCTTGAAGAGTGGATATTTTGTTTTCTATGGATCCTATAGACATTTTGAGCAATTAGATGTAGGTTGAATATATAGAAATCGTTGCTTATTCGCTGCCAAGGATTATGAATTATCAAGGGAAACTAAGAGATTTTTTTTTATTATTAATTTTCTGCTGTACCAACCATGTTGAACAATTTTCGGCTTACCCTTCTTGCTAAATGGTGGTAGAGGTTATGAATACAGGAGATCCTGAACATATCAGTAGACCGAACTTTATTTGATTTGCCAAGTTTGGTAGTCTAGACACTAAGGAGCTAGTTTTCTAGCTGAATTAATTTTAATTATTTTTAAATGTTCTATAATTGCTTTAGTGAGGCTCTGTTAGCATGTATTGGAGCAGACACGTAGCTTGGTTTTTGTTAATAATTAGGATAGTAGTGTTAACTTCTTCCATCCTCAGTGATATATATTTATGGATAATCTTCTAACTCTTCAGAGTAATCTGCGAATTGTTTTAACTTTTTATGTCATTATCTAGGAGAATAGGTCGTGGAAAAAATTTTACTTCTTGATTGGTTTTTGCGCTAATTTTACATAGCCACTTGTCATGGAAATTGTTTTAATGAATGCTTAACTATGCTATTGGATTCTTTGTGAGCTAATTCAAGATGTTAAATACCTAACAACCAACTTGCATTGGTGATAATTGGAAGCTGAGATTTTTATCAACTAACCTTTGCCATTCAAAGATTCAAAGGTTTACAAGAATAAGAAAGTCATGGCATCCCAACACTCAACTAATCCTTGGCATATGTTTATTCTTCTCTTCTTATATAGTCTACATAGACCAGGATAAGTCCTAGGCTACATGGTATAAGTTTCGAACTTGTTTTACATTTATGTTTATTTATTTTCAGCATCCATATATACTGAAAAATTTTACTTGTAGGTTTTATAGTTTTATTGGCAATGTTGTGATTAAGAGATTTGTTTCAAATGGAAACTCTTTGGAGCAGTTTCTAACAAATTTGCTATCAAATACTATTAAATTATTCTCTTAAAACCTCCAAGGTGAAAATGTCATTTTAAACGTTGCTTCTATTCCTGAGAAATAATGTGATAGTTCAAATATATTTAATTATTTATTGAACAGTAAATACATTAGATCCCTATATACTTATCTGATCTGTTTTGGGGGGTTTTCTCTTATTCTTTTCCCTCCTTGAATGCAGTATGTTGCTCTAGCATAACATATCATGTCTGACCTTCAAGGTGGTTCTGTAGGATCTTATAAGATTCCCATTGGCAATTTGTCTTACATATGATAGAAACATCTAACAATTTGTTCTGTTTCTCAGAGATATATCAAATCATTGTAATGTATTTACTTCCTTGTTTAAGAGAATGTTTTGAGCATTATAACCAAACTATCATCACTGGAAATATTTTATGATCTTTTGCATGTTGCCCTTCCACATTCAAATGAATTGTCTTGTTAGTTGCATTTTGATGTTGCTTGAAGTTTAACTGAATGGTCTCTGGCATCATCTCTTATGAAGAAGAAAAGAAAAGAAAAAAATGGATTGTGATTTGTATTGAGATTGAGATTAACTCTAGTCTGTTTATGCAGACTCATCAAGCACTATAAGAGTTGCATTAAAGAACTACATTCAGGTTAAGGACTGATGATCTCTGATTGCACTAAACTATTTATCTATGTAGGATTTTGAAGATTCAGATGCATTGTTGTATATATCCATTATTATTAATATATGTTATTATAATGTTATTGATCTAATAGCCTAGTAAAGCTTTGTAACAGAACCCCCGCCTATTCCATTTTTAATTCTTTCTTTTAAATGAGCCTCTGAAAATCCGAATGAAACGTGAGAAATATTTTCCATGTCAAAATGGATCATTTTGTTGCATGACAAACTAATGCACACCAAATACACAATATAACTCCAATTATAGTGTCGGTCTTCGTCTTATATGGAGAATAAGCTTTCCTGAGATGATCTTAATATGTTCAGAGAAGATATTTCAGAGCCCACTCAAGAAAATTAGAACTTTACAATCCTTCCTAAAGTTTATGGGCACTTTTAAGTGCTTACTTAATCGGTTCTTACCAAATCATAAATTATACTCATTCTCTCTGAAATAAATACACTTGAGTATAGAATAAGTTTAATATATTGTTTTTTATACATCATCAACAACAACAACAACTAAGTTTTATCTCACTAGGTGGGGTTGGCTATATCAATCCTTTTATGCCATTGGGCTCTGTCCCCTATTATATCATCATTTATATTTAAATAAATTTTATCTTATTTTATTGTTGCTAACTAAGTCTTTTTTGGCATACCTCTCTCTCGTTTGATGTTCATATTTGTCATAGTTTCACATCGTCTAACCTGGACATTTATTGGTGTCTAAGTACATGTCCATATTGTTGGTGCCCCGGTTGGTTTTGATGTGATCAACTAAGTTAGGTTAGGTTCTGTTGGTTTTAATCCCTCTGCTAAGTGTGCAGGAACTTAGGTACAGAGGAAGTCGAGCGTAAGACGCAGCGGACGAAAAGGATTGCGCGGGGAAGTGAGCCGACGGGCTTGGTGCAATCTGAGGGACGCGGAAGTTGCGGAAGAGTACGCCGGTGGACCAAGAAGGACGTGCGCGATGTCCGAGGGACGAGAAGCAGGGAGGAAGGACGCTCGAGGGGCGAAAGGCTGGAGTCGGGTACGGGTGAGCCTAATTCCAGTTGGTCAGAAATCACCCAGAAGATCTACTTACGAACAGTCAAGTTGCCTTTGACTTGGACTTGGATCAAGACGGGCGCAACGTCTTTTATAAAAGCTTTTATTAAAGCTTTTAATTAAAGCTTTTATTAAAGCTTTTAATTAAAGCCGATTATAGCTTTTAATTAAAGCTTTTATTAAAGCTTTTAATTAAGCTTTTATTAAAGTTTTTAATTAAAACCGATTATCAAGGCTTGAAGAAGTCAAAAGTTATCAAGTCTTGAAGAAGCTTTTTCAAAGATGAAGCGGGCTTGAAGAAGTCAAAAGTTATCTAGTCTTGGAGAAGCTTTTTAATCCGATCAAGATGAAGCGAGCCTTTGATTAATAATATTTATCTCTTTTAATTAGAGTTTAAAATCTGGTTGAGATAATCTTAGATCTACGATCAAGATGTAACTCAATCTTGTATCAACGATCAAGATCATATCACTCAACCTATAAATAGGCTTAGAGATTTAGATTCAAAGTAATTCATTTTTTCTTGTAATTCTGTCTAAAGTCTAGTGTGCTTCAGTTGTAAGGCTTCTCCGCCACAAGGAGAGTTTTTTTGCTTTAACCGTCTTGGAAGCAACGACCAAGTTGCAACCAAGTTTTTTTTAATAGACGAGTTCCTCCATTTCTTTTATTTATTAGCCAGCCGTCTATTCACCCCCCCTCTAGTCGGACCAACCCGATCCAACAAGTGGTATCAGAGCCAGGCCGCCGCAGAAGGACTAACCGCCAACTGCAGCAAATTTTAAGATGGTTGGACCAGTAATATACCCGCCTAAATTTGAGGGGGAGTTCGCGGCATGGAAACGGAAGATGCAGGTATTTTTTACTACAGATTATGAATTATTAATTATTATGAAAAATGGCTATGCAGCTCCCAAAGACAGTGAAGGAAAGATTAAGGATCCTGATTCTTGGAACAAGAAGGAACAAGTTGATGCTGTAGCAAACAGAAAGGCAGAATTTCATCTGCTGACCGTCCTCCCAGAGCAAGATGTGAACCGGATCGGTAAGTACGAATCGGCGAAGGAACTTTGGGAAAAGTTCTTGGAACTGCACGAAGGAACCTCGGAAGCAAAACTTGCGCGACGAGATGTTCTTCGAAGCCGACTGACCAATTTACGGATGGAAGACGGAGAATCTGTTGCGAGATTACATACAAAGGTAAAAGAACTAATCACAAGCCTCGAAAATCTCGGAGAAAAGGTAACTAACCGCGATGCTCAAAGGTACGCTCTAAACGTGTTTCCGAGAACCCCGGAATGGACCTCGGTAATCGATGCATATTATATTTCAAAAAAATCTAGAAATAAGTACTTTAGAAGAGTTGTTTTCTACTTTGGAACTTCACGAATCACGCTTTGTAGAAAAGAATAGGAAAGCTGACAATATTGCGCTAAAAACAAGGAAGATTCCAATCGACGAAAAAATCTTCAGCGGATGATGAAGAAACAACACTAGCGGTAAGAAAATTATGTAAATACATTAATACTAACCGCTCAAAAAAGGTGCAGAGAAAGAAAAAACGAACGGTCCGATGCTACAACTGCAATGAGGAGGGACACCTTAAAGATCAGTGCCCTAAACTCAAGAACCAGCCAAAGAAGAAAAAGGCACTAAAAGCCACCTGGGACGAGACCTCGTCAGATGAATCGGAAGCCGAAGAGTTTGTCGGACTTGCATTGATGGCAAGCCACCAAGACGAAGATGAAGAAAGCACCTCGGGAGAAAGCAGCAATGAAGAGGAAGATCCTAACTTCGAAACCGACCCGGTAAGTGAGGTATGTCTACTTCCACCTGCTCGAATCTACTCGGTAATAAAATCCATGCTTAAGTCAATGAATAAATTGGAGATAGAAAACTCTGAGTTAAAAGAAGATTTGCGCACNGTTTTGTGTTCTGGGATTTGAGATATTCATTACACTAATTGGTACAGTTAGCATGAAGCCTTGCTTTTGCCAGGACCCATCTTGAAGAGTGGATATTTTGTTTTCTATGGATCCTATAGACATTTTGAGCAATTAGATGTAGGTTGAATATATAGCAATCGTTGCTTATTTGCTGCCAAGGATTATGAATTATCAAGGGAAACTAAGAGATTTTTTTTATTATTAATTTTCTGCGGTACCAACCATGTTGAACAATTTTCGGCTTACCCTTCTTGCTAAATGATGGTACAGGTTATGAATACAGGAGATCCTGAACATATCAGTAGAACGAACTTTATTGGATTTGCCAAGTTCGGTAGTCTAGACACCAAGGAGCTAGTTTTCTAGCTGAATTAATTTTAATTATTTTTAAATGTTCTATAATTGCTTTAGTGAGGCTCTGTTAGCATGTATTGGAGCAGACACGTAGCTTGGTTTTTGTTAATAATTAGGATAGTAGTGTTAACTTCTTCCATCCTCAGTGATAGATATTTATAGATATCTTCTAACTCTTCAGAGTAATCTGTGAATTGCTTTAACTTTTTATGTCATTATCTAGGAGAATAGGTCCTGGAAAAAAATTTACTTCTCGATTGGTTTTTGCGCTAATTTTACATAGGCACTTGTCATGGAAATTGTTTTAATGAATGCTTAACTATGCTATTGGATTCTTTGTGAGCTAATTCAAGATATTAAATACCTAACAATCAACTTGCATTGGTGATAATTGGAAGCTGAGATTTTTATCAACTAACCTTTGCCATTCAAAGATTCAAAGGTTTACAAGAATAAGTAAGTCATGGCATCCCATCACTCAACTAATCCTTGGCATATGTTTATTCTTCTCATCTTATATAGTCTACATAGACTAGGATAAGTCCTAGGCTACATGGTATAAGTTTCGAACTTGTTTTACATTTATGTTTATTTATTTTCAGCATCCATATATACTGAAAAATTTTACTTGTAGGTTTTATAGTTTTATAGGCAATGTTGTGATTAAGAGATTTGTTTCAAATGGAAACTCTTTGGAGCAGTTTCTAACAAATTCGCTATCAAATACTATTAAATTATTCTCTTAACCTCCAAGGTGAAAATGTCATTTTAAACGTTGCTTCTATTCCTGAGAAATAATGTGATAGTTCAAATATATTTAATTATTTATAGAACAGTAAATACATTAGATCCCTATATACTTATCTGATCTGTTTTGGGGGGTTTTCTCTTATTCTTTTCCCTCCTTGAATGCAGTATGTTGCTCTAGCATAACATATCATGTCTGACCTTCAAGGTGGTTCTGTAGGATCTTATAAGATTTCCATTGGCAATTTGTTTTACATATGATAGAAACATCTAACAATTTGTTCTGTTTCTCAGAGATATATCAAATCATTGTAATGTATTTACTTCCTTGTTTAAGAGAATGTTTTGAGCATTATAACCAAACTATCATCACTGGAAATATTTTATGATCTTTTGCATGTTGCCCTTCCACATTCAAATGAATTGTTTTGTTAGTTGCATTTTGATGTTGCTCGAAGTTTAACTGAATGGTCTCTGGCATCATCTCTTATGAAGAAGAAAAGAAAAGAAAAAAAATGGATTGTGATTTGTATTGAGATTAACTCTAGTCTGTTTATGCAGACTCATCAAGCACTATAAGAGTTGCATTAAAGAACTACATTCAGGTTAAGGACTGATGATCTCTGATTGCACTAAACTATTTATCTATGTAGGATTTTGAACATTCAGATGCATTGTTGTATATATCCATTATTATTAATATATGTTATTATAATGTTATTGATCTAATAGCCAAGTAAAGCTTTGTAACAGAACCCCCGCCTATTCCATTTTTAATTCTTTTTTTTAAACGAGGCTCTGAAAATCCGAAGGAAACGTGAGAAATATTTTCCATGTCAAAATGTATCATTTTGTTGCATGACAAACTAATGCACACCAAATACACAATATAACTCCAATTATAGTGTCGGTCTTCGTCTTATATGGAGAATAAGCTTTCCTGAGATGATCTTAATATGTTCAGAGAAGATATTTCAGAGCCCACTCAAGAAAATTAGAACTTTACAATCCTTCCTAAAGTTTATGGGCACTTTTAAGTGCTTACTTAATCAGTTCTTACCAAATCATAAATTATACTCATTCTCTCTGAAACAAATACACCAAGTATAGAATAAGTTTCATATATTGTTTTTTATACATCAACAACAACAACCAAGTCTTATCCCACTAAATGGGGTTGGCTATATCAATCCTTTTATGTCATAGGGCTCGGTCCCCTATTATATCATCATTTATATTTAAATAAATTTTATCTTATTAAGTTGCTAACTAAATCTTTTTTGGCCTATCTCTCTCTCGTTTGATGTGCATATTTGTCATAGTTTCACATCGTCTAACCGAGACATTTATTGGTGTCTAAGTACATGTCCATATTATCTTAAACTTCTCTCGAAGTTTTTCATCAATAGATGCAACTCCGACTTTCTTTCTAATACTCTCATGTCTTATTCTGTCCATATGTTCACACATCCACCTTAACATCCTCATCTCTGTAACTTTCATCTTCTGTTCATGTGTCTGAGTCATAGTCAACATTCAATTTTTTATACCTCTAAACCACTCCATTATTGCCATGATTATATTCTCTTCTAGAACTCTAAAAAGAAACTATGAATTTTCATCTTGACAACTTGTTGCTATATTCATTTTCTTTAACTTGCAAATTCAATCTTCTTGAAAGCATTTCATTTGACTCATGATGCCCCCTGAATATCCATTCACATATTGATTTATTCTTCAATCAACTTATCTAGATGAAGACAATTTATTATTTGATCTCAACTTACTCTCTTTAGGAAATGACGAGATGAGAATAAGCTGACTGATCTTGCTTGTGATTAATTTAATCCCAGTGTAAACAATTGTAGGAATGATGTTCCTTGATTAATAACCAACAATAAGTTTATAGAAGGATCAATTGATTTTTTTTATGACACAACTAATTCTACAGGTTGTGTATATTAGTCAGTGTTATAATCATAGATGTTATTTTCCTTTTTAACTACGATGTCGTATTTATACCCTGATTCTTATGGCAGTTATATTAAATTATATCTCTATGAATAGAACTACAATGATTATTTAAGTAATTAACTTATACGCATTATAATTTATGTCCATGAAATGAAGTGCACTATGTTGACTGTATGTGACTCACATATGTATCCAGTATAATTTTTTTTTCTTGTTGGGGAATCTGTGTACTAGGAAGAGTATCCAGCATCACTTGCAAAAGTTGCAACATCATATCCTTTCGGATGGCAAAAGGTAAAGCCGTCACCTACTCTGAAAGGGGATAATCACTGGATTTATTTAGTCTTAATTAGCCTTTCTAGACAGGGGCACTAGATAGTCCGAAACAGTATTTGCACCTGTCGAAATCGAATTATGTCTCTCTGGTGGTAAGCCTTGCCCGAGTACTAACTCGGCTACGCCCATGGGGGCAACATCATATCCTTTTGATTCTTCCTACGGATGACAATATGGGTAATGCATGGTGTCTATACATCCCAATGGCAGAAGTTGTCTTTTAAAATTGTCTAATCAATATTATAAGGCAGTTTCAGGTTGTAAGTAGTTATAATCATAAATTCAAATATACTACAATATCAAATAATCAAAGGCAAAGAACCTATATATATCCTTTTGGACGCATTTTTGAAAGGATCGCTTACCCACTACGGGAAGCAGAGTCGCTTAGCAAAACCACCAAGGCGGTTGCTTTGCGCCAAATTTTCTTTCATCATTAAGTCCTTCAGCTACTGCTACACATTTCTATTTATTTTAATATATTATTGCTCTCAGCTTCTAATTTTACTATGCACTTCAAATTTACTTGTTTTTCATGTTCCATTCTTTTCTTTCATTTTCATATTCGGGAGTCCATTTTTATCTTGATATGTTCTGAAGAATGAGTCAACTATAAACTTTGATTTTTCCCTAACCGTATCTTAGGCTTCACCATGTTTTTTATTTCTTTTTTGCATGACTTTATTGATTCTGGATTCTTCTCCTCCTTTTCCAACTTTTTCTGCAGTAGTATTCTGTTAAAAAAGGCTGAGACTGTTGATTTTCCTTGGCGAGCTACTTATCATTGTTAACATGTGGAAAATCACATGCTCCATATAATCTGTTATTTTACTGTGAGTTCGGCAGATGCATAACAGTAACTTGTATTTTGCAGGTCTACTAGTCTGAAAAAATAAACTGTAGGGCATTGGACCAACTCACTTGAATGGACAAAGTTAAATCGTCCAATACTGTCCACATTTGGCATGAACTTGTTCTCTTATGTTTGGGTGTGAACCTGTGACATAACTTGTCAACTGTACTGTTTGTTGTGCAGAATGATTTATGATGGTTTTGCGTGTTTTGGAAACCTGCAGTAAATTTCTTTTAATGATTCTGCGAGTAGAAATAGTAGAAGTTCTTCCAAAAACTTACGTCAGTGAAATGAATAGAGCCTTGTCCGCTATGCTAACTCATTTTAGTCTACGTATTCATAAAAGATATAGCCAAAGCATTGAATCCATAGTTATCGTATAATCACCGATGAAACTTCTTTGGAATTTTGCTCTCAATTTGTTGATGCCGCTTAAATTTTGTCTAAGAAATTCACTTGTGGATGTGTTATAGCATCACTGTAGTAGTTAGATTTTTTTTTTTAATCTTGGAAGTTGTTTGATTTATCTTGTATTTCATTTTGTTATGTTGTATCTTGTATTTCATTTTGTTTAGTTCTATTTGTTTATGATGATTTAAAAATATAGAGTATCCAGTGGGAAGGCATAAGATTGGCTGTGATAGAATGAAGTGCAGCAAGGCTGACGATGCAAAGTCGAAGACGAAACGTCAACCGTCAACTGCCACAGTCACATGTGATCCGTCTGTGTAGTCACGTCCACATCCCTGCTTTTGATTGAATGGATCACGGAGTCTTCTTTCATCATTCATTAATTGAATTACAAGTTCAAAACAAAATGTTCTTGAAAATCAATTTAAACTAAAAAAAAAAGAAGATAATGTCAATAAAGATTGACCAGGCATGAGAATATTGAAGCCAGCAACGACGGTGACAGTTCGTCGGTTGGTGGGGAGCGTGAACAAAGCCGGTAATGCCTCATAAACGCAACGGCAACGCGAAAGTAAAACTCAGCACATGGAATTACTTTATTTGGAAGTCATGAGATGTCATAGTTTTGGCCTGTTGCTTACTCAACAAATGATTTGAGTCTATTTCACAATCATTTCTAAATAAATAAATTAAGAAATTATAGATGATCTTCGGTATTTGATTCCAATGAGTAATTAGCTCCATCGATTTGATTCCATCAAATAATGAAGGACAGACGGGTCAAGGAGGAGCATCTTGGTAAAGGAAACAAAGAGGAGAACATATTGGGGCCTGCGTTGATGGATGATGAGTAATCAGGGATTTCATACTCAATTTTCATTTATTTGCCACTTTGTAGTTTTACTTATATCATTTTTTTTAAATATCCTTTTGATTTATTCTCCCCCGAGCACACTCTTTTGCTCTCGCTTTCACTAATCTCAATGAAAATGCAAATTCCTAGCGTCGTTCATTCTTCACATGGCTTCAGCTTTCTTGCTAGACAACATTATAGCCACTAAACGCATGCACGGACGATGATCCTACCAGATTCAGCAGCTTTCTTTGCTGGAATTTCAATTCGATCTGTACGTGTATAGTCCATGCAGCATGATCCCACTCGTATAGTTTCACTTTTATTTAATTAATTAATCAACGACTTTTTAAAAAAGAAAAGTTTAATTCTTTCGAATGGAATCCTCGAATAATAAGTCTTTGACCAGGCAAATAAAGATAAAGTACAAGTCAACAAGTTTTTTTAAAATAAAAAAAAATTCTTTACAATGAATAAAACCCTCGACGTCGTGGTCCTGAATCTTATCGCTTCCGGAGCACTACAACCTTTGCCAAACGACGACAAAACGTCAAAGGCGATAGAATTTTCTCTCTCTCGCCATTCAATTAAAGGCGCATTTAAATTAAAGATTCAAGCTTTGAATCACTCTCCATCTCCAAATCAAATTGAGCTTCAAACCGTTTGCTGTTCTTTGAATCGAAAGTACTTAATGATTTTAAAGAGTTGAAGAAATTTATGTCAAAATCGGTATTGCTGTGCAGTATCACTCGCGTATTATTGTTTCTCTCAAACGGGGCATGAATCCTATAATGCTGGGCTTTTAGATCGTCCATCATGAGCGCTTCTCGATTTATCCTAATGATCGATGGAAAATTTTCATGAGACCGAATCGATCATCTCAGGATCGTCTACTACCTGATTCAATATTTTAAAATTTCTATGGGATCGAGACGATCATCCCAAATTCATCTAATACCTGAATCCAACACTTATGTATTATTGTTACCATGTTTGTTGGGATGTGGGGAGAAACGAAGGCGGCCTGTAGTACTGAAGGAGACCAGGATGGGTGCGATAAGTAACCTGCTACTGTTTGCTCTGTGACCACACACCCAACTCGTCCGTATAATTTAATATACTGTACTGTTCCAGCCTCATGAATGTAAACAGTCTAACTCAACCCTACGCGCTGATAAAAGACGATTCACTCACTCTTAGTGTCCCTGTTAATTCATCTCAGGGTTAATACAGAGGAGATAAATCACGAGAGCTACTAATCCGGATGCTATGACTAGTACGTGGGGAGGATGAGTACATTAATTTTGTCAAGTTTTGATCTCCAAATCTCATACTGGTAACATCCATATATTAATCATCAGTCCATTCTGTGGGGACAACTCAACCCCACACGGAATGCTATAGTCAGAAGCTTCGATTGTACTAAATTACTAGAGATGATTTGTTTTATAATTAATTATATTATTATTAGAAAATATAAGAAAAAAATCATTTATGCTGAAGAACAATGTTAATAGTGATAATGATGATAGATAGTTATCGACATTTAAAGGGGAGCTCAATATATTAATCCTAAATTCTAAAAATTATTTGATTATAGTAGATATTGACCTAAAAGTTGTTAGGTTGGACTGGGCTCCATATATTAACCTTATAAAATTCTAAAAATTACTAGACTGACCTGAATATTAATATAAGAGTTGCTGCGTTGTACTAGGGTGGAGCCTAGTGAAGCCCAACCTTGGCAATGCTAGTGCGGTCGTAAATAAATTAAGGCAAATCTAAGTAGTATAACATTCAAATTTATTTAATAAGATAATCAACTAAGTTGAATGGAATTTAAAATGAACTAAATTATTGAAATGATTATTCAAGTTTTGCTTCGTTTCTTTTTATATGAGCTCGAGCTTCTTTCGTTTAGATATTATCAAGCTCTCAATTTATTATTTGAAATTTTTATTTGTTTAGTTACTTATTGAGTTAAATAATACAAATTTGTTTGTTCATTTTAAAATTTTCTTTATTTATTGAACATGTTTATTGATGAATATATTCACAAATATTATTCACGATTTTTTTTTATCAAATCAAACATTAAACTTGTTAATGAACTTCAGTAACGCCACATGCTTCCGATCAAAACACGCGTATGAACAAGAAGCATTAAAATGGCTAATGAAACTCAGGAAAAGTTTGTGACTTGTTCTCAAGGAGAGAAGCCACTGCTGCATCTCTGTAAGCCGCTGGTGCGATAAATGTGGGCACCAAATTGTATGCATGAGTGATCAACTATCAATAGCCCCTCTCACCTACGAGATTTTAGCAGCATTCTTTTAGTTAGTTTTAGTTTTTTGTTTTTTCAGTCAGAGGAAAAAAAAACAGATTTTAATATGGACAAAACTTGCTTAAGGATAAAAGATATATATGACAAAAGGAATTACAAAAAGAAATGGAGAATAGAATCAAGAAAGACAAGTGTCTTGACTGGATGAAGAGAAGGTCCTTAAATAAAAGGAGATGGTGGAGAATATATAAAGTGATACCGAAATACAGTACAAATGGTGAGCTAGCATATAATTATTGCATCTTTTGCTTCACATGTGAAAGATGATAAATGCATTAATATTCTCCGTCCTCATATAAATGATATTTTTGCCTCTTAATTCTGATCCTGTTGTTATCATCTCGTTAAAGAAAAAAGGCCTTGTGATACTGATTATTTTTCAGCATTTGGGACACAATTGGCCATAAAAAGGATGAAAACAATGAATATGAGGGACCATACACTATGGATCCTTTTCCTTGGTGCTGTGAAACTAACACTGCAATATTAATCATGTCTTCATGAAATTTGAGCAATATTAAACCTGTATCAGCAATAATGTACAACATGATCGATCCAAGTCCCATCACACGACAGTCTTGTAATATCTCCCTGCTGTCTCCTAGGAATGTGACTAAACAAAGCATTTGAAATTTGGCCGGTCCTCCAACCAGTTGACACTTCATTAATTGTAGTAGCTCCTGATCCTCACATGCAGAGAAAAGACAAGGAAAGCATTGACCAAGCAAGTTCGTTTTGATCCAGTTCTAGTGCATAATCAAAGAATTAAGAGAGAGATTTTGGCACCTTAAGCAGACATAAATGCACGCTTCTGCCATTTTAGTTCCTTCTGGGGAAATCCCGGTAGCTGGCTTTCTTTATGTTCCTCAAGTTCATAATGGGCTACTGTTTCTGTTCATCTCTACCTCACTGCATGCCACACCTCTGACGCCACAGTGATCCCCCCACGCTTTATTTTGTTTGGTGACAATAACTTTTTTTGTTTTGTTTTTCCTGGCGTGTAAAAAGTAAAAAACCCTCCAAAATAAAAAATAAAAATAAAAATTCTTTTCTCTCTGTAATTTCCATCCTGTTCCCACCTCTGTGCAAGCTTCAATCTCTCTCTTAGTCCTTTATTTAGTGCCTTACGACCGCAACTCTTAACCAAATCACTTCTGATCTTCTTCCTGTCATCTTCTTCTCCTTGCCGTCTCCTCTACCTCTTTTCTAAGCTTGTACTTTGGCAATGAGCTGCTGCATGTATTTGAATGCTTGGAGCTGGTCCTCTCTAGGCACTGTGGAGGTTTTTTTGTTGTCTTCCTAATGTAAAAAAAAAAAAAAATAGTCTCTCACAAACAATAATATAAAGCTCCTGTCTTCTCTTTATGCATGCTGTTCTTGCAATCCCAAACTTGTTTCTTCATCTTCTCTTCTCTAGGTTTTTCTTCACTTATTTTAGTTTCCCTTTTTTAGCTTCTCTAGTTTTTTATTTTCTTCTTCTTCTTCTTTTTATTAAAAAAAGAAAAAAAGAAATAATTATCTGGATAAGGTTCTCTACAGCCTCATAACCAGAGCCCAAAGCTGTCGAGAGGTCGGTTTAATTTTGATTCTATTAAATCGGATTATCCTTTCATTTATCTGTTAATTTTAGTTTTGAGCTCGATCAGGAAGAGCAGGCACGAGAATGGATGGTTCTGGCCATGGAGGAGAGATGCCAATCCCGTTAACCAGTGCCTATCTTGATTGCCCCGACAGCCCTCCCCTGCACCACCACCGCCACCCCTCCAATGGCCCGCCTCCTTTCTCTGACGACCACCACAGCTCCTACGGCACCAAGAAAGCGGCGGCGGCCGTCAAGTACAGAGAGTGCCTGAAGAACCACGCGGCGTCCATCGGCGGCAATGCCACGGATGGCTGCGGCGAGTTCATGCCGAGCGGCGAGGAGGGCACCCTCGAGGCCCTCAAGTGCTCTGCCTGCGGCTGCCACCGGAACTTCCACAGGAAGGAGGTCGACGGGGAGGAGGAGCAGCTGGAGCCTCCTCCGTTGGAGTACCTGCCCCCTCTCAGCCTGAGAGGAAGCGGCAAGGGGGCCCTCCTCTTCCCGAGGCCCCACCAACACGCCATGATCATGCCTCTCCAGCAGACCTCGGAGTCCAACGAGATGATGGCGGCATTCATGAGGCCGGCACCGCCGCCGCTGCCGCCGCCGTCGCATCTGGCGGCGAAGAGGAGGTTCAGGACCAAGTTCACCGCGGAGCAGAAAGAGAAGATGCTGTGGTTCGCGGAGAAGGTGGAGTGGAGGCTGCAGAGGGAGCAGGAAGGACTGGTGCAGCAATTCTGCCAGGAGATCGGAGTGAAGAGGAGGGTGTTCAAGGTCTGGATGCACAACAACAAACACAACTTCGCCAAGAAGAACAATTCTGCACCTCCAATCTCCAGCAGCAGCTTGAATATTAATTAATTGACCATTGACGATCAGGATTAATTAATTAATTACATGACTTCCTTTGGCAGAGCAATGTCATCGACATCGACTATTAATTTTCTTATCAATTACTGTTCATGGGATCTGCATGTCTTCCATTTGAAGCTAACTAAGCTAATTACCACTGTTAATTATATATTCTAAACTGTGCTATACAGGAGGATGTCTGATTTGGTTTCCAGGAGAAGAAATAAAGCAGATGAGATCTTTGGACAAGAGTATATATATATATATTAAATAACTTTAAACTGAAGCTGTGTCCTGCACGTTAATTACTAAAATTGGGAATATGTTTCCTGCAGGAGTTTCTGTCGCCATGGAGCATTATAGCTGGAAGGAATGGGTCAGTTTGAGCAGGAAAATTAATATATTCTGGTGCAATTTCTGAACAAGCTAAAATATTGGACCAGCAGATGAATTTTAGATGATCGATCCGATTTTATTAAAATTTTCTATCGATTATCAAGATAAATTAGAAAATATTCATGATGGACGGTCTAGAAGCTCAGCGTCTCAGGGTTTACGTCCCATTTAGAGAATTTTTTTTTACAAAATACGTAATAACTAAGGATCGAGCCGTGAATATCTGAAATAGTGACTAATTATCCTACCACTGTACTATAGTCTCGGGACAATTTCTAAACAACCTAATTTATAAGTAAGTCGATTTTATGAGATAAATTGATGATTAATACGTGAATGTTATTGTCGAACTCGTAGGCTTTTGCCACCTACCCTACAAGGAAGTCACGCAGGGCAGCATGTACTGCAGATTAGGTTAGCATTGGCGAGGAATCCTATGCAGGGGAAGGGCATCAGGATTAGGTTATCATGTAGTGTTTGATAGGAAAAACGAAAAACAAATTAAGAAAAAACATTTAACTGTGAGTTATTATTATTATTATTATTAGTAGTAGTAGGTAAAAATTAAAAAGGACCTCCATTATTTATTTATTATCAAAATGTCATTATATTCTGTTTACGTTTTACTTTCTAAAATTATTTTTACTATACAATTATAACAAAAATAAAATGTATATCTATATTATAAAAGTTGTGTCATTAAGGTTAATTAAAGTTGGAGTGCTATAATAATATAATGTTGGTTTAAAAAATAAAATATTTATATTATAATAGTTATTATGAATTATAATTGTTATTAATTAGAATTGAAATGTGGCGACCACTATAAAATATAATTATTACAATATAATTTATTTATATGGTTCAAATTGAAATATTTATATTATAATAGATATTATAGTAACTCGAAAATAAAAATAATTTCAAGAATAAAATTATATTGATGCGAATAAAATATCCTTTGATAATAGATTTAAAAAAAATGTCTTTTTTAATTAAAGGCTAGCCCCAAATGTGATTCACGGTTTAGTTTCCTCTCACGGCGTGATAGCGACCTTTGTGCCACCCCGAATCCATAGCAGAGATCATAATGGATTACTTAGGCAAGTTATTCGCTACCACTAAGCCTACCGCAACTGATTTAGAGATCGTTTTGGATATGCATGGTGGAGTTGAGGGAAAGTCAGCCCATAAATGATGTACTATGGGCTCCCTTTTTGATATGCATCCTGATAAAGGTGGCAATTAGCTCGGTTTTAGTCCCGTCAATTTGTCATAAGATCAATACGGAAAAAAAAAATTAAGAGATTACTAGTTCAGAGGTTATGGCTAATACACGAGGATGATAGCATCCGGATAAAGCACCAAGAGCTGATGATATGTCGGCTTTCTTTTATCAAAAGTTTTGGGACATAGTCGATCGGGATATTACGGCTGCGGTTCTTATAATGTATTGAATGAGGGGGATTCTCTTGCGAAATGGAATGATACAATTGTTACACTAATACCAAAAATAGCAAATCCTTTGTTGTTGAAAGCATGCCGACCTATTAGCTTATGCAAGGTATGCTACAAGAATAATAGACGTCGACCCATATTAAAAAATATTAGTCTTATTATTAATGATAATAAAAATGATACACAACGTGAATTTGCAGTGTGAAATTCAATGTGAATGATGTGACACTCTAATTGCAATAATCTTCGACGGGTTTACCGTGCCTCTCAGATTATAGTTTGGTTCGGGGCGATGAACGAAGGTCGCCGTCGGTGTCTAGGTGGCAATCGAAAGTGTACATGAAAAATACCTCGTCATTCACGTTGAATTTCACATTATAAATTTACACTCTCTATCATAGCTCGCATTAAAATTGGACATGAGCAAAACTTATGATCGCGTCGAATGGTCATTTTTGAAGATGATAATGGCTAAATTGGGGTTTGCTGATACTTGGATTAGCAAGATTATGAACTGTGTGACCAATGTGCAATATAGATTTGTACTAAATTAGGAAGTGTTTGGATCGATCCAACCACAGAGATCTATGGCAGGGGGATCCCTTATCCCCCTATCTATTTGTGATATGCGCGCAAGGCTTGACATATATGCTCACAACTTTAGAGTCTGAAACGAAACGAAACGAAATCGTTGGGCCTTCCACGGAATACGAGTTGCTAGCTCATGTCAAACCATATCCCATCTATTCTTCGCTGATGGTAGTTTAATTTGTTTCAAAGCGAAAAAGACGACGGTGCCAATATCCGGGACCGTTTGCGCTAGTATGGGAACGCTTCGGAAAAGTTAATCAATTTTGAGAAGTCTGCACTCTCTTTCGGTCCAAATATCCAATAGGCAGATATCAAGGCAACCAAGTTATTCCTTCTTATGTCATGTCTTGCTTCTGAATACCAACATCAATCTGTGAGGATATTGAAATGGAGCATGAACTTTTGGTGTGGGATGGATGGTGGCAAGAAGCAAATGCATTGGAAAAAGTGGACATCATTGTGCCTACCGAAATGGAGGGGAGGTATGGGATTATGGAGATTAAAAAGTCCCTTTAACCTATCGTTATTGGCGAAGCAAGTATGGAGGATCATTTGATACCCACAAGCATTGTTATCTCGTGTTCTAGAGGCTCGCTACTTTGAACACTCAATATAATGCATGCTCCTATTGGACATAATCCATCCTATGCTTAGCGCTCAATTCTGTGGGGAAGAAATCTCTTGGAACCGGGAGTATGTTGTGATAGAACTTGAGTTTTTTTCTAACCATATGAATTCTAGAAATAAAATAAGAATTCGAAAAAGAAAACACAAGATATATAAATATGGATCTATTGTTTCTTCGAATCATGGCATGATAAGAATAAAATAATATAAACTGAATGACAAAGAACCTGATTGAAGAGTCATTGTCCTTGTCGTAGCGTCGTCGGCTTGATCCCTGTGGAAGAAGATGTAGCGGAAGGAAGAAGGAGGATCTTCCAACGAGCTTAGATTTGACGGCGCCGTAAAGTTTCTTGTCAATGGGGAACAAGAAACTAGGTCATAAAAATCACCTAAACCCTTGGGGGTCTCCCCTTTATATAGAAATCCAATCTATTATCAGCCCATAGATAATAACAGATTGGTCTAAAGAGTTCTATACATTGAACCCACATCCAATAATCCGAAACCCAATAAACATAAATTAGATCATTTTAATGACTCAGATTGTATTTACATGTTTAACTTACAAATAAGCACACCTAATAGAGATAATAATAATATCCAATAATCTCTCACTTGGGTTATATGTGAGTTGTATCGTAAATACAAGCAAAATTTTAGTTGATATCAAACTTTATGGGAACAAGATACCCCTATAAACAATCTGGTCCATTAACTTCATTGGTATATGACTAAAGAGGTCATAGCTACTGCATATACTCGTAACAAACCCCAACAGTAATCACAATACCAATGTCATTAACGACATAGATCAAGATGCGGATGTATAGAGTAGAAATTACATGAAATGTGATCAGTACATGTCAATTTCCAACTGGTCCAAAGCGATTTAAAAGAGTCCGATCATATTTGCAAATACCTAATGCTAAACTGCAACAGTAAATCATGATCCAAACTTTATTATTCCAAAAGGAATCTGTATCATATTTACAAACACCAAATGCTAAACAGTAGTAGTAAATCATGATATCGTATTCAGAGTGTCAAACAAATATATGAATCCCCATTATTATTTTTGAACTCTAGGTACGTACAATAATCAAAATAAAATGTTTGTCTTTATTAACATAGAGCAATAAATACAGACTTCCACTAGATGAGTTCTTCCATAAGAAGAACTCCCATATCCACAACATGCGCATGAAACACCTTCGACACCAAGCCTTTGGTAAGTGGATCGGCCAACATGGAATCTGTGCAAATGTGCTCTACCATGATCTGACAACTCTGAACTCTCTCTTTAACCGCTAGAAACTTAATGTCGATGTGCTTGGACTTCAACGAACTGCGGTTGTTCTTGGCATAAATTTCTGCAGCTTTATTATCACAATAGATCCTCAGTGGTCTGTCAATGCCATCAACGATATGCAATGCTGTGATGAAGTTCCGCAGCCAAATCCCGTGATTGGATGCTTCATAGTATGCTACCAATTCTGCCTCCATAGTAGAAGTAGCTACTAGCGTCTGCTTAACGCTCTTCCAAGATATAGCCCCTCCAACAAGCATGAAGATATAGACTGAAGTGGACCTCATGCTATCTAAGCATCTAGCAAAATTAGAGTCTGAATAATCAATCACCTCCAGATGATCTGACCTCATATACGTGAGTATATGTCTTTTAGTTCTTTGTAAATACCGCATCACTCTTTAAATTGCTTTCCAGTGCAACAGTCCTGGGTTATTAACATATCTGCCTAACATTCCAACTACAAATGCTATATCTGGTCGAATGTAAACTTGTGCATACATGAGACTTCCCACTACTGATGCATATGGGAATTGTTCCATCTCCTTTATTTCAAGTTCAAGTCGTGGACACTGCTGCAAATTGAACTTGTCACCTCTTGACACAGGTGTGTCACCAGGTGTGCAGTTCTGCATGCCATACCTTATAAGCACCTTCTCAATATAGGCTTGTTGTGAAAGTCCAAGAATGCCTTTTGATCGATCACGACATATCTGAATGCCTAGAACAAAAGATGCTTCACTAAGATCTTTCATTTCAAATTTACTAGATAGAAATAACTTGGTTTCATGCAGTAGACCCTTATTATTGCTCGCAAGCAATATATCATCCACATACAAAACAAGTATAACAAACTTGCTCCCACTAAACTTGACATATATGCATTGATCAACGGGGTTCTCTTTAAATCCAAATGAGGTAACCACTTGATCAAATTTTCAGTACCATTGACGGGATGCCTGCTTTAAACCATAAATGGACTTCTTTAATCTACATACTAGGTGCTTTGAGTCCGAGGACTCAAAGTTCTCCGGTTGCACCATATATATAGACTCCTCTATGTCTCCATTGAGGAATGCAGTCTTTACGTCCATTTGATGTAGCTCCAAATCAAAATGAGATACAAGTGCCATGATTACCCTAAGGGAGTCTTTCGTCGACACAGGTGAGAAAGTCTCCTTATAATCAATGTCTTCCTTTTGAGTGAATCCCTTGGCAACAAGATGAGCCTTATACATTTCAATATTGCCCTTGGAATCTCGCTTGGTTTTAAATATCCATTTACAACCAACGGGTTTCGAACCTTCAGGCAATTCGACAAGTTCCCAAACGTCTTTGTCTGCCATAGACTTCAACTCTTCTTGTATGGCGTTAATCCACCTTTCAGGGTTAGAGCATTGTTTGACTTCTTGGAAAGATGTAGGATCACTTTCCAACCCTATATCAAACTCATGCTCTTGGAGATAAACATAATCACGAGAATTCGTGCTTCTCCGTTCCCTTGTGGATGGCCTTAAGGGCACTTGTGTTTGAGGTGGTTGAGGTACTTGCTCATCAATATGAGGCAATACTTCAATTTCAGTGGTAGACTCCTCCAATTGTATTGGAGATGTCATGAGAATATCTTGGTTCACTACGCTCGCTGGATGTGCAACATCCATAATGTGTGGTATGGTAACCATACCACTACTGATTACACTAGTAGTGACCATAGGAGGATTGTCAACGCTTTCCTCAAAAGACACTTCCTTGATTTTATCGCTCCCATTGTCCTCAATAAACTTGGCGTTTCCCGTTTCGAAGAAGGATCTATTAGATGGATCATAAAATTTATACCCCTTTGATCTCTCAGAGTAACCTACAAAATTGTAGCTGACAGTTCTCGAGTCCAGTTTCTTTTCATTAGGCTTGTAAGGCCTCGCCTCAGCTGGACAACCCCAGACGTGTAAATGCCTAATGCTAGGCTTTCTACCCGTCCACATCTCGAATGAGATTTTAGTTACTGTCTTACTAGGTACTCTATTGAGAAGGTAAACTGCAGTCTTGAGTGCCTCACCCCACAAAAACTCCGGTAAAGAAGTGAAAACCATCATACTTCTCACCATGTCTTTTAGGATTCGATTGCGACGCTCAGCCACACCATTCTGACTGGGTGTACCAGGCATGGTATACTGAGGCACAATCCCACACTCAGCAAGGTAATTTGCAAAAGGTTCTAGACATTGTTCACCTGATCCATCATATCGACCGTAATATTCTCCTCCACGGTCAGATCGGGCGGCTTTAATTTTCTTACCTAGTTGAAGTTCAACTTCGGCTTTGAAAATTTTGAACATGTCCAAAGATTGCAACTTCTCATGAATAAGGTACAAATAGCCAAATCTAGAATAGTCGTCTATGAAGCTAATAAAATATGTGTGTCCATTCCAAGATGTTTTAGGGAATGGTCCACAAATGCCCGTATGTATTAGCTCCAAAACGTCACTACAACGGCTAGCCCCTTTGTTTCTTTTGTTAGTTGTCTTCCCCTTAACACACTCTATGTAGACATCAAAGTCTGACATGTCAAGGGAATCAAGAATTCCATGTGACATTAACCTTTCTAGGCGTTGTTTGGATATATGTCCTAAACGCCTATGCCATAGTATAGAAGAATTCTCGTTGGTCAATTTATGTTTCGTACCTATACTATGCATTATTACGTTGTCAATTGTAGGAGTAATGATGTTTAATTTATAAAGCTTACCAACCAAGGAACATTACCAATCAAAATTGAATTAAAAAAATACTAAACATTTCATTTCCAAATGAACAAGAATAACTTGATTTGTCCAAACAAGAAATTGAAATTAAGTTTCATCTGAAAAACGATACAATGAATGTATTTTCCAAATCCAAATAGATATCAGTTCCTAAATAAAGCCTAAAAACACCAATAGACTCGACTACAACCTTCTTTCCATTCCCCGTATAGATGTATCTCTTACCATCAAGCGGAAGTCGGCTCCTAAGACAACCCTGCATAGTGACAGTTATGTGAGTAGTAGCACCAGTATCTATCCACCAAGTGTCAGTGGGTACAATAGCTAAATTGACTTCTGAACTAACAAAGTCGAGAAGTTTGCTTCCAGAATCTGCAGTTTGTTTTCCTTTTCCTTTGTTATTGATCCTCTTTCACTTCTTGCTCGTACTTTGAGAATCAAATGCTAAGTGAGCACTTTCAGATGTCTCTATAATGTACTCTCTTATGTTTCTTTTACCACTGTACCGCATGGTTACAAACTTCATAAGAAGTGTAGCAATCTCGACCTTTTCATTTGAGGTGAATCGGTCTGCCAGTTGGTTAAGGAAACTCCTAGCATCTTCACTCTCTGTTATTGAGCCCTTTATTTGTACCGGTATGGAAAGCTTCATGATGCTTAGACTCATACGATTTGATTTCTCCCACAGCTGAAATTCAGCCCTCTGCTCTATAGTGCTAGCACTGGTCAAAAGTGCGGGACGATCATTCCTTAATGCATAGTCCAAGTTCATGCAGCCTAAGACTACTATCACGTATTTTTTCCATTCAGCAAAATTCGAACTAGTTAATGTTGAGATGTTATTAATGTTGGCAGTTACAGATTGCACTGAAATTAAAAAAAATTATTTAAGCTCACGATTTAACTAAAGCCAAAAACATATATATAATAAAATTATGCAAATAAATAAAATTTTAAATGCATATAAATGGACTCCTTATGAGATACCACATATAACATTGCATTTTAATATGTAGATTAAAATATAATTTGTTAGCGGTACTCTCTGATATAACTCAACCTTTAATTGGTTATACAATGTGCCTTCCTTTGGGCCGACCCATTGTGTGCATAATATGAAACTTTATATGAGTTATATTTTTGGTCCATAGCTTACAACAACTTTAATCTGCCACGCAATATGTCTTCCTTTGGGCCGACATATTTTTGTGCATGATCAGAACAAAATAAATTATGTTCAATAATTGTAAACTATCTTGAACATATATCTGGTATAAAAGCAATCTTCCTTTGGGCCGATTACTCTTAGCATAGATATACGTCTATCAACACAAAATACACTAAACCGACCTAAGGTGCCTTCCTTTGGGCTGACACAATAGTTCAATTTAGTAGCACGATGCGTATATAGACCCAAGAAAATTCTAGATATTTAATCGAATAGATAATTTCTTTATTAGTCTTAATACCTCAAAATTAAGCTTATTAATCGATTGATACCATACGGTAATCAAATAGTATGATCTAATTGATTATCCCAATCGTTTTAAAACTTAATATATACGACTACATGATCATGTATAGAACTTTCCTTTAAAAATTAGAGTTTCTTTATGGTTCTATAATTAAAGAATATTATTTAATCTCTAGATCAATATGCATTAAGGAATCCATTAATGCGTAATTTACGTATAAAAAAAACAGTTTTTTTTCATTGTTTCGTTTTTTTTCTTCTCCACGTTCACGATGTGAAAAAAAAACTTAACCCATTAAAATGAAACATATAAGTCTAATAAATTAATCCTTCTCAAGACTAATCAAATTAAGACAATTAATCAATTAATTAATCAATTTTTAATTATTTCTATTCGTTATTTTAGACTTGGTAATCAATTGACCGACCAAATCAATTGATTAAATCATCGCAATTCGACCTAAAAATTAGGTTAAACGTGATGATTCTTCCGCCGTTTTCGTGTTCTTCACAGAAAAAATGAAAAACTTGAAAAACAAGTCTATTCTAGAATTTGCTTTTACATGATTTTCGACGATAAAAAATTGTATTATACTAGGAAAACATAATCTAGCATACATACAATAAATTGACGAAAAAATTTTAAACTTTATTACCATAAAAATGATGAAGCAAAGCCAAGGCTCTGATACCAATTGATAGAACTTGATTTTTCTCCTAACCACATGAATTCTAGAAACAAAATAAGAATTCGAAAGAGAAAACACAAGACATATAAATATGGATCTATTGTTTCTTCGAATCATGGCATGACAAGAATAAAATAATATAAACTGAATGACAAGGAACCTGATTGAAGAGCCATCGTCCTTGTCGTAGCGTCGTCGGCTTGATCCCTGTGGAAGAAGATGTAGCGGAAGGACGGAGGATCTTCCAACGGGCTTAGGTTTGACGGCGCCGTAAAGTTTCTTGTCAATGGGGAACTAGAAACTAGGTCATAAAGATCACCTAAACCCTTGGGGACCTCCCCTTTATATAGAAATCCAATCTGTTATCAGCCCATAGATAATAACAGATTAGTCTAAAGGGTTCTATATGTTGGGTACGAGATGGCTATAGAGGGGGGGGTGAATATAGACAATCGCTTGCCCCTTGAATACTTATCACGATTTCTGCAACTCAAATATCAGTAGCACAGCGGAAAGAATAGAAAACATAGTATGCAGTAAAACCGAAACGAAAGCAAAACAAACACAACTAGCAAGATCGCTAACACGGAGGGTTTACAAGGTTCGGGGATAACTTGCCCCTACTCCTTGGCGTGCCCTTGAGGTGGGCGATCCCTTGATCGTCGGCAGATCAAGCTCCGGTTAACACCGGATATGAAGCAACCTCCTTCTCGGTGGAGAAACCTCTCTACAGCGTGTTTCACACAATGATATATAATAAGCACAATGAAACAACAACAAGAAAGTCTTACTCAAACACTTAGAGAGAACAAAACACAGCAAGCTTCCCTGAGCTCCACCCAGTGGCGATCTCACGCAGACCCCGTCTGCTTCGTGTCTTCCCACTGTCGGACTCCAAGCTTCTTATTTTCTCCTTCAAGCGCTCAAGTATGATGATTGCTCCTCAATAGCTTGCTTAGAATAATTGGAGAACTCAAGAACAGCAAGCTTTTCGCTCAGGAACTCAAGAGCACGAAGAAGTTCAACAAGTATCAACTGTAAGTCTTCTTGAACTCCACTCTCGCGTTCCATTTTGTTTCTCCGCCAAGCGACAGGTGACACCATCTCTGTAGCTCCCAGCTACTCATCTGCCAACGCCAGCCTCTACTGAGCTATCTCTGGACTCACTGAGCTCCTCAGCCAAGCCCCAATCTTAGCTCCAGTCGGCAGCTCGCCGTTGCAACCTGAGATGGGAAAAGGGACAAACCTGCTCCAAGGAAAGCACGCCTTGACTTCTCCTTGAGTGTTTGAGTCTTCCTCTGTCACCTGAAACTCAATCAGAGCATTAGAGCAGAAGATCAAGCAACATATCAACATACATCAGCAAATCGGATTCGGTCAGACGCTCTGACCACGTCTGTCAGTGGAATTTGAATTAAAGTGATCGGTCACCGGACCGATCCAGGGTGTGTGGATCGATCACCAGATCGATCCACTGTGATCCCGCCCTATCTTTGTCACCGTATGAACAGCCAACGTGGCAACATGGCCTGGTCAGCTACAGGGTCCACATCACTGTACGGGCAGCCTGCTTGGCAAACACCTTGGTCGGTCCTAGGGTCTCCATTGTCCGGTCGGATTCAGCACGGCCGGTCAGCGTAAACGAAGAGGTTTATCCGGCCGGTTAAGTCCGGCCGGCCATATCAAGGTTTACACACCTACTTGGTGCTCCCGCCTAGTGAGTGCTTCCGCCCAATCACATTAGGGCTTACACGTCTCATTTATCCGGGTGCCTCCGCCCGGCAGTCCTTCATGTCCACACTTGACATCCATCCGGGCATACCCGCCCGGCGCCCACTTGGGCACTCTCTCCCGAAACCACCTGGGGATAGCGATAAAATATACCTGCACTAGCTGCAGATAACAGGCTGTCATCACTCGTGTGAACTGACACTCCCTGGCACGCCGCCCTGTCATGCCGTTGGTGCCAGGCGGCGCCGGTCGGAGGCGTACAGAAACCGGTCTTTGTCCTCACATAAGACAAACAGTATGCGACAAGGAATGTTGGCTACAAATCGACATAATCATGTAAGATTCCCTGACCCCGTCAGAGAATCCTGACACAGGTCAGACTTGGTCCTTTTCCCCGGCTATATAAGCCCCTCCCCTCCTCATTATCAGGTACGCGCGAAGCCCCTCATCTACAGTGCTCCATTATTTTTCCTGTTCATCGGAGTACTGACTTGACCGTCGGAGGGCCTTGCCGGGACGTTTCCCGGCTAGGTTGCTAACGGTCATCTTCCCCAGCAGGTCTACTTCCATCCGGTCGGAGGTTCACCAGGCGACATCTGCTTACGTCCGGTCGAAGGACACCCCCCACGCGCTGCCATTCTGAGCGAGGACATCCAGTCAGCATCCGCGTCACTCCTCCCTACACCGTCATCCGGTTGCGGCCCCACTTCGCTCGGCGACAGGATCACACTACTTTGCCGGGATTCCCAGCTCTCGCAGCTATACACTCCTGATCGGTCACCAGACCGATCAGGGTGAAGCCTGATCGGTCACCAGACCGATCAGATTGGATCCTGATCGGTCATCCAGACCGATCAGAGCAGATGAACAGTAACTTTTTAATCAAATCCAAGATCCCTGATCGGTCACCAGACCGATCCAAGACTTTGATCAGCAAGGGAACTCACTCACCGTTTGCTCCCTGATCGGTCACCAGACCGATCAGAAGCAAGACAGCAAGGAAGCAGCTTGCTCCCTGATCGGTCATTGGTCCGATCAGGAGCCACACAGTAGATTCCCAATCTCACTGTGCCCTCCTTGATCGGTCACCAGTCCGATCAGACATAGCTGGATCGGTCACCAGACCGATCCACTAAGGAGCAGCGTGCCAATGTCCCTGATCGGTCACCAGACCGATCCAGTGACTCAACCCTAGCCCTCCAAGCTAGGAATTCATCCACCTTAGCCCTCCAAGCTAAGGATTTTTCCATCTAACTCTCCAAGTTGGGAATTTGCACCTAACCCTCCAAGTTAGGACTTTTCACCTAGCCCTCCAAGCTAGGACTTTTCACCTAGCCCTCCAAGCTAGGACTTTTCACCCAACTCTTCCGAGTTAGAATATCATCCAACCTAGCCCTCCAAGCTAGGCACCTAACCCTCCAAGCCAGGACTTTTTCACCTAATTCTCCAGGATGGGAATTTGCACCTAACCCTCCAGGTTAGGACTTTTCACCTAGCCCTCCAAGCTAGGACTTTTCACCCAACCCTTCCGAATTAGGACTTTTCCAACACCTAGCCCTCCAAGCTAGGATTTTCCACACCTAACCTCCCAGGTTAGGATTCTCCAACACCTAGCTCTCCAAGCTAGGATTTTCCACACCTAACCCTCCAGGTTAGGATTTTCCCTATCATGCCTAATCCTCGATTAGGACTTAATCATAATCATCATAATCATCACACCTAACCTCCCAGGTTAGGATTTTCTAAATCATGCCTAATCCTCGATCAGGACTTAATCATAATCCACCTAACCTCCCAGATTAGGATTTTCCATATCATAATCATCCTCCTAACTTAAAATCGTTGTCAACACCAAAACAACAATCAAGGCCAGACTGCATCAACAATCTCCCCCTTTTTGTTGTTTGACAACCCGATTTTAAGTTTAGGGATTCTCAATCAATATTCCAACTTTAGAATTATAGGGGAATCCAGATCCTCCCCCTACAACATAGTCATGCTAAACTTAACCAATCCACACTCTCCCCCTTTGTCGAACACCGAAAAGGAGCCAGAGGGGCTGTTAAGTTTAAACAAAACTCCCCCTCAACCCTACGGGTATCCCAACTCATCAAGAATGCGATAGTTTGTGGATTTGGCATACGAACACATGTGAAAAATTATAGAAAGACAGCAATCACATGCATCATATGAGTATGAAATATAGACTCCCAAAACATGCCATAATATTCATAAGTATCAAATAAGCATGGCAATGTAAGCATGAACTTGGCAATGACATCAACAATAGTAGATAAACATGGCAGATGAAAATATATAGATCAAGGCATAAAAGCATCCAAGCAAGTAGCAAAATAAGTGTGACCCAAGGTCACACCAACACAGTCAAAGGGCATACAGCCCAAAAGTCATACAACACAGTTAAGATCAATTATCATCAGAATCATCAATATAAATGATATCCCTGGGTGAAGAAGCACTAGGGGATGCACCCTCAGGGAACGTATGATGATACCATTCTTCATACCATCTGTCCTGGAATGCGCTCATCTCAGAAACACCAGATGCGAAGCATCAACACGGCGATCAAACGACTGGAACTCGGAGCTGACCTCCTGCCGCCAAAGCTCGGATATGTATAACTCGTGCTCCAGTTGTCGCTCTATCTTCGCGACCTGCCAACGCAGATCAGGAGCCAACTTATCATAGTCTGCAGTAATAGCTGGCGTCCCCGGGTCACGAGCTGCCCTCGGTGACTCTCCCGTTTGTCTGCGAACCTTCCACCTCAGCCCTTGGGTCCCAAGAACAACACCGGACTGAGCAAGCATGCGACGATCCAACCGGCAGTCCTGTCGCATCATGTGCACAATGTGACCCTGTGAAACATCGATGCCAACCGACTCTAGCCATGCAGTGATGATATGACCGAATGGCATATAGACTGACTGAGATAATGGCATACTGTGGACGATGATAGAGGAGAATACTGAAGCTATTGGGTCAAAGTCTAACTGTTGATGCATCCCGTAAAGCATCAGGCAGTGAAACGGGTGAATCTCATCAAGATGTTTCGAGGTAGTGGGAAGGAGACAATTTGTAATGATCTTAAACAAGACATAATCAACCGGGGAAAGATGAAGAGCTGGAAATGTAGGGAAGTCACAGGTGCACTCACCAGAATCCCTTGGTCTAGGACGACCTAGGAAGTACTCGTAAATGGAATCAGAGGTCACTCTATCGAAGGGGACTGGGAGAGGATTAGGAGGAAAAGGGTAGAGAAAGAGCTCATTGTGTGATCTGCGACAGCCGAGAAAATCAGTCAAGATAGATCGATCGAAAGCAAGATCAATACCAGCAACACGAGTCTGCCATCCCGTGCTCCACCCAGTGCCCGGTCCACTGATCATATTGTTATAGAACTCAGAAACCAAGGTCAGGTTGATCGGTCCTTCAAAGAGCAAGAGAGGTTGAAGATTATAGAACTCAATTTGTTGTTGAATTGTTGGACAGTGTTCATAGATAAAAGTTGGGTCTATAGCCCGACACGGCATTAACTTGAAGTTGTGCCACTCGAACTTGAAGGCGAGACAACGACTCTGAAATCGAGTAAGTTGAGGGAGTGGAGGCCTTTGAGAGGATGAAAAGGTTTTCTCTTGAGAACTCTCCTCTGCTACCTCCTTTCCCTTAGATGACTTTCTAAAAAGATTTGAGTTGAACATGACACATAGAGTGAATCATACAAGAGTTGATCATAAGTTGAGACCTAATCAAAAGATAGATATAAAATGTTTTGGTCAAGAAATGAGGAAGAGGGTCACGGTAAGAAATAGGTCACGGCACAGCAGCAAGTAAGACCAAAAACCATGATTAGCTTCACAAACATATATTCTATGATCTCTTGGAAACGGGAAATGAAGCCAAACACTTACTTTGGTGCCATTGAAATTGTTTGAAGGGATTGGAAGACTCTCGACAGAGAAGAACGCGCGTGAAGGAAGAGCCTTCAAGCCGGAGAAAACCGCCCGCAGAGGAGGTCGCACGAGCGTGAAGGAAGACGCAGAGACTTCTCTCGCTCGTTCGCACAGGGTGTTTCGGCGCTAGGGTTCGTGAAAACAAAGATTTGGAGAGTTAATCGGTTGGTGGATCGGTCCACCAACCAAAATTTAATGCGGTTGATCGGATCACCGTTCGATCAGATCGCGTCCGGACCGATCAGGATACAGCCTGATCGGACTGGCGTGGTCCTGATCGGTCGGATGACCGATCAGATACGCTCCTGATCGGTCGGGTGACCGATCAGGATTTGATCAGTAGGTCCCGGGTAGAAAATTCTGAGCTCCCTGATCGGTCTGTGGACCGATCCCTACAGGGTGCCAGATCGGTCTGGAGACCGATCCAGGCTAGCTCAGATACTTAGTCAAATTTCGGGAGACTCGACACAGGAAGGAGTCAGATCGGTCTGGGGACCGATCAGTCCTATGCCTGATCGGTCCGGTGACCGATCAGGGTTCCTGATACGTCCTGAAATGTTCAGTTTCAGAACTTCTGAAATTTCCAAACGATCTTTGATGGATTTTGTCTAACTTGGACAGGTCTTTATGACTAAAATTGATTCTTGAACAAGAATCTAAAGTCCTTATAGGTTCAACAAACACTTTGACCCATCTAAATGGAATCAAACTCAACCATCAATCAACCAAGCAAGTTCAAACAAGTTTTTACTCCATCTCCAAGTTTCCAATCAAGTTGCCTTGATTGGAATGTCCAAGTATGATCATGGAGCCATATACACATATGTTATGCAATGGTTTTCCCCATACTTGGTCACCACCGTGATCATTATCTCGTCAACTCAATTTCTCAAGTGATGCAATGACATTTTGAGAAATTGAGTTAAACCTAACATCTCACCCCATATCTAGCAATCAAAAACATTTTGGTAACCCTTATAGTTTGTGTGAGATGTTCCCAAAGTTACCCAATTGTTCCCTAACAATTTGAAATAATCATGAAGGATTTTGACCACAATTTGAACATCACGAGGTACGACACATTCCCAACTCCCGTCTTAGGAAACTAAATTCACTCTCGGGAAGTGGTTTAGTGAAAATGTCAGCTAGGTTTGACTTTGACTCTACATGTGAGAGTATGATGTTCCCCCTAGCTACATGATCTCTAATGAAGTGGTGTCTTACCTCAATATGTTTTGTCCTAGAATGATGGACCGGATTCTTGGTTAAGTTAATTGTGCTAATGTTATCACATAACACTTGCACACCCTTGTAACCCAATCCATAGTCCTCTAAGGTGTGGATCATCCACAACAATTGTGATATACACTCTCCCATGGCAATATATTCTGCCTCGGTAGTGGAAAGAGCAACACAATGTTGCTTCCGACTCGACCAACTTACTAGAGACGATCCTAAGAATTGGCAGCCCCCACTAGTGCTTTTTCGGTCCAACTTACATCCAGCGTAGTCGGAATCCGTATAGCCCATTAAATCAAAAGATTCGGTACGGGGATACCAAAGACCTACACCAATTGTACCCTTGAGATATCTCAAAATTCGCTTAACAGCAATTAGGTGAGATTCCTTGGCACAGACTTGATACCTAGCGCACATACCTACAGCAAATAATATATCTGGTCGACTGGCTGTAAGGTATAACAAACTACCTATCATGCTTCGATACTGAGTTAGATCAACGGGTTTACCACTCTCATCATTGTCTAATCTTGTGTTTGTGGCCATGGGAGTGGTTACCTCTTTTGAATCACTCATATTGAATTTTCGAAGCATTTCATGTGTATACTTTGATTGGTGCACATGGATACCATCGCGAGTTTGCTTAATTTCTAGTCCAAGGAAGAAGGTCAACTCTCCCACTAAACTCATTTCAAACTCACTCTCCATGTGTCCGATAAATTCACGTAAATAGCCCTTGTTGTTTGAGCCACAAATTATGTCATCGACGTACACTTGGGCTACAAATATATTGTCACCATCTCTTCGTAGAAATAGTGTAGGGTCTATTTGACCTCTAATGAAGTCCTTTCCGATCAAGAATGTCGACAACCGCTCATACCAAGCCCGGGGTGCTTGTTTAAGACCATAGAGTGTCTTCTTGAGCTTGTACACGTGGTTTGGATATTCAGTACTCTCAAACCCTGGAGGTTGTTCGACATAGACTTCTTCCCTAATCAAACCATTTAGGAATGCCGATTTGACGTCCATCTGAAATAGTTTGAAGCCTCGATGTGCTGCAAATGCAAGCATCAATCGGATGGACTCTAATCGTGTCACGGGAGCATAAGTCTCATCATAATCAAGACCTTCAACTTGACTGTAGCCCTTGGCTACCAAGCGTGCCTTATTTCTAATGATTTCTCCCTTGTGGTTTAATTTATTTTTAAGACCCATTTAGTTCCAATAATGGTGGTCTTCTTAGGTCTAGGGACTAAGTCCCAAACCTGACTCCTCTCAAATTGACCTAGTTCATCTTACATTGCAATAATCCAATCGGGATCATTTAATGCTTCATCAATTTTTCTAGGTTCAATTTCGGAAATTAGAGCAACTTCATTAGCCTCATTCCTGAAGAATGATCTAGTCCTAACCCCTTGATGGATGTCTCCAACAATTTGGTCTTGGGGATGACTAGAGGCTAGTCTCGTTTGCCTTGGTGTTGGTGGTGCTTCTTGAACGAGTTCACTAGACACAAGTTCAGCCTCAGGATCCGGCTGATCAATGAGTTGTCTAGGCTCACCGTCATCAGACTCATCACCATTAACACTATTTGGAGAATCATTCAAACTTAGTCTCCTAAGTTCGAGTTGAACTCCTTCTACATTTTCTGATTGGTCAATTGATTTTGGAAGTTCCTCAAAAACCACATCAGAAGACTCTTCAACTAGTCTAGTTCTCTTGTTGTAGACTCGGTAGGCTTTGCTAACTAGGGAGTACCCGACTAGTATCCCTTCATCAGCTTTTGCCGTGAACTTTCCAAGATGATCCTTGGTGTTTAGGATGAACACCTTACACCCAAACACCCTAAGGTGTTTAACCGTAGGTGGTTTCCCAAACCAAAGTTCATGGGGAGTCTTTTCTAAAAACCTATGGATGAGAACTCGATTTTGCACATAGCAAGCTGTATTTACAGCTTCAGCCCATAAGTAACTCGGGAGTGAGTACTCATTAAGCATGCTTCGTGCAGCCTCTTGAAGTGCACGGTTCTTCCTTTCTACAACACCATTTTGTTGTGGTGTTCTAGGAGTAGAGAACTCATGTCTATAACCCTTATCTTGACAAAATTCTAGAAACCTTTGGTTTTGAAATTCACCTCCATGATCACTTCTTATTGTCTTAATTGTTGATGATTTCTCATTTTCAATTCTTCTACAAAAAGAAATGAAAATATCTACGGTTTGATCCTTATGTTTTAAAAAGTAAGTCCAAGTATATCTAGTAAAATCATCAATGATAACAAAGCAATATCTACTTCCATTCAATGATATGATGGTACTACAATCAAATAAATCCATGTGAAGTAAATCTAATGCATTGGAAGTACTTACAGTGCTTTTACCTTTATGTGCAGATTTTGTTTGCTTACCCATTTGACACGCATCACATAATTTATCTTTTTCATACTTGATGCTTGGTAAGCCTCGCACTAGTCCCTTGTTGGCCAACTTCCGGATGTTCTTCATGTTCACATGTGCTAGCCTCCGGTGCCAAAGTGTGGACTCTTCTTCTTTTGACATGAAACACTTAGCAAAAGCATTAGTAGCACTTTTAAATGAAACTTGATAAATATTGTCTACTCTTGCTCCTACTAGTACCGTGTCCAAAGTGTCATTCTGTCTAACTAGACATTGACTTGGTTGGAAGTCAATTGTGTAACCCGTGTCACACAATTGACTGACACTTAGGAGATTAAACTTCATCCCTTACTAGAAGGACATTTGAGATTCTAAGACATTCGGATATTTGAATGTCTCCTATTCCTATGACCTAAGACTACATTGTTACCGAATGATACATTACCTCTACTCTTCTTGTGAAATGTGGTAAACATGATCTATCCCCGGTCATGTGTTTGGAGCATCCACTATCAACAAACCAAGTTGATAGATGCTCCCCCTCAATCATAACCTACACAATTCGAAAAATAGAAGTCTTAGGTGTTGGTGCAGTATGCACCCAAGTCAAACCTGTGTTTTGATATTGGCAAAAAGGTTCAAAAGTTAAGGGTTAATGGTTGTCTAACGAGTTTCTTGAGTGTACAGGAAAAGCCCTAGTGAAGGAATGCTAGGCACTGGCGAAGGACTGCCAGACAGGACAAGCCCTAGCGAAGGAATGCTAGGCACTGGCGAAGGGCTGCCAGAAGAAAAAACCTAGCGAAGGGCTGCTAGGCACCAAGCGAAGGGAAGCTTGGTAACTCAAGACCTGGCGAAGGACTGCTGGGCAAAAGTCCAACTGGAGGATCCGGTTGGCACCAGGTAAAACTCTCCCGAGAGGAGTAGGTGAGGACGCGTTCCCCTCGAGGGAACATTAGGCGTCGGTTCGACCTAGGGCTCCATTTTGGAGATCCAAAGTCAGAACCAAGACAGCTAAGGCTGTTTTAACTAACTTATTATTTGCTGTTTTGGACTAACCCTGGATGCAGGACCGAAGGACTGTGTTTCTGCAGCTCAGAGAGCCTCAAAGGAGTGAGGCCGTAGCTGAGTAGGGCGCCCCGGATGTGTCGGGCGCCCCAGAGTCAACCCAAAGTCAGCAGAGAGGTAAACGCCCCGACAGCAGCGCAATTGGGGGCGCCCCGCGTGTGTCGGGCGCCCCGCATGTCGGGCGCCCCGCGTGTCTCGGGCGCCCACTGTGCCACGCCACTGAAGGCTGCTGCAGCTCACTCTCGCGAAGCCCTGAAGATGACGCTTTGACCGGTCAACCGGGCGCCCCGCGCGCGTCGAGCGCCCCGGTCAAAGCTGATCCCGAAGATGAAGAGATCAGCCTTGACCAGAGGGCTCGCCGGATCAAGAGCCACGTGGGGGGCGCCCCGAGCATGTCGGGCGCCCCCTGCCCTATATAAAGAGGGCCTCGACCCTATTCTTGAACAACCAATTCCTTCGACAATTCTACGCTCTTCTGCTTCCACGACACGCTCCAGAAAGCTGCCAACTCAAGCCGACGACGTCCCGCTGCTCCATAACTTCAATCTTCACCGGACGTCGGTAACAAGAGTTGTATTTAAGTTTACGAGAATATTTTTATTATTATTTGTGAGTAAACTTTTGCGAACTTATAGAATTGCCCGCAGAAAACGGTCAACGACCGTGGGCCTTGGAGTAGGAGTCGACCCAGGCTCCGAACCAAGTAAACCGGCTGTGTTTGCGTTGTTGTGTTCTCTTTTATTTCCGCTGCGCACCCGCTCTTTTTAAATCCGAACGAATTGCGACATTCACCCCCCCCCTCTCTCGCATTTCTCGATCCAACAAGTGGTATCAGAGCGGGGAAGTCAAATTTGGTGCAACCACCAGTTTGAATATTTTTCGAATTTTTTTTCTCTCATTTTTTTTTAAAATAAAAAAAAATCTTCGTTCGAGTTTTTATCTCAAGGTTGGTGCAACACCCCTTGAAATCTGTGTTTGATTATTTCTTCCCGCACTACTAATCCAAGACCAAGTCTTGGAAATATTTTTGTTGTTTACTTTTATTTTAGTAACAAATGTCTATCCAAGAAGGATTTAGCACCGCTAGACCTCCACTTTTCAGTGGAGAAGACTTTCCCTACTGGAAAAGTCGAATGGAGGTCCACCTGAAAACTCAGGTGGAAATGTGGATAATCATCCAGTCTGGACTGATGATTCCCACCAATGCTGAAGGTGTACCACAAGACTACTCAGAATGGGACACTGCCCTTAAACGAAAGATTGAAGCTGACGCCAAAGCAACCCAGACTCTACAATGTGGACTAACGAAAGAAGAGCTGAACCGCGTAGGACCCTTCAAAAGTGCAAAGGAACTATGGGCTAAATTGATTGAACTCCACGAAGGAACTTCAGATACAAGGATCAGCAAACGAGACTTGCTACTGAACAAGCTCTTCACTATCAAAATGGCAGATAACGAGACAGCAGCCCAGCTCCACGCCAGAATCCAGGAGCTGATGAATGGTCTTCACGCAATAGGTCACCAGGTTCAAAACCGTGATCTGATAAGGTACGCCCTAAACGCATTCCCTAGGACCACCTTGTGGGCATCTATGGTAGATGCATACAAGGTCTCTAGGGATCTTTCAAAAATTAAGCTAGATGAGTTATTTTCTGAACTTGAGCTGCATGAACAGACTAACTCCAATTTGGTCGAGAAAAGTATAGCCTTTTTTGCAGGGAAAACAGGGAAAATGACCAAGAAGAAAATTCAAGTTGAACCTGAATCTACCTCAGATTCAGAAATAGAAGATCAAGAAGAAGATCAATCAGAACTGGTCCGGCTAGCTCGAAGCTACTACAAAAAGTTGAAGAACCAAACTAACACACGGAGAACAAGCCGAAGAAAGGACGGACAAGATGAACCGGCAACTGACAAACAAAAGCCCAACGTAACCTGCTACGAATGCAAGAAGAAGGGCCACTACAAGACTGAATGTCCAAGTCTAAAGGAGTCCAAAAAGAACAGAAAGAAGAAGGCACTCCAAGCAACCTGGGACGAGTCTTCCTCAGAAGAAGAAGAAGAAGCACCTCAGTCCAATCTTCTAGCCCTGACCGCTTCGGATCAAATCGAGACTGACTCAGACTCGGAACGGGACGACGGCAAGCTGACATTCTCCGAAGACGGCGAAATAAAGGTAACGGGTTTTTCAAAATCGCAATTAAATTCTCTTATTTCCTATCTATCCCGAGATTTGGCGAAAGCCAAACTCCGAATCGAGTCCCTCCGACAGGAAGTAAAACTCCTGAAAGAGGGAGCTGATTCTAATTCCTTAACTGAGAAAATTCAGGAAGAAACCCCTGATCAAGTTGAGAAACTTGAATCAGAGAATTTCTCCTTGAAAACTCAAGTCAAGGATTTAAGAACAGCTTTAGAACGATTCACTTCTGGTTCCAAGAATCTTGATATGATTCTGGGAAAACAGAAGTCTGTTCTAAACCGATCCGGACTTGGCTATAGAACCAAATCTCGGCAAAGATCTTACTTTGCTGTACTGAACCAGTCAAGACCTAAGGTTCAGGCATGGGTGCCAAAACTGTGCCTGACTAAACCAACTGGTTCAAATCAATTTTGGATCCCCAAGGACAAGATTCACCTCTTGCCTAACCCATATAGAGGCTATAGTCCAGGGGGAGCCAAAATCAAAACAATTTTTATAATTAGATAGTTTTTTTTATTGATTGTGTGTTTATTTAATTTCTTGCAAATTGCTATGCTTAGATTTAAGGAATTCTTAGATTTAAGGACTAAAATTACTTGAAAATTGAAAACATAGTATTGGGAGGAGGTGAGATGATAGTACGTTAGGGAAGCCAATTTGGCGGAACTAGCCGAAGCTACCGATCCAAGACCCAAGCTAGTTAGACCAGAAAATGACCTAATTTAATTTGAAAATGAAATTTCATTAAAAGGCTTTGTCAAGGAAAGGGTGGATGATCCCATAAGGCTTCGGCCAAAGAAGGCCTAGTGCCTCGCCAAGACCTGGAAGCCAATTTCTGAAATTCAAATTCAAGTTAACTTTTGTCAAATTCGAATCTAACTCAAATTTCAAATAATTATAGATTCTAAACTGTTTTTCAAAACCTCTATTTTTCAAACTTATTATCTTTTTGAAAAACACTTAATCTGTTTTCAAAAGTAAATATCTTTTCAAAATAAATGAAAATTCCCTTTCAAAATTAATTTTTACCTTCAAACCTGTCTCACAAAAACCTTAAGGTTAACGTGATTGAAAACCCTAGATTCAGTGAGACAGGAAAATTAAGCTCAAATTAAACCACCTTGCTTGTGCTTTCATAATCATGGTCAAACTATGATTAACCTAGTCAAACATGGTCAAACACAGTCAAACGGAGTCAAACAGTCAAACCTGGTCAAAACAGTCAAAAGTCTGGTACCTAGGGCGCCCGTAACCTGTCGGGCGCCCCTGCCAACACTGAAAAGGTACCAGCTCCAGTCAAAGCAGCAAAAGCTGCATTTGACCGACTTGAGAAGGGCGCCCGTAACCTGTCGGGCGCCCCCATCAAAACCTGTCTCCCACGCTGATTAAAGCAGTCAAAAGCTGCTGACAAACAGCTTTTAAGAAGGGCGCCCGTGACCTGTCGGGCGCCCCTACAGACCTTTTCCCTGCCCGAGGCAAAACCAACCTGTAAAGGGCGCCCGTGACCCGTCGGGCGCCCCCCCCCCATCAACCCCTATAAAAGGGACCCGAGACTCCCTCATTTCCCACACCACATCTCACACTCCTTCTTCCCTTTGCCTCATTCTTGTGGATCAAGTGAACCTAAGCCTTCCCTTGCCTCAACCATGCCTCCAAGGTATGAAATTTAGTTGTGCAATTAATTTTTCTTAAATTACAAATTTTTTTTGCACACTCCTTCTTTATCCTTAATCACTTATTTTTTCTACACTTAGAAAACGCCGAGCAGTTCAGTCGAACCCCGGTAATGAGCCCAGTCCCGACCCTAGATTTCCTAACCTAGCACTTTGTAACAAGTTCGCACAAACCACCTACATTCCGATTAAAACAAGCTACCTTAACCGTCATTTCTTCTCCCAATCCTGTCCAGTCGCAATGTCCGCAATTAACTTCTATCAACTAGATAACCTCGTATTCTGCACACATTCGATCAACAACACCCTATGTGCAGAATTCTATAACAACATAGTTAGGCAAGACCACTTGAGCTTCGTCACTACCGTTCAAGGAATGCCCTTGAGCATCACTCCTACCCTACTGAACCGATTTTTGGGACTCCGACCATCTCAGTCCATCTTCTGTTGCTACCCTCCAAGGAACCCGCCCTTCGACGCCCCCTACTCTCATATTGACCTGAACACCTTATACAACTATTTCTTTGGGGAAGCCATGGACCCTGCAGAGGGCAGTTCCACTCCACCCGACTCCCGATTCAGGACTACGCTCTCTACAGAGTAATTGTCCGTTGCATCCTTCCTTTGTCCACTAGGGACACAGCCACCATGAAACCCTTTCACACTTTTCTTCTCTATGCCCTTATCCACCATCTGGACATAGATATAGGCCTTCACCTCTTCAACTGTATCCTACATGCCTCTAGTGTATCCACTAAGGGCGGATCCGCACTCCCTACTGCCACGTCATCACCTCTATCCTCCACCACCACGGCCGAAATATCGCTGACGGCGAGATTACCACGATGACCGAATTCGACGAGATAGGATTTAGAAACTTTTCTTTAGCCGGTATAGACGTCTCGGGCACCGGGGTTCTGACTTGGCGACGCCAACCAGCCGCACAGGACATTGCCGACGAGGAGGTCGAGGTCGACGCTGCCGACTTAGCAGTAGAGGTAGAACAGCCCGCTCCACCGACCTTGTACGAGAGAGTTACACGACTCGAGACGCACGTCCAGAGCTTCAGAGAAGAAGTGGAAGCGTACCATATTGAAGACCAAGAGACAAACTTAGGCTACTACAACAACATTATGAGTACCCTCACAGCCGATAGAGAAGCCTGGAATGCACAGTACCATGAGATCATGGCACGATTTGATGCATGGCAGCCGGGCCCATTTGATCCTCCTGGTCCCTCCTCTTAGATGACTTAGACATGTACCCATTTGACTACCCCTACTGAGTAGGGTTGACTTCTGTTGACTTGTACTAGACTTCAACTTGAACTATGCTAATCTTAGCTTGACTTGTTTATTTTTTTTTTGACTAAGAAGGCAGTTAGGGTTATGCTTAGTAGAATAGAATCATTTGGTTTTTGGATTTTCAATTTTAAATTGAACTTAAAATGTCTTTTAAAATGTTTTTTTTAACTTTAAAAAGGTTTTTTTACTTAGTTTTATTTCAAAAACTACCCCTTTCAAAACTAGGGCTTTTTCGAAAATGGACTTAGCCTAGGCTCTAACCCTAGAACTGCATGCACCTATAGATCTAGAAGCCAGCATCTCACAAGCACCTTAGGGCACTTTTTGAATGATAACCTAGAAAGGGTTGAGATGCTTAGGTCTTTGCCTTAACTCAAGATGCTTTAAGTCAGTGCATCTGCAGCAGTTGGGGCACTAAATACAAACTGAACAGCAATCAAGTTAAGTGTCAAGTTTAGACAATCTAACTTGAACAGCTCACTTAACTTGACTAACCCTAGCCAAAAACTACTGTTTATAACAGTTAGTAAGTAGCTAAGTGGGTTAGACAGGTCCCTAAAGGATTAACCAGACTTAGGTCTTATTTTGATTCAGTACAGCAAATGCCTATTTAAGTATTGCAAATTTTTTTTCTGCATTCTTTTTGATATATGTCAAAGGGGGAGAGTTGGAAAGGAAACAGGAACACAATTTTTTCTTTTCCATAGTCTTTTTCAAAAAGTTGAACTGAAAAATTGGTATAATTTTATTTCTAAGCTCTGAACTATTTTTTTGCTTAAAATGATTTTTTACTTAATGTTTCTAAGTTTGAAATTTTTCCCAAAAACTGAAAATTTTCTAAAGTCTGAAATTTTTTTCAAAATGAAAATTTTCTAAAGGTTAAACCAGAATGTTTTGAACTTAGCAAAAACTGTAGAGATTTCCTAACTTATTATCAAAACATGAAATCTTCTAAGTACTTCATTCACACCACCTTTTTTGAAAAACCTAGGGGGAGATTTCTTCCTAGGGGGAGGGAATCTAACTTAGGATTTTAAATTCAGCATTTTTCCTTAACTTTTTGAACTAGGTTGCCATATATCAAAAAGGGGGAGATTGTTGTGCAGTATGCACCCAAGTCAAACCTGTGTTTTGATATTGGCAAAAAGGTTCAAAAGTTAAGGGTTAAGTGTTGTCTAACGAGTTTCTTGAGTGTACAGACAAAAGCCCTAGTGAAGGAATGCTAGGCACTGGCGAAGGACTGCCAGACAGGACAAGCCCTAGCGAAGGAATGCTAGGCACTGGCGAAAGGCTGCCAGAAGAAAAACCTTAGCGAAGGGCGCTGCTAGGCAACCACAGCGAAGGGCGGAAGCTGGGGTAACTCAAGACCTGGCGAAGGACTGCTGGGCAAAAGTCCAACTGGAGGATCGTTGGCACCAGGTAAACTCTCCCGAGAGGAGTAGGTGAGGACGCGTTCCCCTAGCAGGAACATTAGGCGTCGGTTCGACCTAGGGCTCCATTTTGGAGATCCAAAGTCAGAACCAAGACAGCTAAGGATGTTTAAAACTTAACTTATTATTTGCTGTTTTGGACTAACCCTGGATGCAGGACCGAAGGACTGTGTTTCTGCAGCTCAGAGAGCCTCAAA
>JAGFNQ010007139.1:0-71678 GCA_024364735.1 Boesenbergia rotunda | reverse complement strand
ATCATAACCTACACAATTCGAAAAATAGAAGTCTTAGGTACCCAAACCTTGGGACCTAAAGCATCAACTAAACATGACTTAGGCACCCATGCCTTGACAACTTTCTTTTGAGTCTTGGGTGTCCTAGATTGTCTCATGTCAGTCCTAGACATGAGAGATACAAATGAGGGTTCTTTAGGGCGGTAACCAATACCGGCCCTATTGTAAACCGCTCTTTGGGCATTTAAAATCATATCTAAGGTCTTAGAGATATTTGAGAATTTCTCAAGAATATTCTTGAGCTTCTCAACTTCACTCTTCAAAGATTGGTTTTCCTCTACTAACCCAATATCATGTATATCATTGATTTTCTCAACCTTAGAGGATTTCAGGCTTACAATCTCATGTTTCAAAGATTTAATTTCATCTTCTAGTAATTCAACATGCAAGTCATCAATGTTATCATCCCTAGAAGCTTTCAATTGATCAATCTCTAATTGCAATGCTTTAACTTTGTTTTTGGATTTCTTAAGCATACTAGTTAAACATGCAATTGCTCTATAACATTTTTCAAGCTCGGGAGAAGTTACCTCTTCATCATCCGAAGATGATGAAGCCGTGTTTGCGGAGCTTGAAGTTTCTTCACTGCTCTCCTCTCCAAGAGCCATGAGAGTCACTTGCCTTGTGCTCTTCTCCTCCTTCTCATCATCGGATGAACTAGAAGATGACTCATCCCAAGAAGCCTTCAAGGCTTTCTTCTTCTTCTTGGATTTCTCTTCTTTTCTTTTGGGTTTCTCCTCCTTTTTAAGCTTCGGACATTCATTCTTGAAATGTCCTCTCCTACCACACTCAAAGCAAGATGCATTATTCTTATCAAGCTTGAATTCACTAGTGTTACCTTTCCTTTTGAACCGTCAGTCTCTTCGCATCATCCTTCGCACGAAGTTCGCCATCTCGGATGAAGAAGAGCCACTGCCATCTTCCTCTGAGTTTGACTCGGATTCGGAGGAGGATGAAGATGATGAAATCTCTTTCTCCTTCTTCTTCTCCTTCTTCTTCTTAATGGTCCGGTCCCCTGCAACTAAGGCAATCCCCTTCTCCTTGGGGCCTTTGTTAGCCATTTCATGCAATTCCATCTCACAAAATAAATCATCTAATTTTACAATAGATAAATCCTTGGATACTTTGTAGGCATCCACCATGGATGACCACAAAGCATTCCTTGGAAATGCTTTCAAGACATACCTCACAAGGTCGCGATTCTCGACCTTTTCATCAATTGAATGAAGTCCATTAAGAACTTCTTTAAACCGGCTATGGAGCTCACTTACCGACTCATTCTCCTTCATGGAGAGATTTTGAAGCTGATTGAGGAACAAGTCCCTCTTTGCAATCCTCGAGTCTCGGGTGCCTTCATGGAGCTCTATGAGTTTGTTCCACAAATCTTTTGCACTCGTAAAGGGACCAACCTTGATGAGTTGGTCTTTGTTCATGCCGCATTGTAGAGTGACAACCGCCTTAGCGTCGGCTTCACTTTTCCTTGTTTGGTCGGCAGTCCACCGCGAAGATTCGAGTTCCTTACCTTCATCATCCTTAGGAGGAATGAATCCTTCCTTCACCGCGAACCACGTATGGATATCCATCTTCAAATAGTATTCCATTTTTGATCTCCAATATTGGAAGTCGGCGCCATCAAAGAATGGAGGTCGGGTGGTGGAGAAGCCTTCTCTCAAAGCCATCTTGTTGAAAACTCTCGGTTGTTAATCCGTGTATAGAGCCCCTTGCTCTGATACCACTTGTTGGGTACGAGATGGCTATAGAGGGGGGGGGGTGAATATAGACAATCGCTTGCCCCTTGAATACTTATCACGATTTCTGCAACTCAAATATCAGTAGCACAGCGGAAAGAATAGAAAACAGAGTATGCAGTAAAACCGAAACGAAAGCAAAACAAACACAACTAGCAAGATCGCTAACACGGAGGGTTTACAAGGTTCGGGGATAACTTGCCCCTACTCCTTGGCGTGCCCTTGAGGTGGGCGATCCCTTGATCGTCGGCAGATCAAGCCCCGGTTAACACCGGATATGAAGCAACCTCATTCTCGGTGGAGAAACCTCTCCACAGCGTATTTCACACAATGATATATAATAAGCACAATGAAACAACAACAAGAAAGTCTTACTCAAACACTTAGAGAGAACAAAACACAGCAAGCTTCCCTGAGCTCCACCCAGTGGCGATCTCACGCAGACCCCGTCTGCTTCGTGTCTTCCCACTGTCGGACTCCAAGCTTCTTGTTTTCTCCTTCAAGCGCTCAAGTATGATGATTGCTCCTCAATAGCTTGCTTAGAATAATTGGAGAACTCAAGAACAGCAAGCTTTTCGCTCAGGAACTCAAGAGCACGAAGAAGTTCAACAAGTATCAACTGTAAGTCTTCTTGAACTCCACTCTCGCATTCCTTTTTGTTTCTCCGCCAAGCGACAGGTGACACCATCTCTGTAGCTCCCAGCTACTCATCTGCCAATGCCAGCCTCTACTGAGCTATCTCTGGACTCACTAAGCTCCTCAGCCAAGCCCCAGTCTTAGCTCCAGTCCGCAGCTCGCCGTTGCAACCTGAGATGGGAAAAGGGACAAACCTGCTCCAAGGAAAGTACGCCTTGACTTCTCCTTGAGTGTTTGAGTCTTCCTCTGTCACCTGAAACTCAATCAGAGCATTAGAGCAGAAGATCAAGCAACATATCAACATACATCAGCAAATCGGATTCGGTCAGACGCTCTGACCACGTCTGTCAGTGGAATTTGAATTAAAGTGATCGGTCACCGGACCGATCCAGGGTGTGTGGATCGATCACCAGATCGATCCACTGCTTTGCCAGGATTCCCAGCTCTCGCAGCTATACACTCCTGATTGGTCACCAGACCGATCAGATTGGATCCTGATCGATCATCCAGACCGATCAGAGCAGATGAACAGTAACTTTTTAATCAAATCCAAGATCCCTGATCGGTCACCAGACCGATCCAAGACTTTGATCAGCAAGGGAACTCACTCACCGTTTGCTCCCTGATCGGTCACCAGACCGATCAGAAGCAAGACAGCAAGGAAGCAGCTTGCTCCCTGATCGGTCACCGGTCCGATCAGGAGCCACACAGTAGATTCCCAATCTCACTGTGCGCTCCTTGATCGGTCACCAGTCCGATCAGACATAGCTGGATCGGTCACCAGACCGATCCACTAAGGAGCAGCGTGCCAATGTCCCTGATCGGTCACCAGACCGATCCAGTGACTCAACCCTAGCCCTCCAAGCTAGGAATTCATCCACCTTAGCCCTCCAAGCTAAGGATTTTTCCATCTAACTCTCCAAGTTGGGAATTTGCACCTAACCCTCCAAGTTAGGACTTTTCACCTAGCCCTCCAAGCTAGGACTTTTCACCTAGCCCTCCAAGCTAGGACTTTTCACCCAACTCTTCCGAGTTAGAATATCATCCAACCTAGCCCTCCAAGCTAGGCACCTGACCCTCCAAGCCAGGACTTTTTCACCTAATTCTCCAGGATGGGAATTTGCACCTAACCCTCCAGGTTAGGACTTTTCACCTAGCCCTCCAAGCTAGGACTTTTCACCCAACCCTTCCGAATTAGGACTTTTCCAACACCTAGCCCTCCAAGCTAGGATTTTCCACACCTAACCTCCCAGGTTAGGATTCTCCAACACCTAGCTCTCCAAGCTAGGATTTTCCACACCTAACCCTCCAGGTTAGGATTTTCCCTATCATGCCTAATCCTCGATTAGGACTTAATCATAATCATCACACCTAACCTCCCAGGTTAGGATTTTCCAAATCATGCCTAATCCTCGATCAGGACTTAATCATAATCCACCTAACCTCCCAGATTAGGATTTTCCATATCATAATCATCCTCCTAACTTAAAATCGTTGTCAACACTAAAACAACAATCAAGGCCAGACTGTATCAACACTATACATTGAACCCGCATCCAATAATCCGAAACCCAATAAATATAAGTTAGATCACTTAAATGGCTCAGATTGTATTTACATGTGCAACTTACAAATAAGCCCACCTAATAGAGATAATAATGTTGGTGCAGAAATGCACCTAAGTCAAACCTGTGTTTTGATAATGGCAACATAGGTCAAAAGTTAAGTCTTTCTTGTTTTCTAACAAGTTAAATAAGTATGCAGAAAAAGCCCTAGCGAAGGACTGCTAGGCACTGGCGAAGGACTGCCAGCACCAAAAGCCCTAGCGAAGGACTGCTAGGCACTGGCAAGGACTGCCAGCACCAAAAGCCCTAGCGCAGGACTGCTAGGCACTGGCGAAGGACTACCAGCACCAAAAGCCCTAGCGAAGGACTGCTAGGCAACTGGCGAAGGACTGCCAGCTCACAAGACCTGACAAAGGACCGTCAGGCAAAAGTCCAACCAAAGGAGCGGTTGGCATCAGGTAAACTCTCCCGAGTGGAGTAGGTGAGGACGCGTTCCCCATCGAGGGAACAGTAGGCATCGGTTCGACCTAGGGCTCCATTTTGGAGACCAAAGTCAGAACCAAGATAGCTAAGGCTGTATAAAATAATTGTTAATTGTTTTGTTGTGTTTTGGACTAACCCTTGATGCAGGACCGAAGGAATGTGTGTCTGCAACTCAGAGAGCCTCAAAGGAGTGAGGCAACAGCTGAGCAAGGCGCCCTGAGTGTCCAGGGCGCCCTCAAGGTGAACCAGAACCAAGCGAAGCAAAATAGGCTTCAGCTGCTTACTGGGTAAGGCGCCCTCAGCAGCGAAGGCGCCTTCGTCAGTGAAGGCGCCTTCAACAGCCAAGGCGCCTCCAGCTCTCTCTGCGAAGCCTCAGCTTTATCCACAGCCGAGTCTTCTGCGCGGAAAAAGTCAGCCGAGGCGCCCTCTGCGACCAGGGCGCCCCAGAGGTCAAACTTCATCCCTATTCCGGTGCAATAAGGCTTGACCGAGCGAAGCACGGATCGGGTGACACGTGGCAGGGCGCCCTCGACGACCAGGGCGCCCCTGGGTGCTATAAATAGCACCCCTCGACCCCAAGCTTAACATGAACTTCGCTCCAACGATTCAAAGTTCTTCTACGCTCTTGCCTTGCTCCAGAAACGCCTCACCTCGAGCCGACGACGTCCCACTGCCCCAAAAAGATTCGATACACTCCGGACGTCGGTAACGAAGAACTTAGTACTTTATTATTAATTCATTGCAATCTCTTTTGTAATTGAAATTATTTGTAACCGATTTTGCGCGAATATAGAATTGCCCATAGTAAACGGTCAACGACCGTGGGCCTTGGAGTAGGAGTCGACACAGGCTCCGAACCAAGTAAAAACCTCTGTGTCTGTGTGCTGTGTTTCTTGTTTTAATTTCCGCTGCGTACCTACTCTTATTCTAATCCGAAAGTTATCCGATATTCACCCCCCCCTCTATCGGGCTCCTTGATCCAACAAATAATAATATCCAATATGTTGGAGAGTCAGTGATGGGAGAAAATCAGGATATACAAAGATAGGTGGCTGCCAAAAAACCACAATATCTTAAAACCCCAAGCTAATGTACAACTTAATGATGATCCTATTGGATACGATTTTGCAAAGCAAAATTTTGGTGTCATCGATCATTGAAAGTCAAGTTTGACTTCAAAATTGAAATCTACATTTCGCTTAGATAAATCTGGACTATTTATTTGCTCAAAACCGATTAAAGGTAAATGAGAAATTAATTGTTCAAAGATACGCTCAAATAAATATTAAGAAAAAAGATGGGGCTTTTTAGTCCCACATTGCTAACCGGCGAAAGCTGATGTTTCCTTATATGTGTTCTTATGCTAATATTGTTAATACAAAAACACAAGAGGTCACTACCCTTGGGCGAGCAGGTGCTCGCACCTGCGAGCTCGCCACCCGCCACGCGTGCACGCGCGCAATGGGCGCTTTGTTGGCGCACTTCGCACGTATGCATCGTCGCGAGGAGCATTGAGGAGCTTTAATTTATGCTCCACGTGGCGGTGACGTGTCGTGATCAGGTGACGCCACGTGGCATGTCGGTGTGACGTGTCATGATCAGGTGGTGCCACATGGCATGTCGCAGTGACGTGTCGTGATCAGGTGAGACCACGTGGCATGTCGATGTGACGTGTCATGATCTGGTGGTACCACGTGGTATGTCGGTGACGAGGCAGTGCCTATGTGGCACGTGACTGTGTAGAGAATGATGACTGGATTGGGCGAACAGATGGTGGCCGTCGGATCAAAGATCTGGACAGATTGCAGAAAGATGCGATCTGGAGCGTCAGATCAAATATCTGGATAGATCGCAGGCAGGTGCGATCTGGAGCGTCGGATTCAAATCTGACTGTGAAGAGGGAGGATGGATCTGAGGCGTCGGATTAACTGATCTAATCTGATGGCCGAGATCAAGATGGGATCTGAAGAGTTATAACTCTTCAGATCAATGGACAAGATTAAATGACCTTTAAAGGGTTATACCCTTTCGTTATGAACGGTCCAGATCTGTCCGAACCAAAGGGTACTTACCTCTTCACTCAATATAAATAGATCCCTCCACTAGATCATTTCATTCATTCAAGCATTGCAATCTAAAGCATTTGCACTCCATCTTCTGCATCGAGAGTCCAAAAAGCCTGCGAAAAGGTTCGCCGGTCTCGGAATTTGAAGTGCTACTATTCCGAGACGACGTCGTTGTATCTTGGAAACGAATTGTTGCTATCCGTGAGCACCAGTAGCGGAGCAATATCATTTTACGGAGATAGTGTAAAACACTAGCCTCGACGTAATCCAATCAGTTTGCTTTCTCCGAAAGCAACCTCCTGGAAGATCCGATGGTCATAAATCGACTAAGTCAAATACCGAGGAGATACAAGTGACTGTCAAATTTCCAACAATCGTAAAACGATATTCGGCAAACTGATATGGCCGGAGTCAATGATGTACCAACCGCCGTCGTCCCTCACGCCGAGAAGTCGAACGGAGCCAACTTCAAAATCAACGATATACCAACTGCCGTCCCTCACGCCGAGAAGCCGGAGAAATTCAACGGAGCCGACTTCAAAAGATGGCAGTAGAAGATGCTGTTCTACCTAACCATGCTGAACCTTGTACGGTTCCTGCGTGAAGACCCGCTAGCCGCTACGGAAAAGAATTCCACGAGCCAGGCTGCTTACGATGCATGGTCACACGGCGACTTCCTGTGCCGCACGTTCTTAATGCGCTGGACTATGCGCTATATAACGTATATTGCATAATGGAGGCGACTAAGTCACTGTGGGAATCGCTAGAGAAGAAATACAAAACCAAAAACGCTGGGCTGAAGAAATTCATCGTCGGCCGATTTCTGGATTTCAAAATGGTGGATTCCAAGAGCGTCACGTCTCAGGTCCAAGACATGCAACTGATAATGCATGATCTGGACGCCGAAGTAATGACACTGAACGAGTCATTCAAAGTTGCTGCGGTAATCGAGAAACTCTCTTCGTTATGGAAGGATTTCAAAAATTACCTAAAGCACAAGCAGAAGGAAATGAGACTTGAAGACCTCATCCTGCGGCTGCAAATAGAGGAGGATGATCGAAAATTATCCGACTCTAGAGGAACAAAGCGGACAGTCGATGAGATGTCCAACCTGACGGAACCAAAAGCAAAGAAGCCGAAGCAACCGAACCAGAAGGCTCAAGGCAAAAAGTTCAAGGGCACGTGCTACAATTGTGGAAAGTCAGGACACATGTCCAAAGACTGCAGACGCCCGAAGAAGACAACCAAGAGCCAGAAGAATGCTGTGAACCAAGTCGCAACCTCCGATGACATAGATCTCAGCGATCTGAATCTCACTGATGTCGTGTTCGAAGCCAATTTGGTGGACAACCCGAAGCAGTGATGGATCGATACTAGAGCAACCCGCCACGTCTGTTCGGACAAGGCTATGTTCTCCAAGTACACCCCGATAAGTGGAAGAAAGCTCTATATGGGCAATTCCACGACGTCCTCAATTGTTGGACTCGAGACAGTTGTTCTAAAAATGACGTCTGGGAAGGAGCTAACTCTCATTGATGTGCTCCATGTTCCCGACATCAGGAAGAACTTAGTTTCTGGATCGGCACTTGTTAAAGTCGGATTCAAACTAGTGTTCCAATCCAACAACTTTGTGCTTACGAAGAACGGTGTCTTCGTAGGAAAGGGATATTTAGAACAAAATTTGTTCAAAATGGTTGTAATGACTGTACACCGTAATTTTGATGGTAATAAATTAAAAACTTCCAGCTATGTTGTTGAGTGTTTTAATTTATGACATGATCGGCTTAGGCATGTCAATAATAATACTCTGAAACGTCTCGTCAAACTAAATTTATTACCGAACATCGATGTTGACGAAACACACAAATGTGAAGTGTGTGTGGAAGTGAAAATGACGAGACTACCTTTTCATTCGGTGGAAAGGTCAACGACTCCTCTAAAATTAATACATAGTGATCTATGTGACTTGAAATTCGTGCAAATTAGAGGAGGTAAAAAGTACTTCATTACTTTTATCGATGACTGCACGAGGTTCAGTTATGTCTTTCTTTTAAGAAGTAAAGACGAAGCCCTGGAAGCTTTAGGAACCTATAAAACGGAAGTTGAAAATCAACTTGAAAAATGAATTAAAATAATTCGTAGCGATAGAGGTGGAGAATATGGTGCACCGTTTGATGAATTCTGTTCAGAATCTGAAATTATCCATCAGACAACGGCACCTTACTCACCTCAATCGAATGGTGTTGCCGAACGTAAAAATCTGACACTAAAGGAAATGATGAATGCCTTGTTGATAAATTCAGGCTTACCTCAGAACTTATGGGGGGAAGTCATATTATCAGCAAACTACATTCTCAACAAAATCGCTCACAAGAAAAGTGATAAAACACCATATGAACTATGGAAAGACCACGAGCCATCGTACAAATACTTGAAAGTGTGGGGGTGCTTAGCAAAGGTCGAAGTACCTAAGCCAAAGCAAGTTAAGATCGGACCTAAAACGTTCGATGCAATATTTGTCGAATATGCCCAAAACAGTAGTACATATCGCTTCATAGTTCATAAGTCAGACATTCCTGATATTCACGTGGGTACAACCATAGAATCTCAGAATGCAATGTGTTTTGAAGACGTGTTTCCAAATAAGAAGGAAAACGTTCAAAATAATGACAACGGAAGTTCTAACAAAGATAATGTTCCAGAACTTAGTTGTCATAAAAGCGCTATTGACAATCAAAGCGAAGAGCCACGTTGGAGCAAACGGGCTAGAGTTGAGAAATCGTTTGTGTCGGATTTGATGTCATTCATGTCAGAAATGGACCCAAGAACACTAAGCGAAGCTCTCTCTGGTCCCGACGACCCATTGTGGAAAGAAGCTGTCAATAGTGAAATCGAGTCCATCATGAATAACCATACTTGGGAATTAGTAGACCTTCCTTCTGGTACTAAACCATTAAGTTGTAAGTGGATACTAAAACACAAGTATAAAGCTGATGGATCGATTGACAAGTATAAGGCCAGACTTGTAGCTAAAGGGTACAAGCAACAGGAAGGCCTTGATTACTTCGATACCTACTCACCGGTGACAAGGATTACGTCCATACGAGTGCTGATAGCCATTGCAGCATTGTATGACCTTAAAATACACCAAATGGATGTTAAGACTGCATTCTTAAATGGTGAGTTGGAAGAAGAAATCTACATGGAGCAACCCGAGGGGTTCATAACTCCTGGAACTGAGGGAAAGGTGTGTTGACTTGTTAAGTCGTTGTATGGACTTAAACAAGTACCAAAGCAATGACACGAAAAATTTGACAAAATAATGATGTCAAACAAATTTAGAATAATGAATGTGACAAATGCATTTATGTCAAAAGCACACCTGAGAGTTATGTAATCGTTTGTCTATACGTAGACGACATGCTCATAATGGGAAGTAATCATGATATCATCATGAGTACTATGAAAATGTTGACCAATAGTTTCAACATGAAAGATATGGGTCTAGCAGATGTCATATTGGGAATTAAAATTTTCAGGACGTCCGATGGGATAGTTTTAACACAATCCTATTATGTAGAGTCAGTATTGAAAAGATTCAATGTATACGATATCTCTACTATAAAAACACCTATGGATCTAAGTCAACACTTAGCGACAAACCATAGTGAACCCATATCGCAATAGGAATATTCCCGGATAATTGGCAGTTTGATGTATCTCACAAACTGTACTCGTCCGGATATTGCCTGTGTGGTCAACAAACAGAGTCATTTTACGAGCAATCCAAATGACACCCATTGGAAAGCACTTATGCGAGTTCTTAGATATTTAAAATATACTATGAACTACAGATTACATTACGGAAAGTATCCCGCAGTCTTGGAGGGATATTGTGATGCTAATTGGATCTCCGATACAAAAGACTCCAAATCCACTAGTGGATATGTATTCACGATCGGTGGAGGAGCAGTATCTTGGAAATCCACTAAGCAAACATACATAGCTCGATCAACAATGGAATCCGAGTTTATATCACTTGATAAAGCAGTTGAAGAAGTTGAATGGCTGTAGAATTTCTTGGAAGATATTTCGAGCTGGACAAAACCTGTGCCCGCCGTACTTATCCACTGTGATAGTCAATCGGCAATTGGAAGGGCACAGAGTAGTATGTATAATGGTAAGTCACGACATATACGTCGTCGACATAATACCATTAGGCAGTTGATCTCGAACGGAGTGATTGCAATCGATTATGTCAAATCTAGGGATAATTTGGCAGATCCCCTAACGAAGGGGCTAAATCGAGATCAAGTATACTGCTCATTAAGAGGAATGGGATTGAAAATCTACAACTAAAAAACGACTGTAGCGGTAACCCAACCTTGTTGACTGGAGATCCCAAGATCTTGGTTCAATGGGGCAACGAAGTTACAGAAGTTGTGTAACAGCACAAGAGAAATAATTATCTCTACTATCCCAATCCTAGGATGATTTGGTGTTGTCCTACCACATGTAGTGAGGATAAGCTTATGCTTTTAATGACTTCTATACCTTTAAGGTGGAGTATGGTAGGATACTCTTGATAGAAGTGTCACCTATGTGAGTGTGAAGAAAGACCGCTTCAATGAAACACTCATGAATCCAAGATGGTGTCCATGGCCGAAACGGAACCAACCATGAGAACTAAAAGTGGGTGAGATAAGTTTCTGTGTGGGTGTTATTGTCTTAGTATACACCAACTGCTGAGCAGTTCAAGACATTACGTTCACTGCGCAGCCTAGTATGCTCGATAGCATTCCACTACGGAAGGTTCAAAGCCACAAGCTACCTTTCCCGATGCATTTACTTATCGATTGGACTCTTGTAAAGTGTCAGCATGCATACATGCAATACATGCATTAATTTCCATTCATGTGGGGGATTGTTGGATACGATTTTGCAAAGCTAAATTTTGGTGCCATGGATCGTTGAAAGTCAAGTTTGACTTCAAAATCAAAATCTACGTTTCGCGTAGATAAATCTGGACTATTTATTTGCTCAAAACCGATTAAAGGCGAATGAGAAATTAATTGTTCAAAGATACGCTCAAATAAATATTAAGGAAAAAGATGGGGCTTTTTAGTCCCACATTGCTAACCAGCGAAAGCCGATGTTTCCTTATATGTGTTTTTGTGCTAATATTGTTAATACAAAAGCACAAGAGGTCTCTACCCTTGGGTGAGCAGGTGCTTGCACCTGCGAGCCCGCCACCCGCCACGCGTGCACGCGTGCACGCGTGCACGCGCGCACGCGCGCAATGGGCGCTTTATTGGCGCACTTCGCACGTACGCATCGTCGCGAGGAGCATTGAGGAGCTTTAATTTATGCTCCACGTGGCGGTGACGTGTCGTGATCAGGCAACGCCACGTGGCATGTCGGTGTGACGTGTCATGATCAGGTGGCACCACGTGGCATGTCGCAGTGACGTGTCGTGATCAGGTGACGTCACGTGGCATGTTGGCGTGATGTGTCATGATCAGGTGGCGCCACGTGGCATGTCGGTGATGAGGCAGTGCCTCTGTGGCACGTGACTGTGTAGAGAACGATGACTAGATTGGGCAAACAGATGGTGGCTGTCGGATCAAAGATCTGGACAGATCGCAGGAAGATGCGATCTGGAGCGTCGGATCAAAGATCTGGACAGATCGCAGGGAGGTGCGATCTGGAGCATCGGATTCAAATCTGACTGTGAAGAGGGAGGATGGATCTGAGGCGTCGGATTAACTGATCTAATCTGACGGCCGAGATCAAGAACTCTTCAGATAAATGGACAAGATTAAATGACCTTTAAAGGGTTATACCCTTTCGTTATGAACGGTCTAGATCTGTCCGAACCAAAGGGTACTTACCTCTTCACTCAATATAAATAGATCCCTCCACTAGATCATTTCATTCATTCAAGCATTGCAATCTAAAGCATTTGCAGTTCATCTTCTGCATCGAGAGTCCAAAAAACCTGCGAAAAGGTTCGTCGATCTCGGAATTTGAAGTGCTACTATTCCGAGACGACGTCGTTGTATCTTGGAAACGAATTGCTGCTATCCGTGAGCACTAGTAGCGGAGCAATATCGTTTTATGGAGATAGTGTCAAACACTAGCCTCGACGTAATCCAATCAGTTTGCTTTCTCCGAAAGCAACCTCCCGGAAGATTCGACGGTCGTAAATCGACTAAGTCAAATACCGAGGAGATACAAGTGATTGTCAAATTTCCAACAGATCCAAAAGATTTACAATCTGCGTACAAATTACAAGTGAGTTTGCTCCTTACATGCTAGATTAAATATTGAAGAGACATGGATCATGGATGAAGAGAGATTTTAGGAATTTGATAGGAAGGGGGAATATGTTGTACAGAGTGGATACCATTTAACATATGCAATGTTGGATCCTTCGGAAAATCAGTCGAAAGTCTCATGTGAGAAGTGGTGGAATTCATATGGAATTTAGACATTCCGCTTGAAATCCGAATATTCTGGTGGAGACTATCGCTTGATATCATCCCTACATCAGCTAATTTCCATCGCCATCGGGTTCCATGCTCAGAATCTTGCTCCTTGTGGTGGCTTTCATTTTGACAGTTTCATTTATGCTCTGGTCCTATGTCTTGCGGTGTGGACTGTTTAGAAAGAATCAGCACTCTGGGGTGCAAATCCAGAGGTGCGAGATATGGAAACGCTGGATGTCTGTATGTGGTTAAAAACTAAGTGCAACAGAACACACTTCGAGAGCTTGGTCATATGTATGTGGGGCTGTGGAGAATGCGCATGAGAGCTCCTTATGGGAAAGAGTATGGGCCATTGAAACATAGCCTGAACTGGTGTGATGATCTGCTCCTGGATTTTCAACGATGTGTAGCAGAATTGAAATCTCATCCCACTGAATTAGGCTACAAAAGAGCCTCAAAATAGACGGATTCACTATCGGGAAAAGCTGGAGGTTGACGCTTGTATCAACGAGAAATTGAACCATTATGGAGTTGGTGGAGTGACATAAGATCATCATGGAAGGAAGATCTATGGATTTGGGAGGCGCACACAAGCACCACACTCGGTTATAGAAGGTAAACTCAATGCAATTCACTACGGACTTGCCAGAATTTAAAACTACAGACTAGCCAGAATTTAAAACTACCTAGGGCTGACAGAATCGAGAACTTTGAGAGTGGAAGTATCAAGAATTATGAGTAAACAAAGCAAAATTGAGTAATTGACCATCTTTGTATAAGATTTTCTAGATAATGAAAAAGAAATAAATTTGGTATCACATTAATATACGTTAAATAAAATTATGAGATATAACTTATATTTGCATACTTAGACATATGTCGCTCATTACGTGACAAAGCAGTGACCACCTCATATGCGCCCGCTCACAAAGTGATTGCGCGCGAAGCTGTTGCTAGTTGTCTCAGGAGGCAGCGTTCACCTCGCGTGCAATGACTTCACTGTTGATCGCACACGAAGCAGTTTCTGATCACCTGACGAGGCAGTGTTCACCTCACGAGCGCCTTGTTGACCATCTCTTGAGTGACCAACGATGATTGACTCTTTGTCAGCGACGAAATTAATAGATTAGAGTAAAATTAGAAAAAAAAGAAATAGTGTTGCGAAGAGGAAAAGAGACTTTACTATTGATAAATTCAGGATAAAAATATTAAACAAATTAGGATTAATATGTTTATTAATTTTTAAATATAATGATTTTTGTAAAATTTATCATTTTAATTTGATATTTTATTTTTAAAATTAATTATTTTTAATTTGATGTTTTACTAATTAATAAATTTATGATTAACTAAAAAATAACAAAATAATCAAATTTTTTTTTTACAAAAAAGAGGCAGGGCTGGAGCCCACCCTAGCCAAGGGTAGCTCCGCCCTAGGACTAGCGTTCGCTAATGCTTGTTTCTGACTCATTAACATCTGTACATGTAGTCATAGATGAAGCTTATGGAGAAAACGCATATTGATAGCCCGTTTTGTCTTTTTTTTTTTTCCAACGTGTTTGGGAGAATGGAAATTTTCTGGTTTGATTAGAAAATTTAAAATAATAAAAATTACGATTTTTTTTGGAAAAAAGAATATGTCTTTTTAATTTTTATTTATTATTATTTTTAAATTGAAAATAAAAGAAAAGAATAGAAAAGAAAAGTTGTTTAGTATTCATATGCGAATTCCTGATCCTTGTGGGAGTGGGGCACCTTGTTTGTTCTTTTCCTATCAAAGGTAGACAGACACGCCAAGGCTCTGAGACTCTGACGTACTTCGAGGTTCCAACCTACCGCAACGAGGCCTCGCCTTCCCCTGCCTTCCTCCACTGCTGATCAAGGACGGTCAGGGATGGCGAAGGGACAAGCGGAGGGGAAGAGATCGGAGCCGGCGAGTCGTTCTAACGAGGCGGTGAAAACGGTGAAAGGGCTTGCGTGGAGGCTCCCCGTCCTCAAAACCCAGGATCTCGGGAAGATCGGCCCCGGTCTTGGAGTTGGGGCTGGCTGCGGCGTCGGCGTTGGTTTCGGTCTTTTTGGAGGTTCGTACATCTTCGATCTTTCTGATCTGGGAAAAATCTTTCATTGGGGGCCTTGATTTTTTTTTTTTTGAGGGGTTTGGACATTCTTATTGTTAATTTTGTATAAATTTTTCTGATTTCCTGTTTCGAATATGACTGAGCAATGACGGCACCTTAGACTTGAGGCTGTTCTGGCATCTCTTATTAGTATCGATTGAACAAATTCAATGGTTTACTAGTCATACACTCATACTGGGCTAACTTGTTTAGTTGATGGTCGCGATCTACTTTGACCTTTATTCTTGATATGTTTAATTTTACGAAATTTGGGCCTAGAGACTTGATTTCCCTGGACTGTTTAATTAGACTTAATAGATCCACTTAATCATCTGAACTATCATAATCTTGTCTGGTTATGGACATGGATTAACATGCCAAATGTCGTTATTTTACTTATTGCATTAACTAGTGAGATTTTGTAGATATAGGGTAACAGTTGAGCCTTCAACCTTAGATTGTGTGGTTGGGTACTACTAGCTAACGCTCATTGTTCTAACCATGATTTGCCTGTGTTTCCATGGCATGATATCTAGACGAGTTGATGGGATTACTTGCATCATGCCTCATTTCTCTTTTCCTTTCAATGTTGGCAAACCAATACCTTTATTTTCTACTTGTTTGTGGCAATCTCTTTTTGGATTGATATGTTGGATACATCCAGCTTTTAAATTTCTGGCCCAATGTCAATCCCGGGGATCAGATGGATCAGTATAATACTATTTTGCACCATCACTCAATATAATCTAGCATGTTGAGGGCTGAAAGTCATTCAGAAATCAAATGATTTACTCATTTTCCTCCTTCCTCCTTACGCCCTCATCCACATTCAAATGGCAAGGATTTCCTTGGTTCAGATCTCCACTTGGGTTAGCAAGTTAAAATCATAATCACTACAATTGAAATTAGCAGGTGCCTCAACAGGTGACTTCTTTACTAGCCAAAAATCATAAAATTCTAGGTTAACTAGAAAGTAGTCAAGTGAATGCTGGATGTATATTAGACAAGTGAAAATAACATGGTTCTCCAATTAGAATTTAATAAATATTAAATTATGAGGTTTAACAAATCCAATAAATTTTCTAAAATCCAGCTGGATACACAATGCGGAAAATAGTTTCAGATTAGCAGTAGAATTTCAATAAAAATATTCAATGTTATGAAGGTATCGACCTATAAGACACAGCAATGCAAACAAGTAAATAAATAACAGCATCGATCTTCCCACACCCTAGAAAAACGAGCTCATGACTCAGTACTACTAGCATCATGGCATCAAAACCCTTTAGTTTTAAGATAGACCTGAAAATATATGATCTCAACTGCATCCACTGGGTTGAGATGCATAAAATATTTATGAACAAAATAAACTGGAACATTGTTCCGAGATTTCTTAATTTTCGGATTAGGAACTTTTCCATTCCTTGGTTAGTGAATTTTGTTGTAGATTTTTAGTGAATAGGGTGTAACAATGTATTACAGGTTGCTCTTTTTTTTTCTTTGCTAAAATTAAATTTGAGAGCCAGGTGATTTTCTTGACGTAAGGTATTATAGATAGAATTGATGAGTTTTTATTCTTATAAATAAAGATTTATGCAAGTTGTATCTGCACTTTTTCATCAACTTGTTTCTATATTGTTGTTTTACCCTCATGAACACTTCGAGACAGGTGCGGGATTAGGGCTAGGAATGCCTGGCCTACATTTCGGCGTTGGAGCTGGTGTTGGATGTGGAATAGGTCTAGGTTTTGGCTATGGAGTGGGAAAAGGAGTTGCTTTTGATGAGAATGGAAAATACACAAATGTGGGCAAGCTATTCCAAAGAAATGTGCCATCTAAGTAAGCATTTTTTTTCATGAAAATAAACTGACTTCTATCCAAATATACACATTTTTTCCATGGCAAGTGTTCCCTCTTTCTTTGCTTTATTTTTTTTAATGCAATTGTAACCTCAAGTTTAGTGGGTTAATATGTATTCCTGTTAAATATAACGTTTCTTTATTGTTAAACATTTTGTTAAAACAAAAACCTTTATGAACTTTGTTCAACTAATTTTTTTTATGGATCTACATATTCTAATAACCGAAGACATTCAAAGATACTATTGTTTCTCTTGGTTTCCTTGATGCTATTATTAATTTTGTGTTTCTTTTATGTAGTTTGATGTTGTTCTAGGTCGATATCACTTCATATTGAAGGGATCCACGAGATTGTATAGCATGAAGGCGGTAACATTATTATAACCTTCTATCTTTTAGGCACTGCAAGAAGTGAGAGATGTAGAAAAACAAAAAGAGTTAATCAAAACAACATAAAATAAGACAAAACAAGGTTTGGTGCTTTAGCTAGTATCTCTCTCTTATAATTGGAGTATGGGACATAAAATAGAATAAAGGTATGATTAATAGGTTATATGTGTGAAATCAGTTGAGTTGGGAAAGCTACAGTTTGGCACATAAAGTTCGTCATGTATTTTGGGCCTTCCTACTATGTAGTAGTGCATCATGCATGCTTTAGTCTTAAGATTAAGCATTAAATATGATTTATATGTCTGTTCCTGTCACTAACCCCATGAGCCTAGATGCAGTCTATTGCATGATTCCTGTCAATTTATAGGACATGGAAGGTTTGTCAATGTAGCCTTGTCCACTGCGCATCTTAATATTTGTTTTGATTATTACAATGCTTTCATTTTATAGTTCTTGCAAGAGTAATATTTATTAGCACTATGGATATTTCCATCAATAGTTCTAGACACCCATGGTTTTTATTAATATGCTGCACTCTTATGACGTTCATTTCTTTTCTTGGATTGGATTTCAGTCATCAAATTGGTGCTTTAGTTGACGAGGTTGTATTCAATGCCAAAAGGCTAGTTGAAGCTACCTCGAAAGAGATCGAAAAATGGAGGTGAAGGACATGAAACAAATTTCTGAACTTCCAAGCTACTTCAGTAGATATTGACAAATGAAGTTGAACATGAAGAAACAAATTTCTTAACTCAGTACCGCTGTTTCTGAAGTTGGTTTACCTGCTTACATGTAGATGGTTTAACTTGTGTGGGAATGCATTGTCCTGATATATCGATTGTTTAGTGTTCTTAACTAATTTTAGGTTAAATATTTGTTTAATGATGTGTTTAAGGTTTATGTTTCTGCCCCTGTTAAGATGCCACTACTTAAGCCACTATTTCCATAGCACTTAGCAGTGGACGAATGTGGAGTGTCTTAATGATCTTCAGATGGCTGTGAACTAAGACTACTGCATTACATCAAACTATATATGAGTTAAACCTTTTCAGAGAACTTGCACAAATAGTTGGCCCCTAACAATTAAAGCTTCAGTAGGATTAACTTCCTAATGTAACAAAATACTACAACAACAATCAAGTCTTATTAAAGTAGGTGGATTGGCTCCTAATGTAACAAAATCATCAAAAGAATTCTTCATTATGGAAAAAAAACTTTCAAAGGAAGCACGTCTCATCCTCATACATGTTTACCTTTGACAATTCTTTTTCCCATCCTAAACAACAATAACGTATTATAAAAAGTTCACTGAGAACATATAAGCGTAATTTAACATCTGAAACAGTTAGAATATATCAAAGAAGAACGGTTTCATGTTAATCTATTCATGTTTCGTGCATTTTAAGATTAGTTGTCACAAGCAACCAATACCCTTGTAAGAATTCGTTCGCCTCTGAAATTAACATGAAAGCTTATAGATACACCGGATCCGAACGCCTCTGAAATTAAGATGAAAGTTTATAGATGCATCGAATGCTAATCAAAAGCATATGATGCTTCCAAGGATCTAATTATCTATCATCAATAATGCAAAAACAATAAACCGAATGAAATGGCTAGTGAAGGGTTAACTTGAATCCATTGTAAAAGTCATTGAGCTTTACTTGTCACTGTACAAATTCCTGCAAGCACAAGTCAAAGTCAAGACGCCTAAGCTCATCGTCATGTAGGTACCATCCACCTTAAAGTCTATAACCATTAATAGTTCATCAATGTTAATGGAATGAGTTATTGGACACATTTAATCAACAACCAATATCTTAAACTTCTTCATAAAACATTATATCACTTAATTGAGATTTAGTTTCTTTAATGACAATTAATCGTGCACGTTAATCCCACACTATAGAGATTTACGCCCATTAACACTACAAAAAAAGCTATGCCTCATTGGTCAATCTAAATATTGAGGATAGAAGGACAAGGTCATACATTATCATAGTCACGGAAGTTAAGTCGGATCTCGACTTTTCTTGTTACTTGTGTACCAATGATGCATTGCTAGATGCCACTCATTGTTTATGTGTCTAAAGCGGTTTAGGCACATTGTCAACGTTACAAGAACCTATTGGGTCACACACTAAGGACACGATGCTTCGGAGATTAATTGATCTTAGTTCGACTAAGATTTGATCCGAATTGGATTGATTGAGTTAAACTCAAGTGAATTTAATTGGATTATGGGATTGAGATCTAATTTGAGTTAGACTCATTTAGATTAGACTTAACCACATTTGGATGATATATTAATTAATTAAAATGTTTAATAGATTAATAATAGAGGAGGATGAAAATATTCTCTTCATTGAATGGAGAGAAGTTGAAGAGCCACATGAGAAAATATGTTTTTATTGGCTTTAATGAAGGGAAGCTAAAGGGACAAAAACTCTTCATATTCATGGGATGAGTATAAAATAGTTTTCTTGTTATTTGGATGAAGTTAAGTCTTTTTTTTTCTTCCCCTCTTCCTCCTCTTCTCCCTCTTTGGCCGAAACCCTATTTTTGGGTTCTTGGTGTCTCTGCGAACTATCTCAAGTTGCTAGCACAACTAAGGTAGTTCTTCTCCAGAGTTGATACCATAGAGGCACAGACGCTTGAACGTGCATAGAGGCACAGACGCTTGAACGTGCAGTTGTAGATCGACTTTGTACGAGTTTTTTTTCGCATGGATCACTCGAGAGATTTTGTTTCCGCTGTGTTTTTTTGTTTATGTCGCCAGGAGATCCCAACAATATGGACCCACCACGGCATAGCTTCTTCGTTACATCACTAGTCTAATCAGTCAGCCACACTTCCTTCAATTAGACTTGAAGGGAGGGACTTGTGATAGGGTTGAGCATCCCATGGTTGACACGTGGAATGAAGAAGTTATGTGTCAAGGTCCACCGAGTATGAACGACTCTCTCAGACTCCTCGGGAGGGTAGACTCCCGAGACCACCTCAAGCAGGCCTACTCCTGAGACCTCCTCGGGAGGGTAGACTCCTGAGACCACCTCGAGCAGGTCTACTCCTGAGACCTCCTCGGGAGGGTAGACTCCCGAGACCACCTCGGGCAGGTAAACTCCCTAGACCCTCTTGGGAGGGTAGATCTCCGAGACCAACTCGGGATGGTGTGAGCCCGAGATCTCCCCGGGAAGATAAGCTCCTGAAGCCGTATCAGGAGAGGAAATCTCCCGAGACTTCCTCGGGAAAGTGCAGCCCCAAAAAGTTATAGACCCGATAACTCGACTCCAATAATTGTTACCCTTTCCTATTTAAGAAAGGTGGTGGATAATTATTGTCATTTAGATACGGCAATAAAGACTCAATAATCGCGGGAGCCGTTTTCTAAAAGCTATCAGGTAACTGACAAGCACGGGACGTGGAGGAGAACGTGGGGGTATGTGCGATCAAGCCTATAGGTATATAAGGTACTCCAACCCCCCCAAGTAAAGGGGTTACACTCTCTGAACTCACAACTTCTCCTTAATTCTTTTTCTGCAATCATCTTGAGTGCTGACTTAAGCGTCGGAGTAGGCTCCGCCGGAAAATCTCTAGCGTGTTCCTATTAACGCTCGTGTTAATCTCGCAGGGTGAGACCTCCTTTCCTTGCGACGTCGTCTCGTGGCTGGACTCCGATGACTGGCTGCCCGCGTCGATTCCTTCCGGAACAATCGGTATTATCATATACTTTTTTAAAGTGTAATATGGACTTAATCTTTCAAATGGTTATACCAGCTGCTCCACCTAGAATCAAATTAATTTCAACTTCTTTTCATTTGATTATCCTTTCTTAAACTGCATCGTATTATTTAATTATCAACTTAAAATGTTCATATTAGAATAACAATCATATTTTCTAGCTGGAGAATCAAACAATTTGCGCACTGATTGAAAACCATATATCAGTTTTCCTTTCCTTTGACTTTTGGCATGATTTGACTTTTGGATCGTAATATCTTCATCTCACGTAAGAATGAAGACATCTCGCTAAGAGACTTGCAAATTAAGTCTTGATAATGTACTTTTTTCTTTCCTCAACATCTGTGATGCTAAAATTAAGGCTATATGTGCAGGATTAATTGTGATCAGGCAACAGCCATGCATGCATGTTGCACCCAAATACTTGCAATTAATAACACCTTGTCTCGATCCTTCACTAATGTAAATTTGACCTTTTTTATAATGATTTTACATAAATTTGAAAACAAGAATCACCAATCTATGGATTCAGACTGTTCTTAACAAAGTTTGTCGTACTTTCTTAATCATGGAGCTAGGATCAAGTTACTCCTACTTCAGACTGAAAGATTCACCCTCAAGAATCACACTGACTGAAGTCTGAAACATGCTGCTGGAAGACAAGGGAGGGTTAGTTAAACAATAACAAGCAAGTAGAGCAAAAGAAACCAGTTGCTGTAAACCTAATTAATTAAATTCCTGCAGCATCCAATCATTTGGGAGATTACCCATTTACTCAAACTCGTTGTAGTAAGATTTCATGGCGGATCAGGTCACCGCGACGTCGGATGAGTGCAACTCAATCAAGCAGCCACTGCTCATTAAGGCCATCTCACATGGCACGCCCGCCCAGGTGCAGAGGTTTCATTCAGGGAAATCGAAGCTCTTGCCTCATTTAATTAACTACATTTATATACTATATATTTCGGAGCTTTTTCCTGAAGATGGAACGAGCAACCGTAAGATGTTAAGTTTTTAGACCGTCTATTGTGAGCTCTTCTCGATTTATTTTGATAATCGATGAAAAATTTTTATAGAGCCGTGTCAGTCGCTGCAAGTTCAACTACCCATCCTGGTTAATAATATATATATATAACATCAAACTCAATTTTCTCTTAATCCCTACATTAAAAAAAATTTATTCTAACTGTCTACTGCTTCAACTCTCTAATATACTCTGATTTACCTAATTATTTTTGTTTTATTTAGATTAAAAAATTCCAAATTGAGATATAATTTATCTTAAATGCGGCACCATTTAATTAGCATTACTCATTCGATTCAGCTTATGTAAATCAATTGGTATGAGCTCTGAATTGATTGATCAGGACAGGAGTGGGGGGAAGAGTTGTGTTTAATTGGATAGAAGATATACTCGATTATAGTTAAATGAAACTAAATTTAAGAATAATTATACGTCTTTTAGATTTTTTTTCTACCTATAAAAAATAATAAAAGTTTGTATTCTCTCATGATAAATGGAAAAAGAGTCGTACTTAATTTGATAATAAATATATATACTAGATTTTAGTTTAAATGTGCTTAATTTAGGAGAAGTTATACCTATTTTTGAATATTTTATACTTATAAAAAAATGAGAGTAATTAGGTAAATTGGTGTGTATTAGAGAGTTGAAGCAAATAAAAATTTGCATGCACGGAATTAGAATAAAATTTTTTGACATAGGTATTAAGAAGGAAGTTGAGTTTAATATTAAGGAGTTTAGGATAATATATCCAAATAACACACATCAAGTGATCCAATATCATCAACCCGTCAGCTCCCTAATTAAATACTGACTCCTTATGGGATGGACTGATAATTAGGACGTGAATATTGTTACCTTGAGGTTTGAGGTCAAAATCTATAAAGTCAGTGTGTCCGCCCTCCCTATATGCTAGCTATAATATCCGAGATAATATATAATCTCATAATTTACTTTCTTCATATTGATCTTAGAACGGATTGACAGGGACACTCAAACAAACAAATCATCTTTTACTATCTAATTAAATACGTACGAATATAAAATCAAATAATCAATAAAATATTTTACGTCCTTACAAAATTTGACCAACTAACCAATATCGGCTATTTATATCCTTCGTAATATTCATGTCAAACTGCTGATCGATGATCATCATCACTTTGATAAACGGGACTTGCTTTGGGAACAATTAACACTAATGCATAATTGAAATTTTTATTCTTCTCCTCGGGATCGTTTCCCAGTTAAAATAAACATCCGTCGATAAAAGAAATCAAATGCGCCTCGTGCCATTGACTTGTTTCCTACGATATCACCTTTATGCAAGTCCACCGGCGTAGCTGCCGGAGTCAATCCAGGCCTTGATCATTCGTATCAGATTGCAAGCCACCTACTTATTGACGCCACTCTGCGCCATCCTACGTCTCACTTCTCTTCTTCTTCTTCTTCCTCCCCCTCCTCCTATGCGAATGGCGATGCCCTCGTCCTCGTCCTCGTCGTCGACCACCGGAGTCCCGCCGGGGTTCCGGTTCCATCCTACCGACGAGGAGCTACTGCTCTACTACCTCAAGAAGAAGGTCTCGTTCGAGAAGTTCGAGTTGGAGGTGATCAGGGAGGTCGATCTCAACAAGATCGAGCCATGGGACCTCCAAGGTCAGATCATCTACAACACTCAAATAGTTTGATCTTAAGTTCATCTTCAATCACATGAAATTATGAATACTCATCACCGCTTCCCGGAAGATTTATCCTTTTAAATTCATGATCTTTTTAATATTTTATCATATCTAAGATTTTGATTGTATTCTGAACGCTTGATTATGGTGTAGAGCGATGTCGAATTGGGTCGGCGGCGCAAAATGAATGGTACTTCTTCAGCCACAAAGACCGCAAGTACCCGACGGGCTCGCGGACCAACCGCGCCACCACCGCGGGCTTCTGGAAGGCCACCGGCCGTGACAAGTGCATCCGCAACTCCTACTCCAAGATCGGCATGCGTAAAACCCTCGTCTTCTATCGTGGCCGAGCTCCTCATGGTCAAAAAACGGACTGGATCATGCACGAGTATCGGCTCGAAGACAACGACTCGCTGTCCGTCGATCCCAATATCACTGCGTCCAATTCTAATGTGAGTTTTATAAATTGATTTTGTTGAGATTGTTATTGATTAATTTTGTTCATTATTAATTAGTTTAAAATTAGGAGGATGGATGGGTGGTTTGCCGGGTGTTCAAGAAGAAGTGCTTCTTTAAAGTCGGCGGCGGCGGGGGTGGGGGCGAGGGAATCGCCGGCAGGCAGGGTGGAGTCGTGGAGAGCCACATCGCCGCCGAGCATTCGCCGTCGTCGCTGAACTCTCTTCACTATCTCCACCCGAACCACCACCACTACCTCCCGCACCACCACCACCACAGTTTGCAGTACTACTCCCACGCCAACGCCGCCGACAACGCCGGCATAAATCCGGCGACGACCTACCAAGTGCAGGACCTGCTGACCAACCACCGGCCGCCGACGTCGGGGTACGACTTCGCGGTGCTGCCCGGCGACTCCGGCGCCTCCGCGATGCTGAAGGCGTATAACGAGGGTGACGACGCGATGCAGAACGAGAGGAACGGTAACCACGCGGGGGAGTGGGCAGTGCTGGAGGCGGCCGGGATGCCGCCGCCGCCGCCTCATCAGATGAGTCTGATGGGGAGCCAACGCGTTGGCGGGCAGATGGACTTGTGGGGATCATACGGGAAGTGATAACCATGTGGTGGTGCACCATGTTATTAATTATTCAGCTATAAATATTAATTAAACCTATTTTATATTAATAATAATAATATTATTATTATTATTGTTTGTGTAATTAAATAATATAACACCATACAATATATTCTAGCTAGCTAGTATGTGATCGTGATTTTTCTCATTGCAATATATTCTAGCTCGTATGTGATCAAGTGTAAATTTCGAATTTTTATTTCTGTATTATGCCGAGGATTATCTTTCTTTTCAAGTATCAACTAGCTAGTTAAGTGTACAAATGGCAGAGGAGAAGATTATGAATGGAAATACTTGAAACAAATGGAAACTTATTACTACGTCTACTACTACAACAAACTTGTTCACAAAATTAAGTTACTTGTTACTGAATATTGCCACCCTAACTCTGTTTCGCTATGGAACCTACTGAAGACTTGTTCAGAAAATTCAGTGATTTGTTTTGCATGATAATTAAGACGACTACATCTCTAACGACCAAGCCGGCCTTCAGTGTCTATATACAGGGATGTTATGCATTGAGCAGAGGGATAGACATCAATGTTGCCGCCTTGCAGTATCTTCCTCATCCTATTCCTTGCCGCCTCGCAGTCATCAAAAGGGGCGGCATCAATGTTTGGATCGTGCTGCCGCCGGAGACGCTGAAGTTCCTGCGCTCTGTGAAGAGTTCGCAATGGACAATTTAGAAGTCCAGCATCCTAGAATTCGCGTTCCACTTGGAGGAAAAATTTCTATAAATATACTATAGCTTAAAATTGAACCACGGATATTTAAAATAGTAATTAATCGTCTTACCACTATACCGTAGTCCGGAGGCATAGCTAGCCTGTTAAAAAAAGTAATAGGAAGAGGTAAAAAAAAGAATAATGATATATATATATATATATATATATATATATATATATATATAATATATATATATATATATATATATATATATATATATATAAATATTTGATCAACTGATCCACTAATAAAAAAAATCAGAATGGTTAGAATAATTATAACCAAATTTATTAGAATAATTATAATAATATTATTAAAATAATTATAACAGAATAATTATAATTATTCTAATAATTATAATAAAATTATTCTAATAATTTCTCATTTATTTTGATTCAATGACTTATCCAATCTTTCCAATTATATTGAATAAATATCTTTTACCCTCGACAAACTCAATATGAGATCTTTGACATTAAGTTTACTTGCTAGGTTATTGAAACGTTTTCTAGATAATGACTTAATAAAGCTATATCAATAATTTGATCTTCTACATAGATATAAGAGAGAATAATTGTTTGATTGACACACATTCTTGAATAAAATGAAAATTAATTTTCATATGTTTTGTACGAGCATGAAAGATTGGATTAACGGTAAGATATGTTGCTCCAATATTGTTACATCAAATTTTTTTTATATATTATTCGATGCAAGATGAAGTTCAAAAAGATGTCATTGAAGCTAAATAATTTCAGATGTTATATTGGTTATAACTTTATATTTTACCTCCGTACTTGAACGAGATACCGTGGGTTGCTTTTTCGAATTCTATGAGATAAAATTTTGACCAAGAAATATTGCATATCCACTTATAGATCGTCTATCTTCAGGAGAGCTTGCCCAATCCGCATTGCTATAAACATGTAAATCTCGAGATAATTGGCGATATAAAAGAAGACTATGAAAAATAGTACCTTTAAGATAACGAAGTATTTTTTTTACATTATCCCAATATTGCTCAGTTGGAGTATGTATAAATTGACAAGCACGATTTACAACAAAAGTAATATCAAGTCATGTGATAGTGACATATTGTAAGACTTCAACAACGCTTCGATAACTGTGGATTAGACAGAGCAGGATAGGATAAAGTTATAGAGTTGTCTATAGCAATCAGTGTAGAAATCGAATGTGCTCCATCTATTTTGGCTTTCTAGAGAAGTCGGGTAATGTATTTGCTCTGAGAGAGAAGATAGACTTCCTCGTGTAGAATAAGATTAATACCAAGAAACAAATGAGCATTACCCAAATCTCGAGTAGAAAATTTTTGATTGAGAAGACTTAATAAAATTGTGATACCCTTTTGATCGTTGTTGGTTATTAGAATGTTATCCACATAAATAAGAAAAAATATCATAGACTCGCCATTATATTTGTGGAATAGAGATGAGTCGGTCTTTGAAATAGAAAATCCTTGAGTTTGTAACTAATTAGATAATCGATAAAGCTATGCATCAGGAGCTTAGTGGAGACCATATAAGGATTTCTTGAGTTGACAAACATGAGAAGGAAAGTATGGATGAATGAATTCAGGTGGTTGCTTTATAAATACAGTTTCCTCAAGATAACCATGGAGAAATGCATTGAAGATGTCTAATTGTCATATAGGCAAACTAGAACTAACAACTATTAATAACAATAGTTTAACAGATATAATTTTGATGACTGAGCTAAATGTGTCATTGAAGTCAATACATGGTTGTTGACTAAATCCTTTGCAAGAAGTCAAGCTTTATGTCATTTAAGAGAACCATCAACTCGATATTTATGAAGGAATATCCATTAAGAGCTCACAACACTCATGGAGGGAGTGTGCAGAAGGAGTCCTGTATCTCTAGTGTCGTTGATTGGATGAGCAACCTGTGAGAATTCAGATACGATAATGGGCAGTGTTAAGAAAGTTCCACCATTCCCTGAAGATAGAATTGTTGTTGTGGCTACAAAAGGAAATAGTGACTCATTAAAAATAAAATATCGATACACACACACACACACACACACACACTCTATAGATATATGTAGACAACAGTACCCATGGTGTAAATTACTATAACCAAGGAAAAATATTGTTAAGAACGAGGATTTAGTTTGTGTTTAGAGTAGCATTCCCTGAAGATAGAGATGTTGTTGTGGCTACAAAAGGAAATAGTGACTCATTAAAATAAAATATCGATATATATATATATATACACACACACACACACACTCTATAGATATATGTAGACAACAGTACCCATGGTGTAAATTACTATAACCAAGGAAAAATATTGTTAAGAATGAGGATTTAGTTTGTGTTTACAGTAGGGTCGTAGCCACGGATAATATGTGCAACCGAAGATACCTAAGAATGTGTAGTTGGGAGCTTGATTGTGAAGTTTTTTTAATGGACATTTATGTTGAAGCAATGGAGTAAGGAGATGATTAATAAGATAAACTGTAGTTTGAATTACGGCATCCCACAATTTAAGTGGAACAAATGCATGATTGAGAAGAGCTAAGATAATTTTGATAATATCGCGATTTTTCCTCTCTATGGAGTTAATTTGTTTGGGAGTGTGAGAATATGAGACTCGATAAAGGATGCCAGAAGAGTCTAGATGACGATGAAGTGATTGATATATATTCTTGACCTCAATCAAAGTGGAGAGAGAGCATCTTACTGTCAAAGTAACGTTCGACGTGTTTTGAAATTGACAAAAGATAACAAAAAGATCAACTTTTTGTTTCATGAGAAAGACTCAAGTAAACTTGCTAAAGTCATCAATAGAAATCACATAATAAAGAATACCTTGATTTGACAAAATAGGAGTTGGGTCCTAAACATTAAAATGAATTATTTCTAAATGAAAGCTAGACACATGAGAAGAAGAAACAAATGGTAATTTGTAACTTTTTGTTTTCAAAAAAGCTTCACAAGAATGAGATGAGGAAGATAAAATAATTGATAAGTCAAATCGATTAATGATTTCTTAAATGAGACAGAGAGATGGATGACCAAGTCATACATGCCAAGAGGTTTTATTTGTGTGTTCTCCAATTAGAGCTTTAGTGGATGTAGGTTGAAGGTAATAAAGACCATCTCTAATTGCTCCTCTGAGCATGGTGGTTTTGGTTTTGGGATCCTTTACAAGACAATAATCAGGGTGAAATTCAAAGAAAATATTATTATCAAGAGCAAATTGACGAACTGAAAGTAGATTTTTAATGATAGAGGGAACATGGAGTGTATTATGCATATAAAAGAGTTGGGTTAGATGAATGAAAAATTATGTTTCCAAGATGAGCAATTTGCAAACTTGAACCATTACCTACTTGTACTGTTTCAGAACCATGATAGGAGGACACTTTTGTAAGAATGTCATAATATGCTATAACATGATGAATTGCTCTAGAATCTGGATGTTATCCTGAGATTGACGAATTCGCCATTGATGTATGAGAATTGCTTGCAAGAGAGATTAATTAATGCTCCTGGATGAGATGATGGAGATGAGGTTGAAGCTTGAGTTGAGGATGCAAAATCTCTTAGGAAATTTGAATCAAATTTCTTATAACATTGATAAGCAAAGTGACTATTCTTGAGACAAATCTAGTGTAAAATACGGTATTATATATATATATATAGAAGAATTTTTCGACAATTTTAGAAAAGTTTGCAGGGATAAATAGGCTCGAGATGGACTAATTACGAATTATTCGAGAAAAAACTTAATTTTCAGAATTTATTTATACATTTAATATATATATGTGTGTGTAAAACCCAACTCGTGCCCCTAATCCTCTCAACCCTTTTCCCCTCACTGCCGACTCCCTCCCTTCTCCCTCTCATCGCCGACCCCCTCATCTCACGCACGAAGCATCGCCGCGTCGCCCTCTCAACGCCGACTAGGAGATGCTTGCCTTTGTTCCTTCCCCGCTCCAAATTTGTGTCTACTCCGCCCTTCGATCTCCACTTCTCCTCCCCGATCCTCGTCATTCACCCATCGTCGCCTGACGTCGCTGGCCAATTTCCCCTCCTCTGTGCACTGCCTTCCCCTAGCTCCAAACGCCGCCAAGCGACTTCCTCCCAGAACCAGCGCCTTGCCTTCCCCCAATCCACTCTCTCCCTCTCTATCCATCGTCGGTCACATCGCCGGAATCAACGACTTCCTCCCAACACCTTTGTGCGTTGGGCACATCACCGGAGCTGAGCCTGCCACCATCGGGCATCCTGGTGTCGCTAAGATCCGTAGCCAGAGAAGTGGGAAAGCGATTGCATCCCACTCCAGCCACACCTCTGCCCTGATACCTCTTCTTTTCCTCCACTCAATTGGCGCCACCCTCCCTCGTCGATCGTCGCACCACTGTCGGAGGTCGCCAACCTCTACCCTACATGCATCCTCGATCACGGGCATGTATGGCCTATTTCCTTTGCACTCTTCTGCCCCGATTGTCACGCCCCGAGGAGCTGCACGTCATATACTGACCGAACTGCTACTCCCTCGACCCGACGAACAATCTGGAAACCTAATCCGTACGACTCGCTCAACAGCTTGTACTACAACCTATAGGGTTGCAACAAGCCGTCGAATAAAAAGAAAACGGAAACAACGACAAAAGCTGCGTACCGATACGACTTACGATAAAGCAAAACGAAATCAAGGCCTCCATGGCACACAAAAGTACAACCATACTACCGTGAAAAGAGACAACACAACAGAGCACAAAATATAGCAACGGAAATGAAAGGACAAAACGAACAAAGAAAAAGGGGTACCAACATGTACCACTATCAAAATACAAGACACCCTCGGAAATCATCTTAGAGACACACGAACTGGAACAGGCTGCTGGGCAATCTAGACGATCATCCTGAAAGGTGAAAAACAAGGCTAACGGGGTGAGTCCAAAGAACTCAGCGAATACAATCCAATATGCATAGAAAGCTATACTGGTAGTAAGTCACCAACTAACGTCATACTGAAGATAAATGCAATAGAAAGAAATGCAGAACTGAACCATAAGAAAGAAAGGAAGTACATACCTACCTGTATCGATCCAAACCCCAATAGCATGCATGTCAACTAAATGCAGCAACCAAGTACAACAAACACAACCAAATGCAGAGATGCAAAGCATGCTCATGATGCAACATGGGCCACCCCTGACGCCAGTCGGCCACCATCGCACATCACGCAAAACCGAGTGGGTAGAGCTCTGACCAGGTCCTCCCTCCACTCAGACGGTCACTATCGTGCATCACGCGAAATCGAACGAGCAGGGTCTCAGACCGAAATGTACCTCGCCCTAGGGAAAAGTACGCTCCCTCATCCCTAACTATCTCCAGACAGAATAGGGGACATGCTGCAGCGTCGTGGGACTCCACCGGGACTACACGACAGGTCATGTGACAAGTCTGTCGACCCATCTCAACCACTAGGGGAGTCAAAGGTCGCCTACATATGCCCCTACACAAGTAGCAAGTCCGAAGACCCATCTCAACCACCAGGGAGTCAAAGGTCGTCCATATATGCTACATGTAACAATGATGCATGTCACTATCTCATGCATCATTCACTATCTATCCCTACCATCATCTACATGATATGCAATAGTCCAGATAACCAGTATGCACCATAACCTAATCCCTAGCGTAAGGTATAAGGTAAGTTATACATACAACCAATTCACGCAGAAATAAAAGAGCAGTAAGTAGTAAAGCTAACATATACAACTACCGAAAGAAAGAGTATAGAAATAGAAATATCAGTATCCCTACTGCTATCTATATCTAACTATGCATAAGAGGGGATTATATCTAATACAGATATAATCAAAAAGTATCCGCCTTCTATGTAAAGGAGTCCAAGCAACGAGAACCCCCCCCCCCCCCCCCCCCCGCGGTCCAAAATAATATCTGAAATGAGGTAACAGACCAAATCAACGTCCTGCATATAAGAGTAACAATTATTTAGCTAAAATCACACATGATATTTAGCTAAATAAATATCAAAACTAGGTTAAGACTAATCCTAATTACTATTCTCAATTAATTAAACCTAATTAAATGACTAGCTTGAGCTATCCCATTTAGATTCCTATACTCCACAGAACCATGGAAACAAAAAACCATTACACGACAACTCATCTCCTGATCAATCACAAGATCGGCACAGTGAGGGAAATCAAACCAACATATTATCCCAAGACAATCTCTAATAGAGCCATGTGCAGAGAGCTCAAGGTAGGGAGATCAATGCACAAAACCTAAAATTTGAATGCTAACTCACATATGAAACCCAAGATCAGATAATCTAACAAGAGCTGAGGTTGAAATCCAAACTCGATTTGAAACCATCAGGGAGTAAAGCCAAACCCTAATTAACATCAGCTATAACCACACCACAGAATAAATTCCCCGAAACCAGAGGCCAATCCCACAACAAGCACAAAAGAGTAGAACACAAAAGAAAACTTATGACAACATGCTACAAGATCACCATCCGATTCATCCAAGCACAGAGAAAAGAATTTGAATAAACGAATTAACTTCAGAATCCCAAATCAAGCAAGAACATACATTCCAATCAGAAAACATATCTTTGATCTACAAAATCAAATAGCTCTTACCTTTGTTGGAACCCGGATGGCTAGAGAGGGGGGGGGAGGGTGAATATAGCCAAACACTTAGACTTGGCTCTTTTCGAATTTTCTCTGCACTTAAGTTAGTAGCAGCGGAAACAAAACAAATGCAGAGAAACAAACTTAACAAAAATGCAGAAACAGAGAATACAAACCAGGGATCGCTAACAAGGATCGTTTACAAGGTTCGGGGATAACTTGTCCCTACTCCTTGGCGTGCCCGTAAGGTGGGCGATCCCTTGATCGTCGACAGATCAAGCCTCGGTGAACACCGAATAAGATAGAGCCTCCTTCTCGGTGGAGAAACCTCTCCACAGATCTCACGGATGATGGAACTTGAGTACAAGAGATCACACAAGAAGGAACACTCACAAAGATCTCACAGGAATGCAACAAGATCGCTCAAGCACAAAGCAACAGAGAGCACGAACACAGCCCAGCCAAACTTCCCAAGTTTCTGTCTTGTTCGCCTCCGCTCCTCTGCATCCAGCTTTTTCTCTTAAGCTCCTGCTCAACGTCGCCAACTCCATCAGCACCACTGACTCACACCCTGACCCACTGACCTCTCTGAGCACTCAGTCCACTGGACACTCCTCCAGTTGAGCCTCCGTCAGTTGCCAGCCGCGCCTTCGTCAGTTGCCAGTTGCGCCAGACGCCGTTGAGACCTGAAAACACAATAGATCCAAACCTGCTCTAAAGAAAGCCTCCCATTGACCCTCATTGAGTGTATGAATCACCTGCTATCACCTGCACACTCCAACAGAGACTTAGCAATGCATATCAAAAAGAAATCAGCAAGTAGCAGAGAATCGACAGTGAAAACAGACTTCTGACAGCGTATTTGAATTAAAGATCTGCTCCTGATCGGTCACCAGACCAATCAGGCTCCAGCCTGATCGGTCACCAGACCGATCAGGCTGCTTCCAGACCAATCAGGCTCCATCCTGATCGGTCATAAGGAGAATCTCACGACACTTGATCGTTCTCTAGACCGATCTGAATAGTATCCCTGATCGGTCACCAGACCGATCAGGAGTCGAGCAGTAAGGTTTCCAAAACCCACTGTATGATCCCTGATCGGTCACCGGACCGATCAGGGAGCCTCCTGATCGGTCACCAGACTGATCAGGTCATGACCAGACAGATCAGGCTCCGTCCTGATCGATCATAGAGAGGAACCTGCGATGCTGGATCGTTCTCCAGAACGATCTGCACAGTGATCCTGATCGGTCACCAGACCAATCAGGAGCAGATCAGCAAGGGAACTCAACCTCACTGTATGCTCCCTGATCGGTCACCAGACCGATCAGGAGCCAAGCAATGGGTGAAACGTATACTCCCTGATCGGTCACCAGACCGATCAGTCATTGCTGGATCAGTCACCAGACCGATCCACAAAGGAGCACCATGCCAACTTCCCTGATCGGTCACCAGACCGATCCAGGCAAGCCCAAATGCACTCTAAGTCACGAGAACAAGCCTCCAACCCTTCTCCGACTCGTGTCATGCCCAGCTTCACTCACTGGGACTTCAACCTAGCCCTCCAAGCTTGGACCTGGCTTCATTCACCAGGGTTTCGGTCACCCGGCTTCACTCACCGGGACCCGGCTTCACTCACCAGGATTTCAACCTAGCTTCATTCACTAGGATTTCAATCACCTGGCTTCACTCACCAGGACCCGACTTCACTCACCGGGATTTCCATCACCTGGCTTCACTCACCAGGACCCGGCTTCACTCACCGGGATTTCCATCACCTGGCTTCACTCACCAGGACCCAACTTCACTCACCAGGATTTCCACCACCTGGCTTCACTCACCAGGACCCGGCTTCACTCACCAGGATTTCCACCACTTGGCTTCACTCACCAGGACCCGGCTTCATTCACCAGGATTTCCACCAACCTAGCCCTCCAGACTAGGACTTTTCACCTAACCCTCCAAGTTAGGACTTTCTCCATGCCAACGTGCGATCTCCCAGATCCACCTGGACTTAACCCGAATTTCATTCAACCAAACTTAAATCATTGTCAAACACCAAAACAACAACCGGGCCAGACTGCATTAACAATCTCCCCCTTTTTGTTATTTGACAACCCGATTTAAGTTTAGGTATCAATCAATTGAAGTCAGTTCAATTCTCATAAGGGAATCATGATCCTCCCCCTATAATAACCATAAACTTAATCAGTCATTTTCTCCTCCTTTGTCAAACATCGAAAAGGGTATGGTTATTAAGTTTAAACATCAAACTCCCTCTCAACCAAGGGTCTCTCCCCAAACCCAAAATAATCAAAGGTAAATTTCGAATTACATATGAGAGGCATATACCAAAAATGTATCATGGCAACAATGTATATGCATCATACGTCAATAAGTGAGAATTGCACATGAAACCATATACAGAAATATATCATGGTCAAACATGTATATGTTTCATATGACAAGTAAGTCAAAGGATGATTTTGAAATTGCATATGAGAGGCATATACCATAAATGTATCATGGCAACAATGTATATGCATCATATGACAATAATTATCGCAGTTCCATCAGACTGATGATCGATACAGAAAAATTTCTGATTTATCTATGAACGATCAATTTTTAGAAAGATTTCTGTAATTCTGATTCGTTCAAGATCGGACTGCATTAACACTTGGACTTCCATGTGAAGACATATACAGAAGTATATCATGGTCAAATACGTATATGCTTCATAGGACGAGAAAGGAATGCATCTGTATCTAAAACATAGTCCTGATTGGTCTCCGTGACCAACCAAGTCTGTTGATTACGTAATACAGAAGTATATCTGATTAGTCTGAGGAGCAATCAGATTTCAGAAAAATTTCGAAAACTCTGATACATTCCTGATCAGACTGCATTAACCATTTGCATTCCATGCCAAGGGAGAGGACTCTATTGATATTCGATATTCCAGAGACATTTCTGGAACACGACATTAAAAACATGAGTCATGATTCAACAAACCCTTTCTTATGAATTTGAACATTCCAATATAGGTTTGTATCAAATCACTATTCAGTACAGGTTTGTACCACTTGAACAAATTTGTGCTCCCTTAGTACCAGGTTTGTACCAATGGATGATCAAATATGTTTCAATTGTAATCAGATTGTATCATGTTTGTGTGTATCAGTATTATAAGTAATTTGATACAATTCGATGAAAATTGATTGGTTTGAGGAGGTTTTGGATCAATTTGGAACGATCTGGGAGTTCCTTGATCAGAGTTGGTCTGATCGATCATCGGACCGATCAGAGGGATCCCTGATCGGTCTGGTGACCGATTAGGTTCGGCACAGAATATTTTCTGAGTTCTAGATTTCAGAAATCGATTTCAGAAACTCTAAAATCCGGTTTATTCCAGTTCTTAGCCATTCCCAAACCCTAACTCAATTGGTTTTAATTTGTTTGATTCTAAAGAAGGGTTTCCCTTATTAAAAATAAACAACATGGTTTATGTCCCTTAACTAAATCAAGATTCATCAAGGCATGATCAGTTTTTGCTAAGCATGAACTTGAATATTAGTCAAGTGGAAAAACAAGCAAGTCATGGAACTTAAAACATCATAAACTATGTGATCATGCTGTTCTTAACCAAAATTAGGTTTGTGTCAATTTCAATGTATGATTAAAATTTCAAAACATGCTTATGTCACATTATGATTAAAGTATGATCAAATTTCCAAAACATGCTTGTATCATATTATCATCAAGTTTCCAAAACATGCTTGTATCAACTTATGATCAATTCATGATCAAGCTTTCTAACACATGATTGTCCGACATGCTTTTATCTCATTTAACCAGTTTTAAAAACATTTTAAAAACATGCATTGATGTTGCCTTGTGAGGTTTTATGATGATCATCACAATCTATATATTCCTCAAAAATTTGCATGCAATACATTAACGTTACTAACACATACAGTAAATCATGGCTTACTTGATCACGTTTACCAAACAAAATACCTTAAGCAAAATCTAAGTCTAAACCTTGAGCTCATGTCCTTGTCTATTGATGCCTTATCATGTATTGATATTGTATATCATATATGCAATTGTGTTCCTTGAGATAAGGCATATAACTTGCAGAAAAATATAAATTGCAACAAGAACACCAATTAATCTAAGCAATTCATGGCAAGAGCAAATTATGTGTGAATCTAAACACTTCATGCAATATATAAAAATAATTTCCAAGGCTTGTTGACTTATTTTGAAACTAGTATAACCTTAGCCTTGGGTTTGGAGCACCACTTATCAACAACCTATGTTGATAGATGCTCCCCCTCAATTAATGCTTATACCATTCTAAATATTGAGGTTTTAGGTACCCAAATTTTGGGACCTAAGGCATCTACAATGAAAGACTTAGGCACCCATGCCTTAGTCATTTTCTTTTTGACTTTTTGAACCCTAGAATCATTTGATGATCTAAATTGGGTTCTTAACATTAATGATACGAAACTTGATTGTTTAGGTTGATAACCCAAGCCAATTTTGTTGTAGACCGCTTTTTGTGAATTTAGAATCATGTCTAGAGTCTTGGAGCTAGTTGAAAATTTCTCAAGAAAATTCTTGAGATTTTCAACTTCGTTCTTTAAGTCCTTATTCTCATTTTCAAGGGACTTATCATGCATATTACCAAGATCCTCATCCTTAGAGGATTTCTCATGAAAATCATTAATATCCTCCACCCTAGAGGATTTCAATTCTTCTACTTCCAATTTCAACAATTTAACTTTGTTCTTGGATTTTTTTAAGCAACCTAGCTAGACATGCAATGGTTCTATAACACTTATCTAGCTCGGGAGAGATTACCTCTTCATCATCCGAAAATGATGAAGGCGCGGTTGAGGAGCTTGATTCGTCTCCACTTTCCTCTTCATTTGAATCCTCTATGGCCATGAGGGCACGGTGGTAAGTGTACTTCTTCTCCTCCTCTTCGGATGAACTAGAGGACGATTCATCCCATGTAGCCCTCAAGGCCTTCTTTTTCTTCTTTGATTTATCCTTCTTCTTCTTTAACTTCGGACATTCATCCTTGTAATGCCCTTTCTTGCTACACTCATAACAAGTAACATTAGACTTATCAAATTTAACTTCACTCGGGTTACCTTTACCCTTGAAGCGCCGGCTCTTCCTCATCATTCTTCTAACAAAGTTGGTCATCTCGGAGGAAGAAGACCAGCTACCCTCTTCCTCGGACTCGGATGAGGATGAAGATGAGGAAGAAGAAACTTCCTTCTCCTTCTTCTTCCCCTTCTTCTTCTTCTTGTTGTCGCCTGCCACTAAAGCAATACCTTTCTCTTTTGAACTTTTGTTAGAGATCTCATGTAGTTCCATTTCACAAAATAGATCTTCTAACTTAACAAAAGATAAATCCTTGGAAACCTTGTAAGCATCCACCATGGATGACCACAAGACGTTCCTAGGAAAAGCTTTGAGAACATACCTTATTAGGTCTCTATTTTCTACCTTTTCATTGATGGAGTGGAGGCCATTGAGGATCTCTTTAAATCTTCCATGGAGTTCACTTACCTTTTCATTTTCTTCCATGGACAGATTTTGGAGTTGACTGTGAAGGAGGTCCTTCTTGGCTATTCGGGTGTCTTGAGTTCCTTCGTGGAGCTCAATGATTTTGTTCCAAAGATCTTTAGCACTTGTAAGAGGACCCACCTTGATCAACTCCTCCTTGGTCAACCCGCATTGCAAAGTGACCACCGCTTTGGCATTTGCATCACTCTTTCTTATTTGCTCAGCCGACCAACTTGAGAAATCAAGATCTTTTCCTTCAACATCTCTTGGAGGGATGAAACCTTCTTTGACCGAGAACCATATGCTCAAGTTTGCCTTCAAATAAAACTCCATCTTCGATTTCCAATATTGAAAATCTGTGCCGTCGAAGAGTGGAGGTCAGTTTGTGCTCATTCCTTCTCTTCCAGCCATCTTGTTGTAAGCTCTCGGATGTTAAGCCGTGAACAGAGCCCCAAGCTCTGATACCACTTGCTTGAACCCGGATGGCTAGAGAGGGGGGGTGAATATAGCCAAACAATTAGACTTGGCTCTTTTCGAATTTTCTCTGCACTTAAGTTAGTAGCAACGGAAACAAAACAAATGCAGAGAAACAAACTTAACAAAAATGCAGAAACAGAGAATACAAACCAATGATCGTTTACAAGGTTCGGGGATAACTTGCCCTTACTCCTTGGCGTGCCCGTAAGGTGGGCGATCCCTTGATCATCGGCAGATCAAGCCCCGGTGAACACCGGATAAGATAGAGCCTCCTTCTCGGTGGAGAAACCTCTCCACAGATCTCACGGATGATGGAACTTGAGTACAAGAGATCACACAAGAAGGAACACTCACAAAGATCTCACAGGAATGCAACAAGATCGCTCAAGCACAAAGCAACAGAGAGCACGAACACAGCCCAGCCAAACTTCCCAAGTTTCTGTCTTGTTCGCCTCCGCTCCTCTGCATCCAGCTTTTTCTCTTAAGCTCCTGCTCAACGTCGCCAACTCCATCAGCACCACTGACTCACACCCTGACCCACTGACCTCTCTGAGCACTCAGTCCACTGGACACTCCTCCAGTTGAGCCTCCGTCAGTTGCCAGCCGCGCCTTCGTCAGTTGCCAGTTGCGCCAGACGCCGTTGAGACCTGAAAACACAATAGATCCAAACCTGCTCTAAAGAAAGCCTCCCATTGACCCTCATTGAGTGTATGAATCACCTGCTATCACCTGCACACTCCAACAGAGACTTAGCAATGCATATCAAAAAGAAATCAGCAAGTAGCAGAGAATCGGCAGTGAAAACAGATTTCTGACAGCGTATTTGAATTAAAGATCTGCTCCTGATCGGTCACCAGACCAATCAGGCTCCAGCCTGATCGGTCACCAGACCGATCAGGCTGCTTCCAGACCAATCAGGCTCCATCCTGATCGGTCATAAGGAGAATCTCGCGACACTTGATCATTCTCTAGACCGATCTGAACAGTATCCCTGATCGGTCACCAGACCGATCAGGAGTCGAGCAGTAAGGTTCCCAAAACCCACTGTATGATCCCTGATTGATCACCGGACCGATCAGGGAGCCTCCTGATCGGTCACCAGACCGATCAGGTCATGACCAGACAGATCAGGCTCCGTCCTGATCGATCATAGAGAGGAACCTGCGATGCTGGATCGTTCTCCAGAACGATCTGCACAGTGATCCTGATCGGTCACCAGACCAATCAGGAGCAGATCAGCAAGGGAACTCAACCTCACTGTGTNCACAAACTTACAGTAGGATGAATTAATTGTTTTTAAATGCTTGCTTGTTGAATTAATTGTTATTTCTATTTATTTGTCTACTTATCTATTATCTAATATTATGTGAGGGCGCCCAGAAATGGAAGGAAATATAGTTGACGATCAAGACTACATTCCGCAAGTTACAGATGATCGAAAGCCAAAAATCGGAATGGAATTCTCATCACTAGAGGAGACATATGCATTCTATAACCAATATGCAGGAGAAGCCGGATTTAGTTCAAGGATGCACACGAGCAAGAAAAATAAGATAACAAATGAAGTGACATGAAAACAAATTGTATGCTTTAAGGAAGGTCATACAGATCTTCGGATTAAACATGCAAAAGTTGATCAACTAACAAGGGAAAGAGCACGTGGCACAGTTAGAACAGGTTGCAAGTCAAATATTATATTTGTCAAGAAATAGACTGGGCCTAATTGGATTGTCAGTAACTTCACAGAAGCCCATAATCATCCACTCTCGACTCCATCAAAAGTACATTTACTACGCTCACATCGAGGAGTGTTAGTAGCAAAGAAAACATTGGCAAAATAGTTTTCTGAGGCAAATGTAACAACTTGTCAACAAATGAGATTATTGGAGATAGAGTATGACGGTCCTAAGGGGGTAGGTTGCACAGAAAGAGATATTAGAAATTTTGAAAGAAATCTAAGGGATGAACAAAAGGGTATTGATGCCGAAACACTCATCGAGTTTTTCACATCTGAACAAGAGAAGAATTCAGATTTTTTCTTTGATTACGAGACTGATTCGGATAACAGATTTAATAGATATTTTTGGGCAGATCATATATCAAGGAGGGCATACAGCGTATTTGGTGATATTGTTGTATTTGATATGACATATAACACCAATAAATATGGCTTAATTTTTGCACCGTTTGTGGGAGTTAATCATCATCATCAGACTATTATTTTTGGCTGCGGTTTTCTAAGTGATGAGAAAACTCATTCCTTTGTTTGGTTGCTTAACAAGTTCATAGAAGTCATGCCTAAGGGAGCACCAAATGTTATAATCATTGATCATGATCCTGCTATGACAAAAGTCATTGCACAAATTTTCCCTCAAACAGTGCATCGATATTGTTTGTGGCACATACTGAATAAATTCATGGAAAAATTACCTCCTTTGACTTTTCGAGACCACTATCAAAGCATAAAGAATGTCATTGCAAATTCTACAACACCTGCTGATTTTGAGAAGTCACAGGAAGAGACTATTAAGTGTGTAAATTTGGAGAACAATGATTGGTTGTCCTTGATGTATGAATTGTGACACAGATGGGTGTCAGTATATTTTAGAAATGTATTTTGTGCTGGAATGACTAGTAGCCAAAGATCTGAAGGCTCACATGCATTTTTTAAGAGATATGTCTCAAATAAAAATTCATTGATAGATTTTATCATCTGTTTTAATAGAGCACTGAGACATCAAAGACATAATGAATTAGTTGCGGACCATATTGGTATGAATGAGATTCCTAAAATTCAGACAATGTTTCCAATGGAAACCCAAATGGTTAAGCTATACACCAAAAAGAAATGGCTGGAGTTTCAAAGTGAAATGAGCGAGAGTCATGGTTATTATGTGCAATCGATATTTACAGGAGTTGACTCAGTGGTTTATCATGTGATAAAATTTGATAGTTCTTCTTCCTCCAAACCAAGGGTGCTCACACATGACAAACAAAAGGATTTCATTTCGTGTAGTTGCACAAAATTTGAGTTTGAGGGGATTCCATGCAGACATATGTTAGCTTTTTTCGCATCAACCAAGTGTTTTATTTGCCTGATACGCATATACTCAAAAGATGGACACGAAATACAAAAGTTGGAGCAATATATGCTTTGGGAGAGCAAAATTTCATCAATGATCCAGATCCAGAAAAGTTGTTGATGTCGAGACACTCGAGGTTATCCTATAAAACTTCAGTATTAGTTGATGATGCATCTTTGACTGATGAGGGGACAACCTTCTTGGATGAGCAATTTGATTGTATCTATAAGAAACTTCAAGAGATGAACATTAGTCCAACATGCAGTGATAAAAGTCAAAGGAGGAAATCCATGGACGAGGGCCTTGGTATTCTTGATCCTTCTTCGGTCAGAACAAAGGGATGTGGGAAGAGATTGAAATCATCGAAGGAGAAATCAATATCAAATTCTAGGTTATGTCATGGATGTGGACATCGAGGAGTGTCACATGACAAGCGCAATTGTCCAAATTTGCAGCAAAGGTATATGTGCAATATAATTATAACTACGTTTGTAAATATAATTATCACTTATTTGATTACATTTTGTAAATATGTTAATGTGTTAATCATCAGATCAATTGAAGATAATAATTATAATAGTGTTGACACATATGAACCAGATTTGGCATCTGTAGCAGGTATTGTCATAGTTTTAATTTATTAAATTATAGTGTTTTATTGAGAAAATGCAATCAATAATTGTATTTATTGTTGCAAGTTCTAATAACATGCTCTAGGATTCTTGATATTATCAATCTGTTTTATATCTATTGTAGCATGCATTATTTGTATTATCAATTTGTTTAATACATTCTTTTGGTTGTATTTTTATTACGATCGTACTCTTAGCAATGCTCTTAGCAATGGTTTTATGACCAACTAATGGTTGATTTACAGATGCTAGCAGTATGCTTGTTCGTGGAAGTGGAAAAGGTGTTGGAACCCGGATGGCTAGAGAGGGGGGGGGGGTGAATATAGCCAATCACTTGGACTTAGACACTAATCAAATTTCTGCACTCAGAGTTGTTAGTAGCACAGTGGAACGCAAGAACAGAGTATGCAGAAATTCAGAAAACAAAAGCAAAACAACACCACTAGCAAGATCGCTAACAATGAGGGTTTACAAGGTTCGGGGATAACTTGCCCCTACTCCTTGGCGTGCCGTTAAGGTGGGCGATCCCTTGATCGTCGGCAGATCAAGCACCGGTTATCACCGGATAGAAAGCAACCTCCTTCTCGGTGGAGAAACCTCTCCACAGCGTTTCAATAACATATTTAAGTTTAAGCACAAAGAAACAACAAGAAGGATCTTACTCAAGCACTTAGCAAAGACAAGAACACAGCAAGCTTTCCTGAGCTCCACCCAGCGGCGATCTCACGCAAGAAACCCTTCCTCGTGTCTTCCCGCTGTCGGACTCTAAGCCTCTTGTTCTCTCCTTCAAGCGCTCAAGTAATGAATGATTGCTTCTCAGATTCTATTGCTTGCCCAAGATGATGACCTTCAGAACGTGCAAGCTAGATGTGGAGAACACAAGGCGCAGCAAGAACTTAGTTCGCGAACTCTAGAACCCAACTTCTGCTTCAACGAACCATTCTTCCACCCTTTTGTTTTTCCACTCAGCACTAGGTGACAGCATCTCCTGCAGCCTCCAGCTGCTTCCCTGCCAACGCCAGCTACCACTGAGCCCTCCCTGGACTTCCTGAGCTCCCCTCAGCCAAGCTCCAGTCAGCAGCTCCAGTCTGCAGCTCCGGCCGTTGCAACCTGAGATGGAAAACGGACAAACCTGCTCCTAGGAAAGCCTCCATTGACTTCTCCTTGAGTGTTTGAATCCTCCCCTGTCACGCAGCTTAATCAGTGTGTTAGAGCAGCATATCAAACAACATATCATATATCAGATGTTAAGCGCAGAGAATCGGATACGTTCAGACGCGATCAGAGCGTCTGACAGTGCATTTTGAATTAAAGTGATCGGTCACCGGACCGATCAGAGAGTCTCTTGATCGGTCACCAGACCGATCAGGCTCCGTCCTGATCGGTTCCCAACGCTCGATTAGAAATCGTGATTTCTTTGGGACTCTCCTGGATCGATCACCAGATCGATCCTAGGTTGTGGATCGATCACCCGACCGATCCATCCTTTTATCGGGCGATTTCTGAGCTTCGCAGTCCAGACCTCCTGATCGATCACCGGATCGATCAGGAAACCTCCTGATCGGTCACCAGACCGATCAGGTCATGACCAGACCGATCAGGCTCCGTCTTGATCGATCATAGAGAGGAACCTGCGATGCTGGATCGTTCTCCAGAACGATCCGCACAGTGATCCTGATCAGTCACCAGACCGATCAGGAGCAGATCAGCAAGGGAACTCAACCTCACTGTTTGCTCCCTGATCGGTCACCAGACCGATCAGGAGCCAAGCAGTGGGTGAAACGCATACTCCATGATCGGTCACCAGACCGATCAGTCATCGCTGGATCGGTCACCAGACCAATCCACGAAGGAGCACCGTGCCAACTCCCTGATCGGTCACTAGACCGATCCAGGGGCTCCAACCTAGCCCTCCAAGCTAGGGTTTCATCCACCTTAGCCCTCCAAGCTAAGGATTTTTCACCTAACCCTCCAAGTTGGGAATTTGCACCTAACCCTCCAAGTTAGGACTTTTCACCTAGCCCTCCAAGCTAGGACTTTTCACCTAACTCTTCCGGATTAGGACTTTCCAAACCTAGCCCTCCAAGCTAGGACTTTTTCACCTAATTCTCCAAGATGGGAATTTGCACCTAACCCTCCAAGTTAGGACTTTTCACCTAGCGCTCCAAGCTAGGACTTTTCACCCACCTCTTCCGAATTAGGACTTTTCACGCACCTAGCCCTCCAAGCTAAGATTTTCAACACCTAACCCTCCAGGTTAGGATTTTCCAACACCTAGCCCTCCAAGCTAGGATTTTCCATACCATGCCTGATCCCCGATCAGGACTTAATCATAATCAATAATCATCCACCTAAACTAAAATCAGTGTCAACACCAAAATAACAATCAGGGCCAGACTGCATCAACAATCTCCCCCTTTTTGTTGTTTGACAACCCGATTTTAAGTTTAGGGATTCTCAATCAAGTTTTTCAAATTTAGAATCATAGGGGAATCCAGATCCTCCCCCAACAACATGATCATCCTAAACTTAACCAACCAACACTCTCCCCCTTTGTCGAACACCGAAAAGGGGTCTAGAAGGGCTGTTAAGTTTAAACCATACTCCCCCTCAACCCTAGGGGTATCCCAAAACCACAAAGATTTGATTGATATTTGATAAGCATATGAAAACATATGACAAACAGATATAGGCATGGCAAAACAAGCATATGCATCATATGAGCATGACATCATAAGTATGAACATAGCTACGTATCAAATATGCAGATAGTACAGCATAACATCAACAATAAACATACTAAAGCAGGATAAACATGTGAGATAAAATCAGAGAAGTCAAATCATAACAAGATGCAGGACACATGCATTAAAGTCAAAGTACGTGTGGCTCAAAGCCATAACGGACAAGTCATAGGGCATACAGCCCGAAAGTCACATAAATCAACCAGTCAAATACACATAACACCAGAAGAGACACTGGTCATCCAAACTCAAACGTCAGTGGGGGGGTCGTTGATAAGAACCATTTTGTTGATTATTTTAATTGCTAAAATCCATGTTTGACCCATATTTTACTTTCATAATTATGATTTTACCCTAGGTTTTAGAACTTACCTTTATTTTGGACTTAATTGCAAATTTACACATATTTGGATTATTTGGCCACTAATTTGTGATCTAATTTTTGTAGGCATGAAGGGTTCATGGACCTAGGGCATATTGGGTCAAACTTGAGTCGGAAGTGACCCGGATCGAGTTATCAAGATTAGGATTAAATCTGGGCCGTCCGATTCAAAAGCGGCTAGATCTGAGCCATCCGGGACCATCTGAAGCAATCCGAGCTAGGGTTAGGGTTGATCAAGCATTCTGATCAAGATCTGAAGGTTTCATCCCAATCAGAGCTCAATCAACCGTTGGATCAAGCTCGGAGGGCTCTAGATCGTCCATTCACAGATTAGGTTGATCTGGACCATCCGTTGCAAATCTGGAGGATCCGAGCTACCACGAGGCAGATCCTGACCCCTGATCAACATCCTCAAAGTTTGCCTCAAATCAGAGCAAGATTAGCCGTTGGATTTCATCCGATCAATCTGGGTCGTCCATTCTTATGTATTTAATCAGAAATTCCCTCAGCTTCTCTCTGTCGCGTCTTCTTCGCCGCAACGCTCCTTCTTCGTTTGTTCTTGGTTTTTCTTCATTAGTTTCTTCATCTAAGGGGCGCGACCCCTCATTTCTTGCTTAGATCGAATCTTAGGTCATTGGGAAGGCTTCTCGGTGAATTTCCAGCTCTCAATTGCCCAAGAACAGAGCTTTTGTGAGGTCTCCGGAGCTCTGCCATCTGATTTCGTCAACATCGGCTGCGCATCATTTCATCACCCTGAGTAGTTCAGAGGAGTTCCCTGGAGTGCTCGGAGCTATCCCAATTCATCATCGCAGCTGAGTTGAAGGAATTGGATGGGTTTTCGGATTTGAGCAGAGATGAGCTGGTTTTGAATCGCAGAGACAATTTCTTGATGATTTGCTGAGCTTGCGGGTTCGAGGCTCACACTTGCATGACGAACAAGGAGGATTCGAGCTAGGGAAGGATTGAGGAGTAGTTTCATTGGTTAATTTTAGTTCTTTAGCCGTAACTTCAATTCTGTCATTGAATTTCTGAATTTCTGAGGCAATTTCTGTAGTATTTCGTTTCTGAACAGTTTTTGTTTAAATTAGAGTTTTAAGTCAGTGCTTTTATTAGCTAGATTGTTTGTGTAATGAACTAGTGTAATTAGATCAGTTCGTTTCTCCGCAATTCATTTCTGAATTTAGTTTAAGCTTGCGTGCCAGTTCTTGTTGCTGCGTATCAATTTTTCCTTTATGTGTATCAGTTTTCTTTCCTTTGAATGTATTTCTGAATTTTTGTATCAAGTTAGTTTAGTGTTCTTAGCTAAATTTACTTTAAGGCTTGTCTCATTTACAAGGCTTTCGGAATTAATTTCTGCATTCGGATCCCATTGATTCATGTCAATTTTGTTCCAGCAAAGTTAAGCTCATTCCTGTTATTCAGCTTTTCGGCTACAAGTCTGAATAAAAATTCTAAGTTGGTGATTAGTGAGCATTAGCTCTCTCTCAGTTTCTCCTGAGTAGTGGATGTGACTTTGCAACTCCTGGTTGTGAGTCCAACACTTAGTTTCCCTTAGATTTCTGCATTGAATCTGCATTTCTGCAATTCGAAAAGACTTGCTGCAGTTTACCTTGTTTCCTGCAGTTTCTGAAGTCTCAGTTGAGTCTGGTTTTAGCATTCAAATAAGTTTCTGAATTTTGCAAGACATTTCTGCATTTCTGCATATAGCCCTTGCAAGTCCATTTCCGGTTTTAGTTTGCTTGAATTGGTTAGAACTTGATCTGAAATTCTTCATTCAATTTTGCAAAATTCTTCATTGTAAGCTTTGTTTTCCAAATTGCAATCGATCAGCATTAGCATCATCTTAGACACATCAGTTTTCTTTGTTGCTTGCCATGTTGCTGAAATCTACCCTTGCTCTGCATTTCAGTTTTGATTTTTTTTTACTTCAAGTTGTGTCTGCTTTGGATCTGAATTTGGATGCTAAATTTCTTCCTTCAACTCTTGTAAACTTATTCACTAATAGCCTTGCTTTCTAAGCTTAATGGACCTACTTCAATTCTGAATTCTCAGTTTGCAATGTTTGCAATGGGTCTCAATTCATAAAGCAGTTTTTGATTAATTCTCTTTTGTGTGCTGAGTTGGTGGAATTCTGCAACTTAAAAAGTTCAGCCTCAGCACTGTTTGTATCAGATTAAACTTATCCTTTAGTGCGTGCTTGTGCTTGAAATCAGTTTCATTCGCACTCAACTTGTCTTTGAATTGTAGCCTCATCTCAGCAACTAAGCTTTATTAGTGTGTATCAAGTTTTGGTGGCATGCATCTTGTATTTTATTGCGATTTCATTTCAGATTGAAACCCAAAACCCAAATCACATTCGAAACCCAAATTCACAAACGACACATAAATACAAGCACGAATCGAACACAACATCAACTAGTCCCGAGGAAAAATACGACCTGTAGCCCCTTTACTACGTTTTCATATTTTGATTGCAAAAAGGGTTTCCAGCATCTTTTTACAAATATTTTAAATTCTGATGGTCCCACAATTCGTGACAATTTAATCCAGCTCATTTGGGTCCGTCAAATTTTTGGCGCCGTTGCCGGGGAAGCAACTAGTTGATTTGTTTGATTTTTGCTTGTTTGCTTTTGGACATATCATTGGGTTCTATTTTATTTTGCTTTACCTTTTGTATACGGTTGCTGCCATTTTTCTTGTTTGTTTTGTGACAGGACTGTCAGTTCAAAATGTTCTCATCTACTTACCAGCAGCCGTGTCCACAATTTCAGCAGAACCAACCTTTTAATCAGCAACCAAATCAATTTTTTCAGCGACAATGTCAACAATTTTAGCAAGATTTTCAGCCAAGTCAGAATTTTCAGATTGGGCAGCCACAATTCCAGAATTTTCAGCCCAACTTTCAGCAACCTTATCAACAAGATCAATCCCTTTTTCAAGGAATTCAGCAAGGGTGTTTAGATAATCAGAATTTTCAGCAACCACCCTTCCATCAAGTTCAACCAAATCAAGGATTTCAGCATTTTAACCAAAATTTCCAGCAGCCTTTTGTAAGTTTTCAGCAAGGAAATAATCAATTTCAGCCTCCACCTCAGCCATGGCAACAAGAATTTCAACCCATACAGAATTTTCAGCAACCTCTTCAACATTCACAGCCCTTTAATCAGAATTTCCAGCAACAAACCCAGAATTTCCAGCCCACTCAAATTCAGTTTTCACCACCACAATTTCAACCTCAGATCCAAGAATTCCAGGGCTACAATTTTCAGCAATCTCCACCAACTTGTGAACTAAATTTTCAGCAGTTTAATCAGCCTGTTCAACCCCTTTATCAACCCCCACAGTCTCAATTTCAACAAATGTTTCAACAAGAGCTTCAAAACCTCGGAAGGCAAATAGAGCAAGTGGCTAGTGATTTGAATCAGATAAAAGCCCAAAGATCAGAACAGTTATATTCTCAAGATACTCTTACTTCTGAAAGCCCCGGAGTTGATTTTATATCAGTTCAAGGTGACCCTAGTGCTTGGCCAAGTCCTTCTTCAAGTGATCTTGCAAATTTGGTGGAAGAAGAAGAAGAAATCATTAAAATCAGGGCACCTACAGCATGCATTCCTCCGGAGATTCCTACTCAAAATCCATTTCTAAATTTTTCAGCTCAAGAAGAAGAAACTGAAGCTCCACAGGACCATTCTAGACTTTTATTTTGTGATGATAGTATTATTGATGGTCCTAATTTTTCTAATTTGGTTGATACAGGAATGGTTGAGGGAACATGCATGGGAGATGATTCCATAGGTGTAGTGGATTGCACTAGGCCCCAGGGACCACCACAAGATTCAGAGGATGAACCAGAAAGTGTAGGGACTTGCATGGTGGAAGCAAGAACCCAAGGATCGCCTATTCCAATTGAGTGTCCACCAGAGCTTGAGGCTGAAGAGGAGCATGTACTTGATCAGGAGGAGGCCATGGATACATCTACTCTTGTAGAACCTCCAAGTATTCTCCAACACGCTCAGGTAAGTATTTCTCCTCTTTGTTTAGAAAAATTCAGCGAGGTACCTAGTGCTAACTTTATTGGTTCTGATGAATTTATTGATATACCTTGTGTAGAAACTGTTTGTGCAAATCCAATAGAGGTACCAAAAATTGATTTTATTGGTCGTACTGCATTACTTGATACATCTCTTGTAGGAAATAATTGTGAAATAATTTTAGAGACACCTATAATTAATGTTGTTTGTTATGATGAATTACTTGATACATCTTTTGTGGATCTGAATTGTGAAAAAATTTTAGAAGTGCCTGAAATTGATGTTATTTATTTTGATGAATCTCTTGCTATATCTTATGTTGAGGTTGAATGTGAAAAACTTATGGAGGTATCTGAGATTGATTTCATTGGCTGTGACACATTGCTTGATACATTTTTGATAGGAAATAATTGTGAAAATACTATTGATGTGCCAAAAGTTGATTTCATGGGGTGTGATAAGTTTCTTGATATACCTTTGGAGGATATTACTTATGAAAAATTCATTGAGATACCAGAATTTGATTTAATTGGATATGATGCAGATTTGGATACATTTCATGCAGAGACTGATATTATTTTATTTCCTTTGTACCCTGCACGTTTGAGAAAGGTATTACATTGTTTTGCAGGGTCCAGAAGACTTCAGGAGTGGGTGCTCCAACTGAACAGACTTCAACCTCCTGGAAGGACTTCTGAAAGGCATCAAGAAGGAGGAGAAGATCTTACTTTAATCCATAGCCCTCCATTCCTTCAATGGATCTTGAACCTAAATCACCTGCGGCCACCTGAACATTTTGTTGCAAAGTTTAAGTGTGGGGGAGTCCTAGCTCTCTCAGCCACCCAGACTCCTCCACTACCACGATGGAGGCTACTGCATGATAGACTCCGTCCACCAGAAATAAAGGGGAGATTGTTCTTTTTTGTATTTTCTTTTATTTCATTTTTCATTTTCATGTTTTCTAGAATTAGAATTTTCCTTTGAACTGTGTCCTTACTAATAAATGCATGAGTAGAGTAGAAGGCATAGGAGTCATTGTAAATACCTTGTTATTTCTTTTCGCACTTTTTCTTGCATGATTAGGAATAAATGTATCCCTCTAGGTTATCTCCATAGCATTTTAGAATCTCTTGGAAAATAAATTAAATTTGGTTGTTAAAACTTAAGGTTTGAGCTAATTGATGAATTCTTGGATGCTTGAGTACTATTTGGCTTTAGATTCTTAATTGAGGATTTGAGATGAATTGTTTTTGCCTAGTGAGATTTAGCCTTATATTTGTGACACACATATGTTATTGTACTCTAGAACTTGCTTAGGTTCTTTCAAAACCATATTTCAATGATTGGATCACATTTATAGAGACTAATCATTTTGTCTACCTTTCCATATCAATTTTGGCAAAAATCATGTTCATTCCATTTTTTTCTTTACTTATTTCCTAATCTTAACCCCAATTTTTCTATGGATTTGTTTGCTTGGGATGTTTCTTAATGCTATTTTGCCCGAGACGGATAAAGATTTAAGTGTGGGGGAGTGACTAGGCATTTCAAGAAGAATTTTTTTTTTTTTGCAAATTACATGTGCCAAGTTGATTTGAGTTTGGTGTCAAAATTGAGCAAGAAGAAGTGGTTAAAGATGGAAATCAATTGAAGCATCTAGAGTTTTTATCATCAATTGAAGATGCAAGAAGTTGTGCCAAGACAAAAATCTGAAATGGAAACAAATTGCACTCAAAAAGTAGTGAGAAAAATTGTTTTGTGCTAAAGGAAGGAAAATTTTTCTGTGGAACTATTTTAGGGCAGAATATTTTGGACTTGCTGTTTTCTTTGTTTATGAATCCGAAACATCTTAATAAATGCGGAATTTGGACAGATATACAACAAATGCAGAAATCTGCTTCATATTAAATCTGTGCAGAAATCTCTAGGAGCTGAAGCAGGAAAATGCAGGAAATTTTTGAAACAATTGCAGAAAAATCTGTGCCAAAAGCCAATTGAAGCTGTTCAGCCACCCTGATTTCAGCTGATTGCAGCTGTCTTTACTATAGAAATCAGAAACATCTTGGCATCAAATGCTGAACCGCAGCTGTACAAATTCAAGTGCTTCTGAAATTGCATCGAAACTAATCTGAATTGGAAGTGAAACAGTTTTTGCTGATAAGGAGTAAGAACAAGTCCATCAACCAGCCAGCCATCAGAAATTTGAAACGTAGCAAGTTAGTTGAATTAAAATGCCGAAATCTGATCAGGCAGTGCTGGAATTCAAACATGAAAATGAGCTGTGCAGATCAGTATCAACCTGAAAAGGATTGTGTGTTGGCTGAAATTCGACTTGTGAGCAGAATTTTCAAGTGGAACAAATCAAAATCTTCCATGTCTATTTGATGCTAACTGATGTTGATTATTTAAGAAATCAGAGACTTGAAATGGATTTAGTGAAGCTGAATTTGCAGCTGAACAGAGAAAGAAAAAAAAAGAATGGAAGAAAGTAGTGTGCCAACAAAGGGCGAAGTGTATCAAGAGTGAGTTACAAGGGTTGTTGAGTGAAAATTTTATGTTGAGTATCTATTTCACTTGATATCATATGTTCTTTGATACATTCTGACCTTGCTAGAGGATAAAAGAAAAAAAAATCAGAAAAGAAGAGGGAACAACACAAGTTGGCACGTAATAGGCAAAACTTGGCACAAGGAAATCAAGGAAGATGTCTTCATCCAAATCAAAGGCAATTATTTAAGTTTGACTTCACCACATTCTTATATCACTAAAGGACTGTAAAGAGAAGCAAAGAGCATCAAAAATATCCTCAAGCACTCAAGTCTTCCACTTTATCCATTTTTCCATTTTCTTGGTTTTTACTCTATTTCTTACAATTTTCTATGTTTTCACTTGTTTTTGTAGATGTGAATCCTAATCATGACTAATGGTGGAGAGTAGATAATAAGCAAGCCTATGGTAGTGCAAGAAGCATGTGTGTTTGAGTGAGCTCCACTTTCATCATCAACTTAGAATTTAAGGAGAGAGCCACCAAAATTTTCCTTGAAAGGCTAGTGAGTTAAATTCATCTCAATGACTCATGATGGATGAAAAGGCTAAGTTGTTGATTTAAGGACAAGATACTAATCCATAGAGCTCAGATTTATGAGAATTGACGACCCTAGGTAATTTCTTTTCATCTGCTTCTAAATTGGCTTAAGAAAGCCTAAGGGATACATACTTAGTAGTTTCGCGAGACGCTCAAACTTAAGTGTGGGGGAGTTGATAAGTACCATTTTGTTGATTATTTTAATTGCTAAAATCCATGTTTGACCAATGTTTTACTTGCTTAATTATGATTTTACCCTAGGTTTTAGAACTTACCTTTATTTTGGACTTAATTGCAAATTTACACATATTTGGATTATTTGGCCACTAATTTGTGATCTAATTTTTGTAGGCATGAAGGGTTCATGGACCTAGGGCATATTGGGTCAAACTTGAGTCGGAAGTGACCCGGATCGAGTTATCAAGATTAGGATTAAATCTGGGCCGTCCGATTCAAAAGCGGCTAGATCTGAGCCATTCGGGACCATCTGAAGCAATCCGAGCTAGGGTTAGGGTTGATCAAGCATTCTAATCAAGATCTGAAGGTTTCATCCCAATCAGAGCTCAATCAACCGTTGGATCAAGCTCGGAGGGCTCTAGATCGTCCATTCACAGATTAGGTTGATCTGGACCATCCGTTGCAAATCTGAAGGATCCGAGCTACCACGAGGCAGATCCTGACCCCTGATCAACATCCTCAAAGTTTGGCTCAAATCAGAGCAAGATCAGCCGTTGGATTTCATCCGATCAATCTGGGCCATCCATTCTTATGTATTTAATCAGAAATTCCCTCAGCTTCTCTCTGTCGCGTCTTCTTCGCCACAACGCTCCTTCTTCGTATGTTCTTGTTTTCTTCATTAGTTTCTTCATCTAAGGGCGCGACCCTCATTCTTGCTTAGATCGAATTTAGTCATTGGAAGGCTTCTTGGTGAATTCCAGCTCAAATTGCCCAAGAACAGAGCTTTGTGAGGTCTCCGCAGCTTGCCATCTATTTCGTCAACATCGCTGCGCATCATTTCATCACCCTGAGTAGTTAGAGGGGTTCCCTGGAGTGCTCGGATCTATCCAATCATCATCGCAGCTGAGTTGAAGGAATTGGATGGGTTTTCGGATTGAGCAGAGATGAGCTGGTTTTGATCGCAGAGACAATTTCTTGATGATTGTGAGCTTGCGGGTTCGAGGCTCACACTTGCATGACGACAAGGAGGATTCGAGCTAGGAAGGATTGAGAGTAGTTTCATTGGTTAATTTTAGTTCTTTAGCCGTAACTTCAATTCTGTCATTGAATTCTGATTTCTGAGTATTTCTGTAGTATTTCGTTTCTGAACAGTTTTTGTTTAATTAGAGTTTTAAGTCAGTGCTTTTATTAGCTAGATTGTTTGTGTAATGAACTAGTGTAATTAGATCAGTTCGTTTCTCCGCAATTCATTTCTGAATTTAGTTTAAGCTTGCGTGCCAGTTCTTGTTGCTGCGTATCAAATTTTCCTTTATGTGTATCAGTTTTCTTTCCTTTGAATGTATTTCTGAATTTTTGTATCAAGTTAGTTTAGTGTTCTTAGCTAAATTTACTTTAAGGCTTGTCTCATTTACCAGGCTTTCGGAATTAATTTCTGCATTCGGATTCCATTGATTCATGTCAATTTTGTTCCAGCAAAGTTAAGCTCATTCCTGTTATTCAGCTTTTCGGCTACAAGTCTGAATAAAAATTCTGAGTTGGTGATTAGTGAGCATTAGCTCTCTCTCAGTTTCTCCTGAGTAGTGGATGTGACTTTGCAACTCCTGGTTGTGAGTCCAACACTTAGTTTCCCTTAGATTTCTGCATTGAATCTTCATTTCTGCAATTCGAAAAGACTTGCTGCAGTTTACCTTGTTTCCTGCAGTTTCTGAAGTCTCAGTTGAGTCTGGTTTTAGCATCCAAATAAGTTTCTGAATTTTGCAAGACATTTCTGCATTTATGCATTTCTGCATATAGCCCTTGCAAGTCCATTTCCGGTTTTAGTTTGCTTGAATTGGTTAGAACTTGATCTGAAATTCTTCATTCAATTTTGCAAAATTCTTCATTGCAAGCTTTGTTTTCCAAATTGCAATCGATCAACATTAGCATCATCTTAGACACATCAGTTTTCTTTGTTGCTTGCCATGTTGCTGAAATCTACCCTTGCTCTGCATTTCAGTTTTGATTTTTTTTGCTTCAAGTTGTGTCTGCTTTGGATCTGAATTTGGATGCTAAATTTCTTCCTTCAACTCTTGTAAACTTATTCACTAATAGCCTTGCTTTCTAAGCTTAATGGACCTACTTCAATTCTGAATTCTCAGTTTGCAATGTTTGCAATGGGTCTCAATTCATAAAGCAGTTTTTGATTAATTCTCTTTTGTGTGTTGAGTTGGTGGAATTCTGCAACTTAAAAAGTTCAGCCTCAGCACTGTTTGTATCAGATTAAACTTATCCTTTAGTGCGTGCTTGTGCTTGAAATCAGTTTCATTCGCACTCAACTTGTCTTTGAATTGTAGCCTCATCTCGGCAACTAAGCTTTATTAGTGTGTATCAAGTTTTGGTGGCATGCATCTTGTATTTTATTGCGATTTCATTTCAGATTGAAACCCAAAACCCAAATCACATTCGAAACCCAAATTCACAAACGACACATAAATACAAGCACGAATCGAACACAACATCAACTAGTCCCGAGGAAAAATACGACCTGTAGCCCCTTTACTACGTTTTCATATTTTGATTGTAAAAAGGGTTTCCAGCATCTCTTTATAAATATTTTAAATTCTGATGGTCCCACAATTCGTGACAATTTAATCCAGCTCATTTGGGTCCGTCAGTCGTCATCGTGCATGAGATCATCTATCGTGGCATCAGCAGATCCTGGTGCAGCACTGCCTGAAGGAGCATCCCCTGGAAATGTATGGCGGCGCCACTCTGCGTACCAAGTCTGCTGCAATGCCTGAACCCCAGAGACAGTAGACTCTATGCCGGTCAATCGGCGATCAAAGGAACGGAAATCCGAGCGGTCCTCCTCTCGATGGAGCTCCCTCAAATGAATATCCTCCTGGAGGATCCGATCCAGCTCGAAGATCTGCCATCGTAGATCTGGGTCAGGCTCATAGTCGTACTCAGCGTCAGCAGCAGGAGCCTCATGAGGTGCAGCAGCCTCGGGTGGTGCCTGAAAATACGGTGCTCCGCTAGGTAGGTCACCGAGTCCTCTCCCATCCTTCCGAATCAAGACCCCATAGCGCTCTCGAATAATAATGCCGGACTTGGCAAAAGCACGCCGACCTAGCCGACAATCCTGCCTGACCATGGGCACGGTCCTGCCCTTGGTGACATCAACACCAACTGACATAAGCCAATCAGTGATGACATGACCAAATGGCATGTAGACCGTGCGACGGCTCGGCTCTCGATAGGATAGGATAGACTGGAAGATGCTCTCCATGATATCGAAGTCCATCCGGCAGTGCCTGCCGTAGAGCATAAGGCAATGGTAGGGTCGGATCTCGGTCAAGGGCTTTGAGGTGATGGGCAAGATGCAATTTGCGATTATCTTGAAAATGATATAGCCAACTGGAGCAAGTCGTAGGGCTGCAAAGGTAGGAAAATCAGGACCCAACTCATCAAGCCCGGCGGGGCGAGGATGACCAAAGTGTTGATACAGTCTGGCCCTGATTGTTGTTTTGGTGTTGACACCGATTTAAGTTTAGGTGGATGATTATTGATTATGATTAAGTCCTGATCGGGGATCAGGCATGGTATGAAAAATCCTAGTCTGGAGGGCTAGGTATTGGAAAATCCTAACCTGGAGGGTTAGGTGTTGAAAATCCTACTCTGGAGGGCTAGGTGCTGGAAAATTCTAACCTGGAGGGTTAGGTGTTGAAAAGTCCTAGCTTGGAGGGCTAGGTGTTAGAAAAGTCCTAATTCGGAAAGGTTGGGTGAAAAGTCCTAGCTTGGAGGGCTAGGTGAAAAGTCCTAACTTGGAGGGTTAGGTGCAAATTCCCATCCTGGAGAATTAGGTGAAAAAGTCCTGGCTTGGAGGGTCAGGTGCCTAGCTTGGAGGGCTAGGTTGGATGAAGTTCTAACTCGGAAGGGTTGGGTGAAAAGTCCTAGCTTGGAGGGCTAGGTGAAAAGTCCTAACTTGGAGGGTTAGGTGCAAATTCCCAACTTGGAGAGTTAGATGGAAAATCCTTAGCTTGGAGGGCTAAGGTGGATGGAAACTTAGCTTGGAGGGCTGAGTTTGAGTCCCTGGATCGGTCTGGTGATCGATCAGGGATTCTGGCACGCTGCTCCTTCGTGGATCGGTCTGGTGACCGATCCAGCGATGACTGATCGGTCGGGTGACCGATCAGGGAGCACACAGTGAGGTTGGGAACCTACTGTGCTGCTCTTGATTGATCTGGTGACCGATCAGGGAGTATGCGTTTCACCCATTGACTGGCTCCTGATCGGCCTGGTGACCCATCAGGGAGCGAGCAGTGAGGTTGAGTTCCCCTGCTGAACTGCTCCTGATCGGTCGGGTGACTGATCAGGATCACTGTGCAGATCGTTCCGGAGAACGATCAAGCGTCGCAGGTTCCTCTCTATGATCGATCAGGACGGAGCCTGATCGGTCTGGTCATGATCTGATCGGTCTGGTGACCGATCAGGAGGCTGTCTGATCGGTCTGATGACCGATCAGGAGGTCTGGACTGTGAAGCTCAGAAATCGCCCAAGAAAGGAGTGGATCGTTCGGGTGATCGATCCACAACCTGGGATCGGTCCGGTGATCGATCCAGGAGAAGTCACAAAGAAATCGCGATTTCTGATTGAGCGTTGGGGACCGATCAGGCTCTAGCCTGATCGGTCTGGACCTAGCCTGATCGGTCTGGTGACCGATCAGGAGTCACTCTGATCGGTCGAGTGACCGATCACTTTAATTCAAATTGCACTATCAAACGCTCTGATCGCGTCTGACCGTATCCGATTCGCTGATGGTTGCCTCTGATACATGATTTACTGTGTGATATACTGCTCTAATATTCTGACTAAGCTGCATGTGACAGGGGAGGATTCAAACACTCAAGGAGAAGTCAATGGAGGCTTTCCTTGGAGCAGGTTTGTTCATTTCTCATCTCAGGTTGCAACGGCTGGAGCTGCAGGACTGAAGCCACTGACTGAAGCTTGGCTGAGGGAGCTCAGGAAGTTCAGTAAGGGTTCAGTGTAGCTGGCGTTGGCAGTGAGGTAGCTGGAGGCTGCTGGAGATGAGGTCACTTGATGCTTGGTGGAGAAACAAAAAGGAACGGGAGACAGCTTGGTGGAAGAAGAGAAACATTCGAAAGCTTACAGCTTGTGTTCTTGAGTTCCTGTGCCTTGAGTTCTCCACATCAAGCTTGCTATGTTCTTGAAGTTTCCATCATTCTGAGCAAGCTATCGAGAAGCAATCATCCATTACTCGAGCACTTGAAGGAGAGAACGAGAGGCTTGGAGTCCGACAGTGGGAAGACACGAAGAAGGGTTCTTACGTGAGATCGCCACTGGGTGGAGCTCAGGGAAGCTTGCTGCGTTCTTCTCTTTGCTGGGTGTTTGAGTAAGATCTTTCTTGTTGTTTCATTGAGCTTAAACATTTATCTGATTGAAACGCTGTGGAGAGGTTTCTCCACCGAGAAGGAGGTTGCTTTATATCCGGTGATCACCGGGGCTTGATCTGCCGACGATCAAGGGATCGCCCACCTTAAGGGCACGCCAAGGAGTAGGGGCAAGTTATCCCCGAACCTTATAAACCCTCTTGATAGCGATCTTGGTAGCTGTGGTTGTTAGCTTTCATCTTTGTTTTTAGTTTACTGCACTGTTTTGTTTTTCCTTTGCTTCTTCCGCTGTGCTACTGATAAGCTAAGTGCAGAAAACTTGCTAAGTTCTCAAAGAGAAAGTGTTGGCTATATTCACCCCCCCCTCTCTAGCCATCTCGTCACCAACACAAATAAATGCTGATAGATGGAGTCGGGGGTAACATCTGAGAAAGGTGCCAATAATGGATCTGGAAGCTCAGGGTAGATTGAATACAGATTCGGTGATCGTCGACCACCCAAATACTCTGCCAAGATCTCATAAGAAAAATCAAGGTTCCTCTTGGCGACTCGAGTGGTGAACTCGAAGCCTCCTTGAGGTCTCTGCTGAAGATTGTTATAGAACTCTGAGACTAGGTCGTAATTGATGGTCCGTTCCAAGGAAAGAAGGAAGCCCAGGTTGTAAAACATGACTATTTCCATGACCGACGAACAATGTTCAGTCAGAAAAGGGATATCAATGGATCGGCAGGATAGTAATTTGAAGGTCCTCGATTGGAAGGCCTGTTCACAGGCCGCATTTGGAAACCGGGAGCTTGAAGAAGGCTGTGGCCTTCTGGAAGGTGCAGATGAAGAAGGGGTTTTCCCCCTCGAACTGCCCTCGGCAGCTTCTTTACCCTTAGAAGACTTTCTATAGATTGGAATAGACAAATATGATCAAGATAAGGTTAAACCCAATCAGAGAACGTGATCAAGACACAATGATTAACAGAACACAGTTGGATCAAGGAACCAAGATTTGATCATAGAGTGATAATCATAAAGTGAAGCATTTGATCAAGAGGGTCACGGCCAAAAGTCACAGCCAAAACAAGGATCACGGCACAAAACACCCAAAACATGGTTAGCGTTAAATATAAACACTATAGACTGATTTGTAAGGAAAAACTAAGACAAAAGCTTACTTAGGTGCCATTGGTGAACTTCTTAAAGGTCGGAAGAGGAGGTTGCGCAGCAAGAGGGGTCTCGCTGAATGAGATGAGCGCAAGAAAACCTTCAGAGAGAGACTTAACAGGAAGAAGAGAAAACTCGTAGGAGCCCTCTCAGAACCGCACGCGCACACTTGAAGAGGAAGAAGGAGATGAGGAAGACTCTCAGAGACGCAAGGTAGAGGTATTCGGCGCTAGGGTTTAGCAATGAGAGATTTTTCGCGAAGTTAATCGGTTGGTGGATCGGTCCACCAACCGCAATTTAATGCTATTGAACGGATCACCGTTCGATCGGATAGCGCCCAGACCGATCAGGCTATAGCCTGATTGGACTGACCTGGGCCTGATCGGTCGGGTGACCGATCAGGCGCGCTCCTGATCGATCGGCTGATCGATCAGGACACGAACAGTAGGGTTCGGAGAGAAACCTGTGAGCCCCCTGATCGGTCTGTGGACCGATCTCCATAGGGTGCCAGATCGGTCCGGGGACCGATCCAAGCTGGCTCAGTAAGGTTGATCAGAATTTCGTAAAGTCACTGATGCACCTCAGATCGGTCTGTGGACCGATCGTTACAGGGTGGAGCCAGATCCGTCCAAAGACCGATCAGCCTTACCCCTGATCGGTCGGGTGACCGATCAGGGTTCCTGAAACTCCCAGATTCGATCAGAAACTTTCAGTTTCAGATTATTACTCGATTTTGGAAGTCATCCCTCGTCTATAATTGATCCTCAATCAAGGATCAAAGGTCCTTAGAGTTTGAACAAGTCACTTTGCTCCACCCAAGTGGAGTCAAACTCAAACAACAATCATTCAAGTAATTTGTGCCAAATCCAAGGTTCCAATCAAGTTTCCTTGATCGGAATGTCCAAATATGATCATGGAGCCAAATACACATATGTTAAGCATTGGTTTTTGACGGACCCAAATGATATGTCACGAAAGTGGGTCTCAAATTTAGAATTTATAAATGTGCTGGAAACCCTTTTTGCAATCAAAATATGAAAACGTAGCAAAGGGGCCACAGGTCGTATTTTTCTCGGAGCTAGTTGTCGTGTTTGATTCGAGCTTGGTTTATGTGTCGTTTGTGTTTTCGGGTTTCAAATAGATATTCGGGTTTTGGGGTTGCAATCGAAAATAAAATCGCAATGAAAATTAAAGAAACTCAACTCATGAATTAAGTAAAGTGATGGCACTTAATAACTCATCCAATTGACAATTTATCCAACTGATGCAACCTTGTCGAATTTGGAATTCAAGATGTTATCTAATCAAATCTAATTTCGACTAGCACTAATGCAAAGATCTTCTTCAGAAATTACTGCTCCAAACGAATTAAATGCAATTCAATCTTTAACCAAACTAGTACACATCATTGCTAAGACTCTACTTGATACAAGGTGCAAACCATTTACAAACTTGATACACAGACAATAAAAGCTAATGTGCCGAAATTTTATTTGATTCAAGATGCAGAATTTCAAGTACAAATGCAGATACAACAACTGAAATTCAGTAACAAGCTGGATGGAAAACCAGATTTCAGCACTAAGCTAATGAGCAGGGAATGAGATCAGAATTTAGAAACAGATTGAATGCAAAACCATTTGTTTTCAAGCTCAATAGCACACTTAAAGATATGTTTAGACTCGATACAATTTAGTGCAGAAACAAAACTTGACACAACCTACAGAATTCAGCAACTTGGTACACCTAATTGAGAAAGCTGCTGTGCCAAAATCTAACTTTAAATGCAGGAATTCATAGCTGATTAATTCAGCTTGGGAGACCAAGCTGCCAATGAAGAGAAGACAGCTGATGCAGAACCTTGCGGCAGAATTGCAGAAATTGGAGACAGGATGTGCAGCCACAAATTGAATACAAAATCAGACAAAGAAAGCTGAACTAGAATAGAAACATTTGAATGCAAAATTCAGAAGCGATCCATTTCAGAAATGAAGTGCAGCTGCAGAACTGAAATGCACAAGGAAGATGCAGAAACTGAAGTGGCACACAAGGGAGTTGATACGCAGGGTGTGCAGGAAATGCAGAAATCAAGTTCAGGCTTTCAAGAATTTATTTCTGCAACACATTGGATGAAAAGTCCAGCAAGCAACTGAAGTCAAATGCTATAAAATCCGAATACAAAGCTTCACTTATATAACTTCATAGATAAAAGCTGATGGTATGCAGAAATGGAGATGGAGTTTTGCAGGAATCGAGATTAAATGCAGAAATCGAAACTGAGTTCAGAAATGGAATTAAAGTGCTACTCAAATGGAACAACTGCAGTGGAATTTTAGCAGGTAAACTATAACTAGCTTGATACAAACTGCAGGAACTCAAGAGAAAGAAATCGATCAGCTGGACACAAGCTGGCACGACAAAACTGAACTGATACGCAAACAGGGAATAAATCAGGAAACAAACTGACTTTAAAACAATTAATCATTACACTAGTAATCTAGCTAAATAGAACATAATCGAAACACTGATTAAAACAGAGACAATTCAGAAAGAAAACTTAACTAACTGATACGAAAATTCAGAAATAGGAATTACTGCAGAACTGGAATCTACTGCTAATAACTGAATTTAACTAAGACTAAGCTTCAATCTCTCATCTCAACTCAAGAACCCTTGCTGTCACTCAAGGATGAGCCTCCAATTGAGAAAGAAACGATCCATACAAAAAAAATTAATTAACTGAGACAAAATTCAGTAATAGAAATTGCGGCAGTGATGGAATTGCAGCTAAAACAAAGAAAATTGACTAAGAAATCTAAACCCCAATCACTCCATTAGCTCAAGGTCTTCTTGGTCGTCAAGCAAGAGCTGGCTTCGAACCCCTAGGCTCAGTAAATCAGTGGAGCGCAGCTTGGATTGATGAACTCTGCTCAAACTACACGCGGCTGGAATTTTCCAGTCCAATCTCTTCTATCTCAACGGATGGAATGCGATGATGATTTGAGGAACATCTGAGCTCACCTGAGAACCCCTACAAGTAGCTCAGATGGTCGGAAATAGCTTGTGGACGAGAACAAGTGATTGGTTAGCAGAGATGCCGAAACCCTCAAACAAACTCTGTCCGGATGAAATTTGAGCTGAATTCTCCACCCTAGCTATCTCCAATGATCCAAATCTTGATCTAGATGAAGAGTTGAGGTGGTCGCGCCCCTTGGATTGAAGAATTACTGAAGAACGATGAAGAACAAAAATGAAGAAGACGAAGAAGCGGCGGAGACGCGACGAGGAGAAGCTGCGGCGGAATTTTCCTTAAGTAATTAACATTGGACGGCTCAGATTGATTTGAGGAGATCCAACGGCTGATATTGCTCCGATCTGATCCAAAATTTGATGATGATGATCTGGGGTCAGGATCTGCCTCGTGGTAGCTCGGATCCTCCAGATGTGCAACGGATGGTCCAGATCACCCTAATCTTTGAATGGACGATCTAGAGCCCTCCGAGCTTGATCCAACGGTTGATTTAGCTCTGATTGGGATGAAACCTTCAGATCTTGATCAGAATGCTTGATCAACCCTAACCCTAGCTCGGATTGATTCAGATGGTCCCGGATGGTCCAGATCTAGCCGCTTTTGAATCGGACGGCCCTGATTTAATCATAATCTTGATAACTCGATCCGGGTCACTTCCGACTCAAGTTCAACCCAATATGCCCTAGATCCATGAACCTTTCATGCCTACAAAAAATAGATCAAGAATTTAGTGGTCAAATAATCCAAATATGTGTAAATTTACAATTAAGTCCAAAATAAGAGTAAGTTCTAAAACCTAGGGCAATTTCACAATTAAACAATAAGAACATAGGTCAAACATGGATTTTAGCAATTAAAATAATCAATAAAATGGTACTTATCAACTCCCCCACACTTAACCTTGAGCGTCTCGCGAAACTACTAAATAAGTATCCCCTAGATTCTCTTAAGCATAATTAGAAGCAAATGAAAAGAAATTACCTAAGGTTGTCAATTCTCAAAAATCTAAGCTCTATGGATTAGTATCTTGTCCTTAAATCAACAACTTAGTCTTTTCATCCATCATGATTCATTGAGATGAATTTAACTCACTAGCCTTTCAAGGAAAATTTTGATGGCTCTCTTCTTAAGTTCTAAGTTGATGATGGAAGTGGAGCTCACTCAAACACACATGCTTCTTGCACTACCATAGGCTTGCTTATTGTCTACTCTCCACCATTATTCATGATTAGGATCAACATCTACAAAAACAAATGAAAACAGAGAAAAAATGGTGAGAAATGGAATAAAAGTCAAGGGAATGGAAAAGTTGATACAGTGGAAGACTTGAGTGCTCAAGTATGTTCCCAATGTGCTTTGCCCCTCTTGTCAGTCCTCTAGTGATATCAAAAATGTGGTGAAGTCAAACTTTAATAATTTCCTTGGATTTGGATGAAGAAACCTTCCTTGGTTCAATGTGCCAATTTCCCACTTACGTGCCAATTTGTCTCTTCTCTTTTCTCAATCCTTCAAACTGTTTTCTAAAATTTTTTTCTTTCTTTCTCTCTAATGAAATCAGAATGATGATGGAACAAATCTTCAACGTGGATAAGATTATCTTCACTAGTATCATAATGCCAACAACTCATTGTGTGCCCACTTTGTTCTTCTTCTCTCTTTTTTTCTTTCAAACTGCTTTTCTTTTTTTTTCTGCTCTTAAATCTTTTCAGATCAGATTTGTATCAAAGAACATATGATATCAAGTGAAATAGATACTCAACATAAAATTTTCACTCAACAACCCTTGTAACTCCCTCTTGATACACTTCACCTTTGTTGGCACACTACTTTCACTTCTTCTTCTTTCTTTTTTTTCATTCAGATTCCAGCTCCACTTCAGATTCATGGCAATCTCTGATCTCTCAAAACAATTAACATCAGTTAGCATCACATAGTGTAGTGGAGAGTTTGAAGTGTTCCAATTGAAAATGGCTAAGTAGCAAATCAAATTTCAGCCCCCCTTCACTGCAGTTGTTTCAGTTCTGTCCAGCTCTGATCAGAAATGTTTCTTTCATTCAGCAGTTTGAAATCTGCTCCCAAGAAATCTAGTTCAATTGAAAACCACTCGGCAAGCTCAGATTCAAGTCTCGGTAGCAACTCTTTCAATGCAGTTTAAATTTTTCTTTTAGCTTCAGATTCTTTTCTTCAGATCAGCCTTCCTTTAGATTCTGTTTAAATTCGGCAGTGCTTCACTGACTTTCCAAACCAGATTCAGGTTGAGGCAGATCAGATTCCTTGCATTCTTCACAACCATTACATCACATAATGGTAAACAAGCAGCCATATATTTTTTTCTGCCCTACACTGCTTCCTTCTTTTTTTTTCCTGATCTGAAAATTCTAAACAGCCACATTTTTTTCAATTCTGATCAGCAGTGAATGTGCCCATCAATTCCAGATACATTTTATACTTGATACCTTGATTCATAGCCTCGGAAACCAATTTTGGTTTAAGTTGAGCATCTCAAAAAAACTAATCCTGCAGAAGCTGTTTTTTTTTTTTAGTTTCAGATTCCAACTTCACGACAAATGCAGTGCACTTCTCGGATTTCTCAAGCAATTAGCATCAATTGGGACTTGCAATTGAGTTCAAGTTCTAATCCAAATCATCTCTGATCAAATCAGCTTCACACTCACTTGTGGCCTCCACCAATTCCGATTGACTCAGAGTTTTTTTTTTTCACTTACAGAATTTCCAATGTAGCTGTTCCCTTCACTGATTTCTGTTTAGATTTCATTCTTGACACCTTGCTTGGGCATTTCCTTTCCAACTTGGCATAAAACTCTGCTTAAATTTTGAATCTACTCAGCTGCAGTTCAAAACAAACTGACCAAAACAGCTTTGGCACAAGTTTTCTTCCTACTTAAACCGAATTCAACTTGATCCAATATTGCAGTGCTGTACTGCTGATTTCTCCAATTCAACTTCACAAATAGTCCTTCAATGATTCACAACAGCTCCAAGTTGATTTGTTCAGCTTTCTCCAGCAAAGACAGCTGCATTTCAGCTTCTAGCAAAGTGGCCGAATAGCTTCATAGCATCAAGAAACATATTTTTCCTCTCTTTTAACATGGCATAGATTTCCTTCATTTGTGTGCCATCTGGATTACACAAAAAATTTCTTCTTCAACCGAATTCATCTTGGCTCAAAATTGTTTGGATCTTCAAATTATAATCAAGAGTCTAGATGCCTCAATTGTTTCCATCCTTTTGCTCATGCTAGGTACATGGAATTTGCAAAAAAAAAAAAAAATTTCTCGACATGAATTGCCTCTTTGATACCAAATCTTTCCAAAATACTATTCACTCCCCCACACTTAAATCATTGTCCGTCTCGGGCAAAGTAGCATTAAGAACATCTCAAATAAACAAGTCCATAGAAAAGTGAGGGTAAGAGTAGGAGATAAGTAAAGAAAAATAGAATACCATGATTAGTGCTAAAAATTGATGTGGAAAGGGAAACAAATGGATTAGTCTCTATAGATGTGATTCAATCATTGAAATATGGTTTTGAAAGAACCTAAGCAAGTTCTAGAGTGCAATAACACGTGTGTATCACAAAAATAAGCCTAATTCTCACTAGGCAAAAATAATTCATCCCAAGTCCTCAATTAAGAATCTAAAGCAAGTAGTACTCAAGCATCCAAGATTTCATCCATTAGCTCAAACCCTAAGTTTTGACAACCAAATTTAATTTATTTTCAAAAGACTCTAAAATGACATGAAGATAACCTAGAGGGATACATTTATTCACTAAGAGCAAAAGTGCTAAAAGACATAACATGGTATTTACAAAGACTCCTATGCATTCTACTCTACTCATGCATTTATTAGTAAGGACTCAATTCAAAGGAAAATTCTACTTCTAGAAAATATAAAAATGAAACATGCAATAAAAGAAAATACAAGAAAGAACAATCTCCCCTTTATTTCTGGTGGGCGGAGTCTATCCAGAAGTAGCCTCCATCGTGGTAGTGGAGGAACATGGGTGGCTGAGAGAATTCGGACTCCCCCACACTTCAACTTTACAAAAATTTGCTCCGGTGGCCGAAGGCGATTCAGGTTCAAAATCCATTGAAGGAATGGAGTGCTTCGAATTAAAGTAAAATCATCTCCTCCTTCTTTATGCCTTTTAGAAGTCCTTCCAGGAGGTTGAAGTCTGTTCAGTTGGAGCACCCACTCCTGAAGTCTTCTAGACCCTGCAAAACAATGTAATACCTCTCTCAAGCGTTCAGGGTCAGAAAAAAATAAAATAATGTCAGTCTCTGCATGAAATGAATCCAAAACTGCATCATATTCAATTAAATCAATTCTTGGTGCCTCAATTAATTTTTCACAGTTATTTCCTACAAAATTTGCATCCAAAAACTCATCACAAATAATAAAATCAATTTTTGGCACTTCAATAGAAATATCACAATTATTTTCTACCAAGGATGTATTAAGCAATGTATCACAGCCAATAAAATCAATTCTAGGTGCCTCAATGAATTTTTCACAATTATTTTCAGCAGAAGATATATCAAGAGACTCATCACAATAATCAACATCAAGTCTAGGCACTTCTAAAAATTTTTCACATTCAGCATTTTCATGATATGTATCACCACATGCTTCAAATTCAGCCAATTCTACACTAGGTACCTCTATCAATTTTTCACAATCAAATTCTACAAAAGATGCATCCCTAAGTATATCACAAATAATAAAATCAGGTTGAGGTACCTCTGTGCAATTTTTAGAAAAATTTGGGGGAGTATTTACCTAATCGTGCTGAAAAATACCTGGAGATTCTACAGAAGTAGATGTATCCATGTTCTCCTCCTGGTCAAGTAATTGCTCCTCTTCAGGTTCAAGTTCTGGTGGACACTCAACTAAAACAGGTGATCCTTGGGTTCTTGCTTCCACCATGCAAGTCCCTACACTTTCTGGTAATTGTGGTGGTCCCTGGGGCTTAGTGCAATCCCCTACACCTATGGAATCATCTCCCATGCATGTTTCCTCAACCATTCCTGTATCAACCAAATTAGAAAAATTAGGATCATTAACAACTAAATCATCACAAGATAAAAGTATAGAATGATCCTGTAAAGTTTCAGAATTTAATTCAAAACTATCACAAGCCCTGCTATCAATCTCCTCCAATGCCTCTAAATCAGTAGGAATGGGTGATTCTTGGGGCTCAGTGCAATCCCCTACACCTGTAGATTCATCTGATTGTCCTGATCTTTGGGCTTTTATCTGATTCCATTGATCAACCAATTTTGCAAGGCGTTGTTGTTGTTATAAATTTTGCTGTTGTTGTTGTTGGAACATTTGTTGAAACATCTCTACCATCCTTTGTTGTTGAGCCTCACTCCAATCAGGATTCTCAAAGCCTCCTTGGTTAGTGTGGAACTCTTGTTGGTCTTGAAATGTAACATAAGGCTGCTGAAGACCAAGAGTAGGTTGTGCATTCTGAAATGGAAACTGTGGGGGCTGATCAAATGGTTGAATAGGCTGATTAAACTGCTGAAAACTTGGATCAAAATTTGGTGGAGATGGCTGAAAATTATGATTCTGGAATTGAAAACTCTGAATTGGTGGTGAACACTCAAATTGAGTGGGCTGAAAATTCTGGTTTTGTTGCTGGAAATTCTGATTAATGGGTTGTGAGGGTTGCAAAAATGGTTGGTTTTGAGGTGGAAATGTTTGAAACGATTGACAACCTTGCTACCCTTGTTGATATGGCTGGAATTGAGGTTGAAATTGATTATTTCCATGCTGAAAACTTGCAAAAAGCTGCTGGAAATCTTGGTTAAGATGCTGAAAATTTGGGTTTGGTTCAACTTGAGGGAAGGGTGGTTGCTGAAAATTCTGATTATTTAAACACCCTTGCTGAATTCCTTGAAAAGGCAATTGATCTTGTTGATAAAGTTGCTGAAAGTTGGGCTGAAATTGCTGGAATTTGTTGCTCAAAACCCTAGAATTATGGCTGCCCATTCTGATTTGGTGGCTGGAAATTTGGTTGATTTTGCTGAAAATTTTGGAAAGGCTGAAAAAACTGATTTGGTTGCTGAAAATTCGAGTAGGGCTGTTGAAAATCTTGATTTGATTGCTGAAATTGCTGGAAAGGCTGAAATTGTGGTTGAGGTGGCTGAAATGTAGGTTGAATCGGCCGCTGGTAAGTAGATGAATGAGCTTTATGTCTTTGTTGGTATTCCAACACCTTAAACACATTTTTTAACCCCACCAGTGCATCTTTGAGCTCTGTATAGTCCTCTGGTGAAAACATTTGGATTTTACAGCCCTGTCACACAACAAACAAGAAAAATGAAAGCAACCATATACAAAAGATAAAACAATAGAAAATAGAATCAAATGATATGCCCATAAGTACACAAGCAAAAATCTAACAAATCAACTAGTTGCTTCCCCACAACGGCGCCAAAAATTTGACGGACCCGAAATGATATGTCACGAAAGTGGGTCTCAAATTTAGAATTTATAAATGTGTTGGAAACCCTTTTTGCAATCAAAATATGAAAACGTAGTAAAGGGGCCACGGGTCGTATTTTTCTCGGAGCTAGTTGTCGTGTTTGATTCGAGCTTGGTTTATGTGTCGTTTGTGTTTTCGGGTTTCAAATAGATATTCGGGTTTTGGGGTTGCAATCGAAAATAAAATCGCAATGAAAATTAAAGAAACTCAACTCATGAATTAAGCAAAGTGATGACACTTAATAACTCATCCAATTGACAATTTATCCAACTGATGCAACCTTGTCGAATTTGGAATTCAAGATGTTATCTAATCAAATCTAATTTCGACTAGCACTAATGCAAAGATCTTCTTCAGAAATTACTGCTCCAAACGAATTAAATGCAATTCAATCTTTAACCAAACTAGTACACATCATTGCCAAGACTCTACTTGAAACAAGATGCAAACCATTTACAAACTTGATACACAGACAGTAAAAGCTAATGTGCCGAAATTTTATTTGATTCAAGATGCAGAATTTCAAGTACAAATGCAGATACAACAACTGAAATTCAGTAACAAGCTGGATGGAAAACCAGATTTCAGCACTAAGCTAATGAGCAGGGAATGAGATCAGAATTCAGAAATAGATTGAATGCAAAACCATTTGTTTTCAAGCTCAATAGCACACTTAAAGATATGTTTAGACTCGATACAATTTAGTGCAGAAACAAAACTTGACACAACCTACAGAATTCAGCAACTTGGAACACCTAATTGAGAAAGCTGCTGTGCCAAAATCTAACTTTAAATGCAGGAATTCATAGCTGATTAATTCAGCTTGGGAGACCAAGCTACCAATGAAGAGAAGACAGCTGATGCAGAACCTTGCGGCAGAATTGCAGAAATTGGAGACAGGATGTGCAGCCACAAATTGGATACAAAATCAGACAAAGAAAGCTGAACTAGAATAGAAACATTTGAATGCAAGAAGCGATCCATTTCAGAAATGAAGTGCAGATGCAGAACTGAAATGCACAAGGAAGATGCAGAAACTGAAGTGGCACACAAGGGAGTTGATACGCAGGGTGTGCAGGAAATGCAGAAATCAAGTTCATGCTTTCAAGAATTTATTTCTGCAACACATTGGATGAAAAGTCCAGCAAGCAACTGAAGTCAAATGCTGTAAAATCCGAATACAAAGCTTCACTTATATAACTTCATAGATAAAAGCTGATGGTATGCAGAAATAGAGATGGAGTTTTGCAGGAATCGAGATTAAATGCAAAAATCGAAACTGAGTTCAGAAATGGAATTAAAGTGCTACTCAAATGGAACAACTGCAGTGGAATTTCAGCAGGTAAACTATAACTAGCTTGATACAAAATGCAGGAACTCAAGAGAAAGAAATCGATCAGCTGGACACAAGCTGGCACGACAAAACTGAATTGATACGCAAACAGGGAATAAATCAGGAAACAAACTGACTTTAAAACAATTAATCATTACACTAGTAATCTAGCTAAATAGAACATAATCGAAACACTAATTAAAACAGAGACAATTCAGAAAGAAAACTTAACTAACTGATACGAAAATTCAGAAATAGGAATTACTGTAGAAACTGGAATCTACTTCTAATAACTGAATTTAACTAAGACTAAGCTTCAATCTCTCATCTCAACTCAAGAACCCTTGCTGTCAGTCAAGGATGAGCCTCCAATTGAGAAAGAAACGATCCATACAAAAAATATTAATTAACTGAGACAGAATTCAGTAATAGAAATTGCGGCAGTGATGGAATTGCAGCTAAAACAAAGAAAATTGACTAAGAAATCTAAACCCCAATCACTCCATTAGCTCAAGGTCTTCTTGGTCGTCAAGCAAGAGCTGGCTTCGAACCCCTAGGCTCAGCAAATCAGTGGAGCGCAGCTTGGATTGATGAACTCTGCTCAAACTACACGTGGCTGGAATTTTCCAGTCCAATCTCTTCTATCTCAACGGATGGATTGCGATGATGATTTGAGGAACATCTGAGCTCACCTGAGAACCCCTACAAGTAGCTCAGATGGTCGGAAATGGCTTGTGGACGAGAACAAGTGATTGGTTAGCAGAGATGCCGAAACCCTCAAACAAACTCTGTCCGGATGAAATTTGAGCTGAATTCTCCACCCTAGCTATCTCCAATGATCCAAATCTTGATCTAGATGAAGAGTTGAGGTGGTCGCGCCCCTTGGATTGAAGAATTACTGAAGAACGATGAAGAACAAAAATGAAGAAGACGAAGAAGCGGCGGAGACGCGACGAGGAGAAGCTGCGGCAGAATTTTCCTTAAGTAATTAACATTGGACGGCTCAGATTGATTTGAGGAGATCCAACGGCTGATATTGCTCCGATCTGATCCAAAATTTGATGATGATGATCTGGGGTCAGGATCTGCCTCGTGGTAGCTCGGATGGCTCCAAATGTGCAACGGATGGTCCAGATCACCCTAATCTTTGAATGGACGATCTAGAGCCCTCCGAGCTTGATCCAACGGTTGATTTAGCTCTGATTGGGATGAAACCTTCAGATCTTGATCAGAATGCTTGATCAACCCTAACCCTAGCTCGGATTGCTTCAGATGGTCCCGGATGGCTCAGATCTAGCCGCTTTTGAATCGGACGGCCCAGATTTAATCATAATCTTGATAACTCGATCCGGGTCACTTCCGACTCAAGTTCAACCCAATATGCCCTAGATCCATGAACCTTTCATGCCTACAAAAAATAGATCAAGAATTTAGTGGCCAAATAATCCAAATATATGTAAATTTACAATTAAGTCCAAAATAAGAGTAAGTTCTAAAACCTAGGGCAATTTCACAATTAAACAATAAGAACATAGGTCAAACATGGATTTTAACAATTAAAATAACCAATAAAATGGTACTTATCAGACATCCCTCACAAGCTGGTGTCGGATAATGGAAGGTAATTCTTTGGGCGCAAACTCAAAGAATGGTGTGAGGAACTAGGTATTAGTCAGGCTTTCAAGCCAGTCGCGTACCCTTAGGTCAATGGCCAAGCCAAGGTTGTCAACCGAGAAATCTTC